>JAOANR010000332.1:0-228053 GCA_030278955.1 Hygrophila difformis | reverse complement strand
TTCGAATTGTGAGATCTCTTCCTTGAGCTGGAGTTGTAGCCTTCAGTAGTCAATTCGAATTGTTGAGGATAATTCGAATTGATCTTTTCTCGAATTGGATGAGGGTTTCTGCTTGGCTTCCTTGCGCTTGTTGGCAATTCGAATTGTTTGTGCCAATTCGAATTAATTCGAATTGGACAATTCGAATTGCATCTTCTTCTTGCCTTTGGGCTTCTTCTCTCTTCATTCCCTAATTCGAATTAATTCGAACTTGAACAATTCGAATTAGACGTCTGCATCCCTTCCAACACTTAACCAATTCTTTGCTCTCTTTAGCAATTCGAATTGTTGTGCAATTCGAATTAATTCGAATTGCTCACAATTCGAATTATGCTTCAACACTTAACCAAATTTCAGTTGTGGGATTTTCAATCTTTTTCCCATCTTTTTGGATTTTTGTGGGCTCTTTTATTCTTTTGCCCATCTTTTCATTCCTTTTTCTTTTCTTTTTCCTTTTTTCATGTTTTTGGATTTTTCTAACACAAATACAATTTAAAATTGCATGTTTTGTGTCTTTTTTGTTGCCGGCTCGATGTTTTTACAAACTCGCATTAATCTGTCAAATTCAACTGCTTTCTTATTGAAATAAGATGGAATCACGATCAAAATGTCCGTCTCAGACACGGAAATGGATTGGAAATAATGGACAATTTTGGCCATTATCAGGCATTCACGCACCAAGTGCGGAATGTTGCATTCCCGGCATCTGGGTATGAAGGCGCCCTGGTTATCCGGCCTCCAACCTCCTTGGCCTCCTCGGTTGAACTCTCTGTTATCTGGCTTCCTATGACCATCATTTCTTCCTTGGTCATTTCCCCTTCTGAAGTGATTTCCAGTGTTATTGTTCCGACTCTTCTTATCGAAGTTGTTTAGGCCCTTGCTCGTCTCTCCATAGTCCTTGCGCTTCAGCTGTTGCACCCGTGCAATTGCCACTGCACGATCGTAAACAGCCTGTAGAGTTGTGTGCTGTCCGCCAACCAAGATCTCTCTGATGCTGAGATTCAGCCCCATCTCAAATTTCTGGGCTTTATCAGCATCGGTTGGTACCAGCCTTGGAGCGAATCGGACGAGCTCTTTAAACTTCGCATAGTATTCTTGAACTGTCTGGGTGCCTTGTCGGAGATTAATGAATTCCTCATACTTAGCAGTTTTTGTACTGAGGGGATAGAACCTTTCCCTCATCATCTCCTTAAACTCTTCCCAGAAATAGGCGTGTTCACCATCGGCAAGTCCTTCTTGGTGGTTTTGCCACCATTCGTCAGCTTCTCCACTCAAGTAGTACACAGCCACTCCAACTTTCTCATTCGCGGGACACCTGATGGCAGTAAGCAGCTTGTCAAAAGTCCTTAGCCAATCTTCCAGCTTTGCGAGATCCTCCTGTCCCTCATAATGAGGCGGCTGGTAAGGGTTTACCATCGCCAAATAATTTATTCTAGCTGCTGGGGGTGGTACTGCTGCCTGTGCCCGATTAACCTCCGCGTTTCCTAGAGCAATGAGGACTTGCTCAACTGTCCTCAGCCGTTCATCCATTGCGTTAGGAGCAGGGTTAGGTTGACCTTCTGGGTTCGGCGGGTTTGCACCGACTGGAGCATTAACGTTCCCTGGAATCTCAGCTCTAGGTCTCCCTCTGGGCGGCATTCTGATGACCAAGCATGCAGAGGTTAGATTCGCGGTTAGATGAAGGTTAATAGTCGAGTTAGACTATGGTCAGAATCCTATCTCCAAAACTCTAGGTGCGAAAAGAAAACAGAAATGGCAAGAAGGAAGAACACTATATACGAAATTCCATAGATAAAATGCTTTAACAGCGAGGGTTACATCATGATATACTTACTAAGTTATCACTACGTAAAATGTGATAACGTTATGGTAACAAAATGTGAATATACGAATACGCAATGTACGGAGTAAAAAAAACTAGCAAAAGCAAGTAACGAAGTCCATCACAGAAACCACATACAACCCCTAAAGCAAGTAATCCGGGGAGTAGCCGAGCATCCTACGATCGGCCTCTACCTCCTCGTCAGTATCAAGAGGCAGTGGAGGGTTCTCCACAACCTCCTCGGGGTCCTCTTCTTCAACGTTGATGAACTCATCCGGGTCAAACTCCTCCTCCTCTTCCATCTCTGGCTCAGGGTTAAGCTAGTTTTGCAGCCCAACAATGACCTCCTCCAATGCAAATATGCGTCCCTGCAGCATGTGCACGTGGTGTCGGCAATCCTCGAACTCAGCTGCAAGAGCATCGTGGCGAGCAGCCATCTGGGTACTCCTAATAGTCATAGCCTCCATCCTCTCTTCTATTGCCACAATCCTATTCCTATCGTTTGCGGCATCCCTAGAGATATGGCGAAGTTCGTGCGTGATATCCGACATGGAGCACAACAAGCGCATGATGGAATCCTGTAATCTCGGGTCGGCCATCTAACATGCAAATTTCTACATTAAGGTATATGCCACATATAAAAATAATTTGTTAATGCACATGTTTCCCCCCAAAAATAGTACTATTCTTTTTTTTTTAAGACTTGTCGAATTTGCAAGATATACTTTTCCATGGGTTTTAAAAATAAAATTCCCTTTTTTCCATGGAAATAATACTCAAAATGCTTAAAAATAATATTGAATAATTTGGGCCTCTATAGTGGGCCGAAAAAATAATAGCTTTAAAATTTTCGGGCTCTGATACCACTTTGTAACACCCCGGATTTGATCACCCAGGCCAGGGCATTACCGCCACACCTTTCTAAACAAGACACGAACCAAGTCGAGCTTATTCAGAAAGATGCTAAGGCTAAGTCGTACCAAATTTTCAAAACAATTTAACATCCATTCAATATGCCCGAAGAAAAATCATTTCAGAGTATCGCATGCAAGAAAATAAATAGTAACAGTGCGGAAGCAAATAGGGCCAAACAGACGGCCAAAACCAAAGTTCAACGTCCAAGTCCAAACGAGAAATTTAAAATAAATTTAATGCGACAAGTCCTTTCTTCATAAAATCCCATCCCGGCATGTCATGACTTACTCTGCGAAAATAGAAAACAACAATTTATCAGTACAAACGGTACTGCGTAAGTTAATGTATAGCATAACAAAATTTAAAGTTTTTAGGAGAGTAATGAAAAGATGGAATTTTAAATAAATATAAACGAGAAAAATACTTTACGGCAAATTTTCCATTTTTACCAAATCACACCAATACCAATGCTCATTTTGATCGAGGACATCCAAAAACTACCCGCTTGGGCGCTTATGTCCACAAGCCGCCGGTATCAACGATCCTGGGCCTTAGCCGTTTGGGATCAATTACCCGCTTGGGCACTTATGTCCACAAGCCGACGGTATCCACAATGTGAGAGTAGCGGACCCTATACAGACACACTCCGGAGCCCTAGGTAACCCCTACGGATACACCTAGGAGTATAGACCCATACAATCACGCAACAATATTTCCTTGGCGCCGTTTTGGCCACCAAAAAGAGGGGGCGGCCCAACGAGCCCACGCCAAGTGCACTTACCCTCCAAAATTGGGCATCTAACTCGATCAAAACTCACAAAGTTTCAAAATTCACATTTTAACCATTATAACCCATGTCTACATTTCCAGATTACATAAGATTCACAAAAGAGTAGCAATCGGCTCATTACTCATCTAAACGTACGAAACCAAATTTACCGGTAATGAACACACCGTAGCAGTTTTCAAATTCGACTAGGAAATGTAGTAAAACTTTGTAGAAATTTCTGAAAATTTTACAGGTGCTAGGAGACATCAAAATAAACGTTTTTTTCAGAAATAGTCCTTAGCAAATTCGGACTCTAACTTGCCCAAAAAAAATCATTTCAGAAACTCATTTTCAAAGGGTGCGGAGATCACTGTTCATTCGACCACAGTTTATTTAAAAATCCATAACAATTCGAAGAGTGATCCAAAAATTCTGAAATTTCACAGGGATAAACTAGACACATAGATAAACAATTTTCATGAAGAAAGTAACCATCAAAAATGATCGTAGCTAGGAGTAATACGGACTACAAAACTGAACATGCTAGGAAATGAAATCTGTCACCATATACTTCAGAAAATACCAGATGTTTTTTCGACGATCAAATCAAGTCCAAAAATTATGAAAATTTACAGAAATCATCTTTAGAGTGTTAGGAACATTTTTTATTTAGAAACATTTTGCTAAAAATGAACGGATCTTGATGAAAAACGCTGAACAAGTAAAATTGTTCGGATAGAAACCCTAAATGGCAGTTTTGGCATAGGA
The DNA here is from genome assembly GCA_030278955.1 of Hygrophila difformis. Lineage (NCBI taxonomy): Eukaryota > Viridiplantae > Streptophyta > Magnoliopsida > Lamiales > Acanthaceae > Hygrophila > Hygrophila difformis. The sequence continues at coordinate 223,740 of JAOANR010000332.1, read as the reverse complement.
TAGAAGTCGAACTATAACTCAATGAATACTCAACCAAAAGCTCTAAAATTCGAAATGCACAACACCAACTTACTTCTCAAGAGTGTAGTGTCGAAATCCTCCTTGGTTGTACTTCCAAAATCGTCCGGAACAGCCTCTCACTTCCAAGATCTACCGAATGAATCCTATTTTGAAATGTTTGGAGAAATACTAGATGTTAGGACTTAGAATCCAAAGTAAGGAACAAAGGATTGGATTAGAAACCTTACCAACTACTTGAGGAAAGGATTGGAATCCTTGGAATCGTCCAACACTCCCTGGAACAAGAAAGGAACTCTCTCAAACTCTCCAACACTCAAGGGAAATGAGGATTTTCGGATGGGTGGAATGAGTGAGGGTTGTGGCAGGTTTTTGGGGTGAAAAAGGGGTGTCTCATGATTCCAATGGCTGCCATAATGTCCCTAGGGAAGGGTGGACGAATTATGGCAGTCAAAAATACATTAACCCCCCCCCCCCCCCCCTCAAAACTTAATCCAAACCACCTAACACTTCCTTGTCCAATGAATCCTTCTTAATGCATGTATCCTCCAATTAATCCATAAGGTAGGGTTCTAGATGCTTCTAGATTCGTCCAAAAGAGTCTCAATACACTCCTAAAGTCTGAGACATGATTGTGGCTCAATTCCATGAACCAATCTCGCCATTATTGCTCAACATTGCATGAAACGCGTAGCAGCGTTTTGAAACGCTGCTACTGGGGTGGTGGCGCGCTGGTGGCGCGCCACCGCGCGGCCACTGCGCCACCCCAGGCTGCGGCCTCTTCAGCCTTTTTTTTTTAATATATTATGATTCTTTAAATCATAATATGAATTATCCATGACTATTAGATAATTCGATAACTCTCTTCGAGTTACTATCGTCCGAAATTGTTTAATTCCGCTCTCCCGGAATTACCAATCCCAAATTATCCATCTCCTCCGGTCTCCAACCCAAATCCGCCCCCATCTCAACCCTACGGCGGCCGCCTCCGATCCGCCCCCAACAGCCCCAACACCATACCACCACCACAGCCCCCTTTTCCAACCCCCTGCTCTCGCACAGCCCTCCGGAGCTGCATCGCCGCCCCATCCTTCTCCAACCACCATTAAATCTTCTCCAGTCCAACAAAAAATCAGAAAATCAAAACAAGCAAAAAATCCCCAAACCAAAAGAAGAAGAGGAAAAGGAAAGGGCGACGCTAGAACCGCCGCACGCCTTCGCCGCACCACCAGCCTCCGGTCGCCGCTGCCTCCAGCTTCCACCGCTCCGACGAAACTTCCTCCGCCCCATTCACCGCACCACCATCGTTCCCGAGCTCCCTCCGGCCAAACCCCCATTTTCAGCGAGCAAAAGAAAGATGTAAGAAGGAAATGGGGGAAGAAGAGATGAAAGGAAATGGAGAAGAAATTTAGAAAGAAGAAGATGAAGGAACACAGCAAGAGAAACGAGAGGAAAGAAAATGAAATGGAGAGAAAGAAAGATGGGATCGAGACAGACAACACGAAATGGAGAGAGAGGGAAGAGAAAAAAGAAACAGAAGGGAAAATACCTGTTACGGCGCTATACTGCCAAGAGAAGGCATACGGCGCTATACACTATCCAAAAAGAGCTACGACACTATACAAAAAAGCTACGACGCTATGTATAGCGCCGTAAAAGAGGATAGCGTCGTAAATGGGATAGCGCCGTAAAGCCCAAATTCAAATTTTCCCATGTGCCTAAATGATTGGGGAGACCAGGGACTTGAGGTCCCGAAGTGTTAGAATGTTTGTCTTTTCTCTCCTGGACTCGAAGACCTGCCCCCTCCCACTCCGTTAACAGGCCTATTGGGCCTAGGGTTTTTCTCTAGCTTCTATAAATAACTGTTATTCTCTCATTGAACAGTAGCTCCCATTTTTGAACAGTGCCAAGTGTTGTTAATGGGAAGCTCACAAAAAAAAAATCAAAATGCATGCCTAAGTGCTGCTGGGTTGTTCCCAAAAATTTTAGATAGCTAGTTTAGCTTAATTTCTGTAATGTAAGTTAATTTCTGTTAGTTTTAGTGGTAGATTAGCTTGTAAACAGTGGTTTTCAACCATTTTAGAGTAGCCATTATCATAGTTTATTGCTTTCTAGTGTAGACAAATTTTGAGAACACACAAGTAATGAGTGTTCTTGAATTTTTTATTGCTTTTTGTTGGTAATATACAAGAAAATGTTCCAAAAAATCTGTCCATGAGATTTTTATCCATAGCAGTCACTCTTTGCCCTTTTTTTTATTTGTTTGTTTTGGTCCCTGTTTTCTTTTTTTACTTGTTTTGGTTTTTAGACCATTCTTCTTTTTTTTAAGATAGTTTTTAATTACTTTCTTTTATTTAAATAAAATGCACAAACACTTGATGTTCATCCCTTTATAGATTTATTAGTATAGTTTAGATTTTATTTTTGTTTAGTGGTTGTTTTTATCACTTTTTAGTTATTTTTCTTTTTTTATTTTATTTTATTTTATTTTCATTTTCTTATTTTATTTTATTTTCTAGTTTTAGTGTGATAGATCTAAAAAGTGGATGATACTCATGTGTTTGTGTATATTGAAATTTGAGGAAATTTTGGGAAATTTTTGGCATATACCATATTCGGGACACGCATAGTGTCACAATATAATTGGTTAATACCAAATAATGGACCATTAAATCCGAAAATAGGGTTTGCAATCGCAGAGATTGCATCACCCGAACAACAACATTCTGGGCTAGCTACGACGCTAACCGCCCTACGGCGCTATCCTTGGATAGCGTCGTAGGTGAGGTTTAGCGCCGTAGTTATCCAGACTTAAACAAAAATTTGCCTTACGGCGCTAGACCAACGACGCTATCCTCGGATAGCGTCGTAATTTTTGTTTAGCGTCGTAGGACCCCAAAATACTTCATTTCTCATAAAAACCCACATACGACGCTATACCTACGACGCTATCCGAGGATAGCGCCGTCATTTAGTGTATAGCGCCGTAGCATCCTTTCTTTTTCCAAAAACTTCTTTCTTCCCCAATTTCTCAAACCACCTACGACGCTACACTTACGGCGCTATCCTAGTATAGCGCCGTACTTGATGTATAGCGTCGTACACACCCTTTAACCCCAAAATTTCTCATCTCTTACACCAACCCATGACGACGCTATCCTCACGACGCTATCCTAGGATAGCGTCGTAAAAATCTGTCTAGCGTCGTAATTGGCAATTTTTGCCAATTTTCCATTTCTCCATTTTCCCACTTAATTAATTGAACCTTTATATTAACATTTTGAGGTTGAAATCCAATGATCTCAACCCATGATTAATTTGATATAAAGAACTTTGTTCAATTGACCATTAAAAGACTCTTCTACAAAAATTAAACTCTAATGATCTAAGTATATAATCCGAACTGTAATTAATTAATTAATTATGGAATGAGTGATTATTTAGACATAAAGAGTAATTATGGATTTAATTCCATACCCTTGCATGAGAAACCAATGTCTCTCATACAAGATGACCCAAAAATATTTTCTTTTATTTATTTTGTCTTTATCCGTGTTGTGTGAAACAGCTAGTAAAAGATATAACAGACTAATGTTGGCGGGTATTCCCACATGGATAAACTAGCTCGTGGTCTGTATATTAATTAATAGTTGTTATTTTGCATGGTCCGGATAGTGGTCGGTGGAAGCCTTGGCGGTTCGTCCATCCGGGATTATAATAGCTGCTCAGCTGATTCCTATCCGGATACAGTTTTATTTTCTTTATCTTAATTTCAAACCTGAATTCAAGTTGTAGTATGATTAAATGATGTCGACCAACATTATTTGAGAATTATTACAGCAAGAAAATATGTGGGTTTTTCTTCCATTCACAGACAAAAGGGAGCTGAATGACGGTGGTCACCGTCACTTGGAATTCCTTTCTGTCTAAAAATCATCCCACCTGGAATAGTCAGGACCTGGATAGCAGATGTTTGCAGTCCGGATTATCCTGATTATTTTTGTCATCTTTTTAGCCAAATAAATTCTTCTCATCTCCGGCTATTTCATCTCTGTGTCTCACATTCAGTCTAAACCCACCTTATATTTTGGGTTATTTAATTTTACACTTCTCTATAAAATTTTGCATGATACTATTATGTAAATATTGTGGTCAATATTATTTTGGGATCCTTCCCTTGGACATAGAAGTCGTGATTTTTAATCAGATGACTCGCAATAAATTTCCAACAAAAATTCATTTATAAAATCCGGATCTGAGTAAGGGATAAATTCCTCAGTTATGACTAATTCATATCCGACTAGGGGTTGATTTTGGGAAATTAGAAGCAGAGTCAGCGATTAGGTCTCACCTAGACTGAAAGGGTCTGTGTTCTTATTGAGAGTCTAGTACCTGTTTAGGGAATGGTTTTCAAATATCAATTATTTCCAAAATTGCTTTGTGTTGGAAATCTGGTATTAAATATCACACTGAGATGGGGTCCACTTGGATTCAAATACGGTGTGATAGATAATTCTAGAGGAACAATACATAGGCCTTGGTTATTTTCTAAGATAGGGTTGAGTTCCTTTCAACTGCTATCCTCTTCTGCCAGAGCCTATTTTTGAGTCCTGAGTGAGTGCATCCGGAACGAACTAATTTATTAGTTCGTTTCATTAGTTTGTATCTCATAACCACCCGACGGGAAGTGAACACTGCGAGCGGTTCACCGAGAATAGGGAATTCTTGATCCACATCCGGTCATTCTGATTGGGGGCTTTCTTTTACTACCAGGGTCAGACTTTCAAAAACCTCCGAGTGATAGGATTTTAAATGCGTTCTTTACCGCTTTCTTTACCGCTTTCTTTTGATTGCTTTCTTTAGAGGTCACTCGGTTGTATTGAGAGTTGCGTAACTGCTACTAGGACTGAGAGTTAAGGGATAGTTCAGAGCTTGATTAGAATCTTTGGGTGTGACATGGGGGAATGATAACGGTACTTGACACTTCAATAAATGATTTGTCAGGTGTTGCTTGTCCACCACAGATGAATAATATGCCTCAGCATGGCCATGTGAGGGCAGTTGTGAGTCTGTGGTATCTTAGAATTTGTTGCCTTAAGAGCATGTAAACTCTTACTATAAGTACCTGTCTGTTAAAGGGAACATGGTATAGAGAACATGAGAGTTAGCTAACTGAAGGATTATCCCAAACAAAGATCTGTGTATTAAAATGGAAGTTTAATTGTGTTTCATCTGAATCTTGTCCAATCTTTATTCTTTTCTTCCTGTCCCTTCTGTCTCATTTTAAATCTGCTTTCTTAGAATAATCTTAATCGCTTTCTTAGATTAATTTTATTGCTTTCTTAGTTAAATTTAATTCGCTTTCTAGAATAATTTTATCTGCTTTATTTTAATTGCTTTCATAACTTAGATTAAATTCTGTCAAGTAGTTGATAGTCAAAACACAAACTTGAATCGAGTAACCGAGTGGAAAATCTTAGTAAACGACGTGGGCCCTGCTTCTATCGCACATCCTCCAGTGAACGATCCGGTACTTACTATAAATTACTGCAATTTTTGACTCCGTGCGCTTTCGGGGGCACAGTTTCTTAACACGAGTAATAAAAACGTGACAACTTATAATATATCCCTAATCCCAACTCCATCTTCATAAATTGGTTTCACTAAATAAAATTGAAAACCAGGATTATGATTTTTCAGAAAATGCTCATACAGTGGGAGTGTGTTTCATGGCAAGGATCTTTATGACATGAAACTATGATAAGGTTCATGATGCCAAATGCTGGGGATCTTCAGTGTGACAGACTGAAGGTCAAGATTGAATTATCTATCTCGGCTGCACTGTGAAAGTTGTCAAAAGTTTCATGTCGGAGAGAACCGCAGCGCCGTTTGAAATCAGAATACCCCACATGAGTAATAAAAAGTGAAATATAACCTTAAGCCCTTTCCCCATGAATCATAACTCTTTCCTTTCATTTAATAAATTCAATCCTGGTATATTTTTTAGAAAAATACTCGTGTTAGTGAAATTTGTCAAAAGTTTCACCAGATTCACAGATAGTGAAGTCTAAAATGACGGCGGCAACCGTCATTCAAGGCATTCTTCTGTCTAAAAATCATTCCATCTGGAGTACTTGGGACTCGGATAGCAGATGTTTGCCGTCCGGATAATCTCAATTATTTATGGCAATCTCTTTAGCCATTTCCTTCGTATCTCTGGCTAATCCATCTTTGTGTATCAACTTCTGTCTAACCCCACCATATATTTTGGGGTATTTTATTTTGTTTCTCATATACATGTATGCATGATACTATTATGTAGATATTGTGGTCCATAATATTTTGGAGATCCTTCTCCTTGGACATAGAAGTCTTGATTTAAATCAGATGTTGCACATTAAATTTCCACAAAAATCACTTTATAAAATCCGGATCTGAGTAAGGGATAATTTCATAGTTATGACTAATTCATATTCTGCTGGGGGTTGATTTTGAGAACGTAGAAGCAGAATCAGCGATTAGGTCTCACCTAGACTGAAAGGATCTGTGTTTTAATTGAGAGTTTAGTACCTGTTTAGGGAATGATTTTCAAATATCTTTTTGCTTCTCAAAATTGCTGTGTGTTGGAAATCTTGTATTAAGTGTTGCATCGAATCAGTGTCCACTTGGATTCGGGTAAGATGTGATAATTAATATTAGAGGAACAACATATAGGCCTTGGTTAATTTCTGAGGTAAGGTTGAGTATTCTTTCAACTACTATCTTTTCTCACCAAAGCCTAAAAATTGAGTCTTGAGTGAGTACATTCGGAACAACCCTTCATAGGTCTGTTCCACTCATGTTTGTATTTCATAACTACCCGGATGTTATAAGCCCTGTGGCATACCGATAACTGGGAAGTTCTAAATCTGCATCTGGTCACCAAGACCAGGGGCTCTTTTATACTAACGGATCGTGAATATCTTTCAAGACTTCCGAGTGATAGGTTTTTAAATGCTTTCTTTACCGCTTTCTTTAAAATGCTTTCATAGAGGTCACTCGGAAGAAACTGGAGATGTGTCTGCCGGTTGTAAGGTTTAAGAGTTGTGGATTAGTTCGGGTTAGATTTGGACTTTGGGTGTGACAAGGGAGACGATAGGAGTACTTGGCATATCAACTAATGATATGTTAGGTGTTGCTTGTCCACCACAGATGATTAACATACTCTTGCAAGGCATTGCAAAGGGGAGTTATTAATCTGTGGTATCTTAGAAATTGAGGTCCTAAGAGCATGTAAATTCTCACTGTAAGTACCTGTCTGTTAAAGGGAACATAGTGCAGAAAGCATGAGAGTTAGCTAACTACTGAATTACCCTAACCGAAGATCTGTGTATTAAAATGGAAGTTTAATTGTGTTTCATCTGAATCTTATCCAATCTTCATTATTTTCTCCCTGTCCCTTCTGTCACTTCTTAATTCGCTTTCATAGAATAATTTTACCTGCTTTCCTAGCATAATTCTTATCGCTTTCTTAGGATAGAGTTAATCGCTTTTTAGAATAATATCTTACTGCTTTCATAATTTAGTTTAAATCATTGTCAAGTTGTTGTTAGAAACCTTTGCAAAACTTGAATCGAGTAACCGAGTGAAAAATCTTAGTAAATGACGTGGGCCCTGCTTCTATCGCACATCCTCCAGTGAACGATCCGGTCTTACTATAAATTACTGCAATTTTTGACACCGTGCGCTTTCGGGGGCACAGTTTCTTGACACAAGCCATAAAAACGTGACAACCTATAATATATCCCTAATCCCAACTCCATCTTCATAAATTGGTTTCACTGAATAAAATGGAAAACCAGGATTATGATGTTTCAGAAAATATTCATGTAATGGGGACTTGTCAAAAGTTTCATGGCAAGGATCTTCATGACATGAAACTATGATCAGTTTCATGATGCTAAATGCTGGGGATCTTCAGTGTGACAGGCTGAAGGTCAAGATTGAACTATCTATCCTGGCTGCACCGTGAAAGTTGTCAAAAGTTTCATGCCAGGGAGGATGCAGCGCCGTTTGAAGTTAGAGTACCCCACATGAGTAATAAAAAGTGAAATATATCCTTAAACCCCTTCCCTACGAATCATAACTCCTTCCTTTTAATAAATTTAACTTGGGATATTTTAGAAAAGCTCGTGTAGGAAATTATCAAAAGTTTCAGGGATTTTATATCCAACAACCATGGCATTAAAATCTATCTAAAACAAAACTTCTTGAACGAAGCTTCGTGAACTTAGATCTCTTCATCGAACTTGATAAATTGACTGGTGTTTCCGTTGATAGCATCTTTCAACTGAAACTAAATTTCAATCCGATGACGATTCTGTGTCGGAGTAGTTAGGCCGTGAGTCGGCCTAGTTTCAGATATATCTCTAGGCCATGAGTCAGCCTAGTTTTACACGTATCTCTTCCCTTCGGCCGAAATTATGTAGTGAGTCGGCCCATTGAATCATTTTGCCAAGGCTTCTGAAATATTTTCTTCAAAACTTCATTGACCTATGCACATCTCGATCTCATTTTTTTTTCTTAATGCCATTTCCAAAATAGCAACTAAACACCAACTCCTTGGCAAGGCCGTGGGTCGGCCGAATGGATCCTTTTGTCTCTGTTCTTAAAATATTCTCTGCCAAAACCTTGTTGATCTCCAAAGACCTCGATCTTAAACTGATACCAGGTAGAAATCGACTCCTAAGCTAATCATCTTTCTAGCTTGAATGAACAAGGCTGTGGTCGGCCGGATGGACTAGCTGGCTTCCACCTGTTATCCTGGATTTCACGCTGGTTGTCTTCCCACAAAAATCCGGAGTATACTAGACCTGCCCCCGAGTTTTTCCAACGGCTTTAAGTCTGACCACCGTGTCATAAAAATCTTACAGCAACAAAACTTCTTGAATTTGGATCTATGCTTCGAATGGATAAAATTGATTTGATTGAGCGGCTTTAACAACAGCCTGCCCATCCGGATGATTCTCCATATAGATAATCCACGATCTTCAAAATATTGGTGGAACACTGTAGCTAAAATTTGAAGAGTAAAGAACGATGACGACTTGACTTCAATTCAAGTGTCCCACTGGGCGTGCCAATGTTGGAGCGGCCAAAAATCGGACCGTCCAAGGACCTTTTTCTCTTCAAGTGAAGCGGCCGGAAAAGGATCAAACCGGCTCGGGTTCGAATTAGACTTAGAGAAAATGCGCCCATAAAAGAAAATATATGAATAATCGTCGGCCGAATCGCCGAACGGTTGAGCCTAGCATTCGTTCCCTCTAAGAGCGCCTCCTGTAGCTAATATTGTAATATTCAGCCTTTGATGCGGGACCCATCGGATATTAGATTTACATATCAGTATCAATATTATCGCATCTAATCCAATGAAATACCCATTCCACCGCCACTCATCAGCAAAGCAATAATAGTCACATATATTCACATACGCAGGGAACAAAATGAAGCATATATCATTGATATTGATCCTTTATTCAAAGAACAAATACAGTTACAGATCTGGAGTTATTGTACATTCTCAACTAACCGAATATGCGACCAGAACGCAGGAAGTCCAATTAGCTGGGAATTTTTGATAATCAAGCGTGATACCCGTGTTCTTGGCTTGAATCCACCAGACTTGAATATGCGTTAGATCTTGAATGCACAGGAAGTCCAAATCACATGAATCTCTCTATAATCGAACGGATACACACCATCAAGGAATTTGAAACAATGAATTTACCGTCAACCAAGGGGAAGCGGCTAATTCATTTAGGATTGATCTAGCTAGACTAGGAAAGCTGTAAAGGGAAAGCTGTAAAAGAAAGCAATAAAGGTACTGAAAAGTAAAGTACAAAGATAGAGTAAATTGGGGGTTGACCATGGGGTAGCTATCATTTCCATGAGTAGGGGTATTTATAGATGGATGTCTTGAGAAAATAACTCCTTCATTGGAAATAACCGCTCCCTAAAAATAACTTTCCTTTCAGCCCATTTTCTGCTGAGTCTGGCCCACGGTTTTTCTGCCAGATGCGGATTTGTTTTTCTGCCGAATTCGGCCTAAAGACTTTCAGCTTGAAATCAGCCCGATTCATCAAATAGCTTTTTTTTTCCTCATTTTGGCCGGCTTGATCGGCTGGTCCCAACAATAGTATTAGTACTTATGTTGGAGCGAATGGATCATTTCTGCAGGCAATGGACGGGGCGATCCAAATACTAGCTAGTGAAGTAATTAATTATTTTAACTTTTTTGATCGATGGTGGTACGGTGAAAATGGTGTTTCTTATTCGTAAAGCATGCACTCGCCAAGTTCACGCGAAGAGAGGAAGCTAATGAAGGGACTTGGATTATTAAACAAGAGATCAGATGAAATAATTTGCGGGTATTCATTAATTATATTATTTATATTTATTTCTTTTTCTCTCTTTTTTTTGGATTTTATATTATCGATGAGTTTTCTGAAATTTTTTTCCCTATATAAAAGATTTATTATTTTACACTCCAATAAAATATAATGCCTTGGTTTTCTATTTTCCATAATTTAAAACATTTAAAAGCCAAATGGGTGAATATATAATTCAGTACTCCCTCCGTCCCATGTAAAATGTCATGTTTGACTTTTTGGCACTGTTCATTGTTCAGTTTTGACCCAATGTTATTGTAAGTATATATTTGGAAAAAAAATAGTTGAGATAGGTCTTGTTAGAATCGTATAATCATATAGTTTTATAGTATATATTTTATATAATTGTTTATTGTACATATTTTGAGATATTAATGATTGAAAAAGTACATTGGATTGGGTGCAGAAGTCAAACAAGACAAGTTAAATGAGAGATGGAGTATTTATTATACCGGTACTCAATCAATATTTATGTATATATAAATAATGATAATTAATTTAGTATATTATTATTATTATTATTATTATCATTATTATTATTATTATTATTTTATTTTTTTGAGGAGCCGAAGAAAGAGAAAGGATGGTGGAAAGTGGGAACTCATGTCACACAAATTACAAAGAAATAAAGGGGAGAGATAGACGGCGAGGTGAGGAAGCGAACCCCCAACCCTAAGGTTGGAAGTCATGGACTTTGTCGTTTAGGCAAGTCCTCATCACCTATTATTATTATTATTATTATTATTATTATTATTATTATTATTATTATTATTATTATTATTATTATTACCCCCACCCGATTGGGTGGGAAGGGTATTCGAAAATAAAATATTAACATCTAATACTGGTTTGTTGACGAATACAACATACTACACACCCAAATTCACTTGAAATTTGCCTTTGAATATACTTCCAAATGCCGACAAATTTGGAGTCGCTTGATCTATGTTTTCCAAGAACATCATTTTATGCGACTCCTTCCTATGTGCGAAGTCTATTCTCGCATTGGATTGGGCAATACTACCTTCACAGAATGCCATTGAAATTCTGGTCAGCAGCGTGGTGGATCTTCTTTTAGAGTTTGGTGGTTTTTGGTATTTTTCCATAAAATGAAGATCAATTGCGATATACTCCCTCTGCTTTTAATAACTACATTGGTTAATTTGCTACTATTCATACACGTTTTGACTTAAAAGTTTAAACATAATTATATAAGTCAAAATAAGCCAAGTGGGATCTTGTTAGATTCATCTCGTCGTGTAGTTTTTAAATATTAAATTTTTGAATTTTTACATACTAAACTTGAATTATTAGTTGTTTAAAATGTGCATTGGACTGCTTGAAAGGTGACAAAAAAATTTACTAACGGACCGATTTAGATTTTTGAAAAAAAACGGACTGTTTTGGCAAAAACATTTGATAAGTCAGCAGTTAGGGCATAATTATTGAATACTGGACTGATTGGGACATAATTAGGCAATGTAACGGATCAATTGGGCAAAAAAATTAAAAAAGGATCGATTTGGCTTTTTTGTTAAAAAAAAGACTATATTTTCCTTTTTCCTTTTAATCTGTCCAAAACTGAATAAAAAAAGAGGTAATAACTAAAATAGGCCATAAGAAGGAGTCATTTTCACTTTTTTAGGCCACGATATTTTGATTTAGGAAAATAAGCCATTAGAAAGATTTCGGGCTTGAATTTAGGCCATTGGGCTGGAATTCGGGCTGCGATGGCCTAAAAATGGAAATGACTCCTTCTGGTGGTCTATTTTAGTTTTTTTCAATTATTTTTTTATTTTATGTAATGAAAATAAATAATACTTATTCTGTGTCATTATTTATGTCATACTTTTTTTTGTTTCAATATTTTTATTTTATTTTTATTTTAAAAATAATTAATATTAATCATCAAACCTACCCATCACCTCACATTAATAAATAAATATATTAAACTTTCAAATTACCCTCTACCATTAATAATTACAGTCCACCCCACAACCACATCTAAGTAAATCTAGGGGTGGGTCGGTACGGTATACCGAAAAATTTTCGCCATACCGTATACCGTACCGAAAATTACGGTATGAAAATTTTCAAACCGATACCATACCGAAACATTCAATATGCCGAAGATCGGTACACCGAAGACTTCGGTATGAAATATTTTCATACCGTTACCGTATTGACTTTCCGGTATACCGTGCTGATTTTTCGGTATACGGTATACCGAAACATACCGTGCCGATTTTTCATAGCTTCTGAAAACCCATTTGCCACCTAAAACATATATAATTCTAGAAAAAAGTAGGGCAAAGCATGACCCAAATCCATGAATTAAGTATGAAAAATATAAATATAAAATCCTACCAAATAAACTCTAAGTCTAGAACAATAAACCAAATAGTTCAAATCTTCAACAATCAAACTTCAACACTTCAAGTCTCCAATACAATAATAATATATTCAAGTGTCAATGTCTTGGTTCAAGCTGATCATCATCTGTAGAGTGAAAGCAATTAAACATTAATATATGATGGATGAAAACTGAATATTCACAAAGTGATAAAGAAAGAAAAAAAGTATCAAGAATGTGTCCTATGTCCTATGTGCATGCATTGTTTCAAAGTTAAATGACAAATTACTGACATAAATTTCAAAGTTAGATAGAAATACAAATATCAAAATAACTCAAACTTACATCCATTGTTTCATGGTAATATCAAGAATCAAAATATGCATGTCATGCAAAAAAGTAATATGTGTTTCAACATATAAATAACATTAAATTCATTATCACGGCAGTAAGAAAACAAAAAGGATGGGTCAAACTAATACCATTGGTATTCCCAACTCTTTAAGGTCTATCTCGGTCATAAGTTTCAAAGAATACATATCCACCTACAAAATGGATAAATCTCAATTAATTGATGGGAATGCTCAACACTGTAAGTACCTATCAAATTATTCCTTCACCAGAGTACTGCAAACAAGAAGAAAAAAAGGAAAATTTCGAGAGAAGTGATGCCGTGTGATGCACAAAATGGATAAATGTACTATTGACTAAAATAAATTATAAGAAGCATGGTTGTCAAACTGCATTTCAAGGTTGATGAAACAAAAGAAGAGGGTGGGAACATGGGATCACAATAGAATTCATTAGAGGAATATTTTGAAATATTAATCGTTATACAAGTGCATTGAGTTATGAGATATCATTAATCGTTTATGGTATATATACCGATATACCGAACTTTCGGTATATACCGAGATACCGGTATCACGGTATATACCGACATACCCAGGGGCGGATGTACATTAAGGCCCGGTAGGGCCTCGGCCCCACCTCAAATTAAAAAAAAAAAAAATTCTATTACTTTTTTTTACCAAATTTTTTTTAATTTTTTTTTACTTAAGATTAAGAAAAAATAGACTCCGGCCCTACCTCCGAAAAAATCCTGGGTCCGCCACTGGACATACCGTACATTCGGTATATACGGACAGACCGTACCGCGGTATATACCGCAACTTGGTATAATAACGGTATACCGCGGTATCAAAAAATCCATACCGTTACCGTACCGAAAACTTACGGTACGGTATGATACCGTACCGAAAATTACGATATACCGAAAATTTCGGCATTTTCGGTATTTTTTCGGTACGGTATGTGCGGTATGCGGTATATTCGGTATTTTTCCCCAGCCCTAAGTAAATCATACATAAATAATAAATTAAAATTGTAAACTCATTACAATCACATTATATAAATTTTTAAGTTACTTTTTTAATACTAATAATGTGACGGATAGAGTAATATAAGAAATAAAATAAATATTAATTCAAATATATTATAAAATAAGTAAAACAAACACATATTCAAATAAATTATAAAGTAAAAAATAAACATGTTTTATTATAAGTATCCCAAAATTTTCGGACATGGTACTTTATGTAGGGATAATTAGTATTAAATATAAGGATATATTAGGATTTACAAATGTACCTTAAGAATTTATATAATGTGATTGTAATGAATTTGTAATTTTAACTTATTTATTTATGTGTGATTTACTGATATATAGTTGTAGGTTGGATTGGAATTATTAATGGTAATGAGTTTGAAAGTTTAATAGATTTATTTATTAATTAATACGATATGATGAGTATGTTTGACAATTAATATTTAATTATTTTTAAAATGAAAATAAAATAAAAAATGTTGGAACAAGAAAAAAAGAAAGTAGGACATAAATAATGTCACGGAATGAATATTATTTATTTTATTTAAATAAATAAATAAAAAATAATTCAAAAAAACTAAAATAGGCCACCAGAAGGAGTCATTTCCACTTTTAGGCCATCGCAGCCCGAATTCCAGCCCAATGGCCTAAATTCAGGCCCGAAATCCTTCTAATGGCTATTTTCCCTAAATCAAAATATTGTGGCCAAAAAATGGAAATGACTCCTTCTGGTGGCCTATTTGAATTATTACCTCATAAAAAAAATAGTGGCATCTTAAACATGGCAAGAAATTTAAACCAGCTTGTGCTGCAATTCAATACTTAATTAGAACATCATGCATGGGGAAATAGAGATTCTTTTGATTAGGTAGGTAAGTCACTTTTCCAAGATCCTAGCTAAGTGGATATTAACTATTTATATATAGGAAAAAATAAATGGAAGCAGGAAGCTTATATTCAAAGCATTCCTTTCCTTTTCTTCAATTTTAAAAGATTTTGTGTGAAGCAAAGTATCTCCACTTACACTGTTCCACATAAGTGTCTTCTAGTTAGTTACCCCAAAGCATTCCAACCTTTCTTTGCTTGCAATTAACAGCCTCCACATTCTTTAATTTTCCCATCATTTTGCATTTACATTTACACTAGCATTTTGCTTCCATCTTTTAAATCTCTCATACTTGTTCTTCAATTCATTTTTTATGTCTGAAAATTGCATCCTTGCCTGTTCTCTTTATATTACAAATCCCTGAAGGAATAGTGCCTTTCTTGGGGCATTTGATCAGTTACTCATAATTCATTGCCCATTCTTTCTTGGGGTTAATTGTGTAGTATAATTTTTCCCCAAGCCTTCTTCCTATGGTATCAATCCTTTTGAAAGAGGTTTCAATTGGGAGGCAATTTTACAGACTGTTGATCAATCATTAAGTCCAATGTAAGCTTGAGTATTACAGAGGGATTTGGTGTCTTCAGACAGAAGCAGAAATGAACGACATGAGTTTAGTGACATTTATTACAGGATCATCGACAGGATCATGGCAGCCATCAAGGACCGCAGATACAACAGCTTTATCTTACTGGCTGAATTGGAGGGTTGCATTATGTTTATTATGGGTTCTAATGCCAGTAGTCTTTGCCTCCGCTCTCATATCAAGACATGAATGTCGCTGTCAGACCAGACAACATGAAACTGAGTGTCGCGGGTTCTTGTATGATGATCAAGTGTGGTTGCCGTGCTTAGAAAACATCCATCCTGGATGGCTTCTTGGTTTCAGAGTCTTTGCATTCTTTGTGCTTCTGATAATGCTCGTCTTAAACGTTGTCATCGATGGAAAGAGCATCTTTTACTTCTATACTCAGTAAGTAATCATTTCCTCTTTAGAAGGAAGGATTTATAGATAAATTTTCATGTTTGGTATCAAATATTTATGTTTATGTTATCCAACTTGTTTAATGGTTTAAGCTTTTAGTTGAAATGATGTTAACTTTTTAAGATTTAGACCCCTTTTTGTCCATCCATAAACAAAACAAAAGATATAATGCACGTGTAGAACTCAAGAAAATATCATCCACATTTCTTTGTAAAATTCTTTTTTCAAGTCTTCTTTAGTAAAATTATTGGTCATTACAAATCAACAATATGCTTTTTAATCTTTACACTTAATTTCGTCCTTACATAACTTATCGTTATTTTGTTATTCACAGAAATGACTTTGCTGTGAGTGTTTTAAACTAGCAACTTCCCACCTGATGATATTCAGTGTTTGCTCAACAGGTGGACTTTTGCATTACTTACCTTTTATTTCGGGGTGAGTCATCTACATCATTTTACCATGTCTGAAGAAACAAATTTTTCTGCCTGATTTTGCTTATCTGATATTGAAATGTGTATTAAAGCTTGGATCCATATTGTCGTTGCGGGGATGCTACAGATACAGAAGTGATCCTTTCGACAACGAGCAAGGAGTTTGCAGATGGATGAAAGGCACGGATTGGTTCAACGATGCAGAACATCGTGAAAAAGCTGGATTCTTGTCTCGCGTCTTTCAAATTATTTTCCAAGTGAGTTTTGGAGAATACTGCTAATACTAAAGATGTGTCAGTCTTTTTTTATTGCACATTCTTTTGCAATGATATTTTTTTTATATTGTCAGATGAATGCGGGTGCTGTAGTGCTGACAGACACAGTATTCTGGTTCATAATAGTTCCATTTCTTGCAACTAAGGATTACAATCTCAACTTTGTAAGCCCAACATTTTTAACTTGTTACATTTCTGCAGACATCACATGTTTCTCTTTTATGACATGTAACTAAGAATACTTTCTGCTTGTAGTTGATCGTAAATATGCACTCGATAAACGCAATTTTTCTTCTTGGGGACACTGCTTTGAACTCCTTGGTAAGAAAGGGAATCCCTCTGCTTCTTATTCATCGTATACATAGATAAATCATTCCAGGAAAATCGAATTCAGCCTTAAATTTTATAATACAGAAAGCGTTGGAACTTTTTAAAACACGGGGCACATCATTTCTTACATTCTAATTTCTTGGCAATGTGGTCGACACTGCAGAGGTTTCCATGGTTCCGAATGGCATACTTTCTTCTCTGGACTACGACGTATGTTATTTTCCTGTGGATTGTTCGTGCCTGTGTGCCTCTTTGGTACAAATTTTTTTGTTCTCATTCTTCTACTTACATGGAAAAGAAATGAAAGGATTGTCTCAGTAACAGCAATTCCTTGTCTGCAACAGGTGGCCTTATCCTTTCCTAGACTTGTCGTCTACATATGCTCCGCTATTGTAAGCACTAGCTTGACCGGTGAAATAATTTGTTTTGAGTGTATGTAACTAATGCAAAGCCATAAACACGAACTTTATAGGTATTCAACTGTGGCGCTGATGCACGCACCGTGCTATGGAATTTTCGCGTTGATAGTGAAGGGGAAGCATTGTTGGATGTCGAAGAGGTTTCCGCGGACTTATAGGGGAGTGCAGCTGTGATCCTTGTGGACATGTAGAAAGTTTGTAGGTTACTTAGTGTAGATTTGGATTCTTAAGGTGTGGTTAGAAATTTAGTTTTGATTTTTTTTGATTCTTTTGTCCTCAGTTATTTAAGAACAGAAAGAAAATCAGTATCAGGAAGTGTAAAATTCAGGTTCATATATCTCTTAAGACATACAACGATCAATGAAGGGGTTATAAATTTAGCATTCCTGTTCTGTATAATCCAATTAGAGAATATTTACACTGTCTATGGTGGGGAGGCGAATATAGGAAAGGACTAAACACATTCGTTAGATTATTTGATGGAAAATGCAAACACAGACACCAAAACATAAAATCTCTACCCAAATTAGCTTATTCCAGTCAATTTAACTTAAATTAGCTTATTCAAAAAAGATAAAATAATTTAAAATAGTGTTAAATGATCTCTTTTTGAAATCGCTGCAAATAGCAGCATTTTGGAATTAGCTTATTCTAGGCAAAAAATTGTGACAAACTGTCAAACAACTAATTTTAATTAATTTATTATTCAAATTACTCACATAATCAGTTAATAACTAACAACTAATTCCAAAATAGACCATTGTCTTTTTATGTTTGGTCCAATTTAAGAAAAAGAATTTGCCTGAATTTCTTCCTTGTGAAACATGTGCCATGGATAGGCATGTACATAATAGTTGCAGCTTCTCTGGTCTGCACATTAAATAAGGATGGCAGCGGATGCTTTCCATGGATTCCGGAGCAAGAAATATTGGTTTCCTTCCAGATATTTCTCCCTTAATGCCACTTTCTCCACAGTGCTAACTGTGGCAATGAAGCTGCTCAGGCCCCCAAATTTTGGGGCCCACTTTTTTTTTAAAAAAAAATTTAATTTTTAATTTTTTTTTTCTATACTATTTAAATTTATCTGTACGATTTTTCTTCTTTTCAACTACACAGTTGAAGTAATAGGCCATTGAAGTATGTACATTATATCTTTTCCACTTCAATTTTTATCTCATTCATTATACAATTTAATTCATCTTTTAGCTTCCCCTTCTATCTCACCTTGTATTTTTTTTCAAATCCAAACAAATTCTTTACCAACAGTAAGTGGGTTACCATGGCTTCCAATTTTTTTAAGCTTCTATCAATTGAACGATACCATATCTTATAACTTTTTTTGGTAAACCACATCTTATAATTTGTTAGAATACTCTTTTTATATGTTCTTTTATTGCACTTAATATTTTAAAATTTTACTAATTAATGATAAAATATATTTTTTTATCATTATTATGTGGGCCTAAATAACAAATTTGCTCCGGATCCCAAAAAGATAGAGACGGCCTTGACAACTACAAGGATATATATATGTATGCTGTCACAGACTCTGTCTGGCCAAGGTCAGCAGCCTTGTGTTCATGTCAACGGCCATGGCCAATTTCCCGACTTCTTTAGGATCGTAATATGATAGCGATATTCAGATGAATGTCGCGGTTTTAGGCCATCTGCAGCAATAAACTCTATTTTCCAGTATACTCTATTCTATTTCCCAGTCCAGTTTACAGTTTTTCACTTTTCATTTCTAACCATCAACTCTAAAATTTCATCTCTTTAAGAATATTTCATTTTGATTCCTTCTACTATTCAATTAATTTTTATTTCATCAAATTATTATATTGTATTTGTTTAAATATATATTATATTTAAATTAAATAAATAAAATTTTGATTAGGAAACTTAAATTTTGTGTTTTCATTAATATTTTAAATTTCTTTAATAAAAAATATAATCTGAAATGAGTTAATATAAGAAAAATATAAACAGCAAAATAAATAAAAAAAAAGGAAAAAAGAAAAACAAAAAGAAAAAAGAAGAAGAAGAATAGCGTGAGTGCTACAGTGCAACACTATAAAGAACGGGACACTATTCATTCCCCATCAAAATAGCGGAGCGTCTACCGTTTGCCGTTTGCTATTGAAGCAAAATTTAACACTAAAATAAAGTTTTCTGGTAGTTTAGCGGTTGGAGTTGGTCTTAGGCCATCTCCAGCAATAAACTCTATTTTCCAGTCAACTCTACTTTATTTTCCAGTCCAGTTTACAGTTTCTCACTTTTCATCTCCAACAATCAACTCTAAACTTTCCTCTATTTAAGAATATTCCGTTTTGATTCCTTCCACTATTCATTTATTTTTTACCTATCAAATTAATATATCATATACTATAAATATATAATTTATTTAAATTTTATAAATAAAATTTATTAAATATATATTTTTTTCTTTTTTTGTTTAAATTTTAAGTTATTTAATATAAAAAGTATAATCTAATCAATATTCAACAGTATATTAAATTATTTTTCAACAAAAAGTTTAAAACTATGTATTTTAAAATAATACTAATAAAGGAAGGAAAAATGAAAAAAAAAAAAAAAAAAAAAACAGCAAAAGTTAAATACCGTTGTGAACAGTGTACCCATAAAAATACCGGGTACTGTTCACAGGACTGCAAATATGCAGTCCAGTCTGGCGTTTTGCGTTCTTGTTGGAGGGATTTTCACCTCTATTTTGAAGTCTGCCACTAGTTCCCCGTAACCGCTGGAGTTGCCCTTAGGCCATCTCCAGCAATAAACTCTATTTCCCAGTCAACTCTACTCTATTTTCCAGTCCAGTTTACAGTTTTTTACTTTTCATCTCCAACAATCAACTCTAAATTTCCCTCTATTTAAGAATATTCCATTTTGATTCTTTTTACTATTCATTTAATTTTTATCTATCAAATTAATATATTGTTTATATTTAAATATATATGTTATATTTAAATTTTATAATTATTTTTTTAAAGACATATTTTTATTTTTTGTTTAATTTATATTATTTTTAAGTTATTTAATAGATTTTTATTTTTTTATAATCTAAACAATATTCAACAAATTATTATACAAACTCAAAAAAAAAATACAAACCATAAATTTATTTAATATTAAATTGACAATACAATACTCTAAGAATTTGAAAATTCTTCCCATAAATGATCAATCAAAGCATTACGAAGGGCAAAATGAGCATCTTTATCTTTGATTTTTCTAAATCGGGTAAGAAATGCTTGGAACTGATCAGTTTCTTCATCTACCACTTCAACATCGGGGATCGGAACTTCTCTTGCATCATCAATAGACACTTCAAGATCCCTTTCATCTTCAATTATCATATTATGCACAAGTGTTCGAGGATTGGAACTTCTCTTGCATCTTCTCGACATCTTTTCTACATGCCTCCTGTTTCATTGCAAATAATTTCTTTTTTTGTGTTCGGGGATCCTGAATTGTTTGCACAAGTGTTGCCCATTTTGGATATATCCCATCCGCAAGGTAGTAACCCATATCATATTCTTTTCCTTGGATGACATAATGTGCCCGTGGAGCAATTCCTCTAGCAAGATCAGTAAAAAGATGAGATCTTTCTAACACATTAATATCATTATTAGATCCTGGCATACCAAAGTATGCATGCCATATCCAGAGATCATAATCAGCAATAATTTCAAGAATTATTGTTGGTTTTCCATACGACCTGCATATTGCCCTGACCAACCAGTTGGACAATTTTTCCACCTCCAATGCATGCAATCTAGACTACCTAACATTCCTGGAAATCCACGCGTTTTGCCAATATACAGTAGTCTCTCAATATCATTTGAATTAGGGGATCTTAAATATTGAGTTGAAAATATTTCAACAATTGCACGACAAAACCTCTTAACACATTCAATGGTAGTGGACTCACCAATATTAATGTATTCATCAACTGCATCCGCGGGCAATGCATATGCCAATACACGAAAGGCAGCTGTAACTTTCTGAAGTGTGGACAAACCCATCCTCCCGGCTGCATTGCACCGCTGCTCAAAGTATTCATCATGGTTTTTCACAGAATCGGTGATACGAAGAAATAAACTTCGAGACATTCGGAAACGTCTACGAAACATTTCTTCATTGTATGTTGGATTTTCAGAAAAGTAGTCATTGAAAAGTCGTTCGGCAGCTGCATCTCGATCACGATGGATTACTCTACGACCCGGAACCGAGCCTCCATGCACATTTGCGGTAGCTTGGTTGCTTAACCACCCTGCAACAACAAGATTAGTGTTACATTGTTGTTGAATGAGTAATTGTTGGTGATGACGTATTGAATCATCAATATCATCATCGAATAATATTGAAGTGAGGTGATGAGGAATGCCATTGGGATTCATCTTTCTTAGGAAATATTTTAGATAAATGGTTGCTACATGTGAATGAAACTAACTTCTATTTTATAATGATAAAAAATGCATTGGATTCCAAAATGATAATTGTGTGTGAGTGGGAATCATACATGTGGTTGAGTGGGCATCTTATCATAATTTGTTGGTATGTGTGTGAGTGGGAATCATACATGTGAGCATAATGAAGAAGAAAATCCGGATATGAGTAGTTTTGGTTTTGGAATGTGAGCATGACATAACAATTGAGTGGGAATCATGCCATGTGAGGTTGAGTGGGCATCTTATCATAATTTGTTGGGTTGTGTATGAGTGGGAATCATACATGTGGTTGAGTGGGCATCTTATCATAATTTGTTGGTATGTGTGTGAGTGGGAATCATACATGTGAGCATAATGAAGAAGAAAATCCGAATATGAGTAGTCTTGGTTTTGGAATGTGAGCATGACATAACAATTGAGTGGGAATCATGCCATGTGAGGTTGAGTGGGCATCTTATCATAATTTGTTGGGTTGTGTGTGAGTGGGAATCATACATGTGGCTGAGTGGGCATCTTATCATAATTTGTTGGGTTGTGTGTGAGTGGGAATCATACATGTGGTTGAGTGTGCATCTTATCATAATTTGTTGGTATGTGTGTGAGTGGGAATCATACATGTGAGCATAATGAAGAAGAAAATCCGGATTTGAGTAGTCTTGGTCTTGGAATGTGAGCATGACATAACAATTGAGTGGGAATCATGCCATGTGAGGTTGAGTGGGCATCTTATCATAATTTGTTGGGTTGTGTGTGAGTGAGAATTATACATGTGAGGTTGAGTGGGAATATTGTTTGAGTGAGAATCTTGTCATAGTTTTTGGTATGTATAGAAATATCTTGTTATAAATTGCAAGGTTCACACATTTGCACTCACCACTCCAAAACTTCCTAAAATCTTTCTTGGTTTCTAGTTTCTCTCAAATTCTTTCTTTGAAATGGCCAACTCTAGAAATAATAACTACTCTATTGATGAAGATAGACATCTTTGTCGTGTGTACATAGATATATCCCAAGATCCGGAAGTTGGAATTGCTCAAAAAAAAGAGCAATTTTGGGGTCGCATTGCTCAAGTTTATAATGCTGATAAACCAAACTCTTATATGCCGGATAGAAGTCCTCGATCAATGGAGACTCGTATGCATCTCATCTTGAGTGCAACATCTAAGTTCAAGGCATGCATTCAACAAGTTGAATACACTAATCCAAGTGGCGCATCCGAAAGTGATATTGTAAGTTTACATTTTTATTTTAACTGTGAATTACCGTATTTCAAAATATTAAAATGTTTTATTGTTATTCAGATGAGTCGTGCAAAACAATTGATGACCCTCGATCCCAAATATAATAAAGGATTCAAATTTGAGCATGTATGGGATCTTCTGAAAGATTTCGAGAACTTCGAATGTAAATCACAAAAATCACGACCCGATACATTTTCTTCCCAATCGGCCCAGTCAAATACGCCGGTGCCGGATTCTCCCATATCACCCGATGCAGTTCCCTCATTTGCAATAAATTTAAGTGATGACAGTGGAAGTGGTTCTGCATCTAAGCGCCCGTTGGGAGTTAAAAAGTCAAAAATTAAGAAGAAAAAAGGTGAGGATTTTTCTGTTCTCGTAAACACATTATTGGAATCAAATCAAAAAATACAAACATTATTTGAGGGGTCAAATGTTAAAAATTTAGAATTACAAGAAAAGAGAAATAATGAAATAATTAGAGCAAATGACCTGATCCAAAAATCGCAAGAAATGGCACAATGGGAAGCTCATAATAAAATTCTAATGATGGATACATCGTCAATTCCCAACATGGCATCTCGCTTATACTTTGAGCAAGAACAAGCGAGGATTATTCAAAAAAGATCAAGCGTTCATCCCGGCAATGATTTCAACTTTGGAAGTTATTTTCCAGATATGGGAGGATCTGGATCTGGATCTGGATCGGGCTTAGGAGATTATTAATGTATAATTATTGTATTGCATTTAGTGTAATGTTATTGTATTTCTGTATTTTAATTTTAATGCAATGTATTTCAATTCTATATTAATATTATATTTTTAATTATTTCAATTATTTAATATAATATATATACAAAAGAAAAACAGAAAATAAGGTTATAAGAAAAAAAAAAGAAAAAGAAAAAAAAAAGGAAAAAGGCAAAATAGCGCTGGCTACAGTGCCCGCTACAAATGGCGGGGCACTATTCACTCCCCATCATTTTACCGTCCCGTTTGCCGTTTCCCGATGGCTGCTGGAGTAGTTTTCACCGGCAAAGTGGCGTCTGACGCCAAATAAGAGCTGCTGCTGGAGATGCTCTTAGGCATTATTCTGGTGGTCACACAGTAACTGTGAATGTCTAATTTTGCTAATTTATATCTACATCTACATCTATATCTATATTTATATAAAAAACAATATTCCTTATTAACAGTAACATACTCTTATAAACAGTAACCTACCAATTCTGTCTCACAAAAATCCCCTTTATGAATAGTAACCAACCTATATTCTCAATATTCACTTTCTGCATGAAATCCAATATACATTTTTAACGTTTAATAACTCAAAATTTGTGTAAGTAAAAATTCTAAAATTTTGATATTTTAAAACGACAAGATGAGACGAATCCAACAAGATCCCATTTGACTATATTTTTTCTTCAGGTTGATCAAACTGTGTTCATCCCACAAAATCATATCATTATGAAATTCGTGATGATGATACATTGAATAATACTTTTTACATAATCATTTCTAAATTTTAATTCACAAGAGCATTTTCTTATATTATTTAATTTAATTTGGAAATATCTACATTTTTGTGAAATTTCTAATTTCTTAAGGCCTTAGGAAAAATCACTATTAATAATCAATTACCGTGTGCAACTATGATTTCATTTACTTCATTTGCCTATATATTGCATAGAGCCATTAGTAGAAATTCTTTTATATTTTGTTTTTCATTTTTTTTCTCCTTTTAGACTATTGTTTGTAGTATAATATTTTTAAGGCACTAAATTGTAGTATAAATTATTGATAGTGGCATATTCTCTATTATATTGCTCGGTTACAGTACAATGTACACATGTATTCATATAATGCTTAAAATAGTTTAAGGAGCTTGGGGAATGTAATCGACATAATAAAATTAAATACTTCCTCCGTCTCACTCTTTTTGTTACAAATCATTTTTTGACACTATTCACTGTTTAACTTTGATTCAAATTTTTATCATAGTTATGTAAGAAAAAACATAGTCAAGTGAGATCTTGTTAGATTCGTCTAATCTTGTAGTTTTAGACAATCAACTTTTAATAACTTTTCGTTGTACAAAATTTAAGTTGTTAACCATTAAAATTGTGCATCGGCATGCGTGTCGGAGGGGTGTGTAACAATTACACTGAGACGGAGGAAGTAATTTTATTTATTAAATTCGATTTTTTCATTCATATTTTTTACTTTCCCGCACATTGGACGGGGTAATACTAGTTATCAAAAATAGTTATGTAAAAATCTTATTGTGGCTAATTTCGTTCTGGGGGCATTTCAGCAAATTACTTTTTAAGTCCCTAAGGGGCATTTAGCAAAATATTTTTAGGTCACTGAGGGTATACACCCAGAGGCGGACACAGGATTTTATCCATACGGGGTCCTAGACCTCATTAAAAATTGATTATTCACAGGGCTTTAACGGCTTACTTGATTTTATAACGTCTAAGTCTGACCTATTAACATTGAAAGACCTATTTTATTGGCTAATCCTGACTTATTTATTCAAATATGAGAAATTTTAAACCTTGTAAAAACATATTACATATTTTATAGGCCAGGTCCTAGCACTAGTCTGACATTTAAATTTTAGATATAATAAAATTTTAAACAGCCCCAATCTAGCTAGTAGGTTTATAGGCTTTTAATAACGCCCGACATAAACTTATTTAGTTAATAGATTTTTTTAACTGACCTGTAAATAGACCAGATCTAAAATATGGCAGGTCCTAGCACCCATCGGTTCGTCTGTTGTATTTCACCCTCAAATGCAAGTGGACAAATTTTTAGAAGTGAGGAAGTAAATTTATAATTCAGAATTTATAAGAAATAAGAGAAAAAATGAAAAGAATTTATGGCTTGGATAATTGGATTTATGCTAAAGAAAGAAGAAATAAAATAAAAAAAATGAAATAAGAAGGTCTAATTAGAAAAAAGAAAAAAAAAAGTTTGGGGTGCCTGGCCCCACCAGGCCCCCATATGCGCCCGCTCTGTGTACACACACATTTTAACTTAAAATTTTATCATAGTTAAACAAGTTAAAATATAGGCAAGTGGGATCTTGTTAGATTCTTCTCATCATGTAGTTTTTAAATATCCAACTTCTAGAATTTTTACTTGAATCGAACTTGAGTTATAAATAGTTTAAAACATGGATTGGGCTGCGTGCAGTGTGGATCCGTAGCAAATAAAAAAGAATGGAGGTAGTATAATTTTAATATGTACTAATATATACTCACTCCGTTTCAAAATAAATGTAACGTTTTGACTTTTTTAAGTGTTTATTGTAGTGTTTTGACTTCTATTTTTGTTATAGTTATATAAGAAAAAATATAGCCAAGTGAGGTCTTGTTGGATTCGTCTCATCTTGTAGTTTTCAAATATCAAATTTTTAAAATTTTTATCTGTACCGAATTTGAGTTATTAATAGTTTAAAATGTGCATTGGCATGCGTGCAGAGGAGAAACGTTACACTTAAAAAGAAATGGAGGAAGTATTTTTGATGGAATTATAAAATGAGGCATTTCCAAACTTTATTTAACCAATTTATCGATGGATCAAATAAATTTTCTAAATCTTTTTTAGCCCAAGTGAACTTGATCTAATTTCAAATTAGTTGACAAATTAGTTTTCAATTTAATTTATCTTTTTTTGTTTTTCTCTTTTTTCTTTTAATTTCACAACATGTCTCATATAGCTACCATGCATCAATTAAAACGACTTGTCTTATAGCGTGATTATATAATATTGGCAAAAAAAGGCAGAAAAGTTTCTCATAATTAACAATTCATAGACATTATATTATGTTTCTCATCCATGGAAATACATTGGAACCAATCACGTTCTTATTAATTTTTATTTTTTTATTATTATTATTATTTTTTTTGAATTATATATGAATGACGGCTGCACAATAGCTGCTAAGGTTGCCACTTTATTATTACTATGATTTTAATTTTGGTTTGTCGTCATCAAGGCATAATGCTCCTATTATTGAAATGATAAAACAATAATATAATTGACAAGGGTTATGGACAATGGAGAGGTGACGAGTATTACAATATTTTTTTAAGCACTATTGGTTGTTATTTAAATATTCTGTGTTACATTAGTTTCAATTCAAAGTACAACTTCAGAAAGATAGGTACATTGATCATATAGCCTACCAGTAAATGTCTTTGATCCAAACCTAAATAATAAATGGAACTACATAATTGTAACCCAAAAGTCAAAATGAGGATGAGAATCCCACCAGCAACTTGAGGCTTGCATGCAATGTACACAATAAAATCAGTATGTACTAATATATGCATTGGTACCGCGTGTATTATCCAATTTTGATTCATGTTTATACAACAACTATAAAAGAAAAATATAATCAAGTGAGATCTCGTTGGATTCATCTCATCTTTTAGTTTTAAAATATCAAACTTTTAGATTTTTTATTTGTACACAAATTGAGTTATTAATTAATCGTTAAAAATGTATATTGGGTTGCGTGTAGAAAGTAAATATTGAAGAAATAGGTAGATTACTATTTATAAATATATTGTTTTTATATATTACTAGTATTGGCCCGCCTAATGGGTGGAATTATAAAAAATGTAAATAAAAAAATCAGATTTAACAAATAAAATTTATCAAATTTATCATGTCAATACATTTCCTAATATCCTTAATCTATTTTAACTTTTAAGTATTAGATGAATACATCTATACATTGCATAAGATTCGAGCAATAGACAATTTACCGACTTAAGAAATAATACTACAATCAATAATCTAAAAGGACAAAAAAAATGAAAATGAAATATTAAAGACTTACTACTCACAACTCTAATGTCGTGTATATATAGGCAAAAGAAGTACATGAAATCGCAGTTGCACAGTGTAATTAATTATTGATATTGATTCACCCTAAAGCCTTGAGAAATTAGAAATTTCACAAAAATATAGGTATTTCCAAATTATATAAATTAGAAAATATAAAAACATACTTTTGTGAATAGATCCACAGGTATTAACATTTGTAAATGACTATGCCAAAACATTATTGAATGTACCATTAGCAACTATTTCATAACGATATGATTTTGTGGGATACATGACGAAAGTTTCATCAACTTATTGTTATATTGCAGAAAGCTTGGCCGGTGTACTAGACCCCGCAGTAGGCCCATCCAGGGGTGGCTGACTATGTAACGCAATAAATAGCATGTGCTCAAGCATCTATCTGTCAGAATACCTCCCGTAAGACTTCTTCTTTCGCTCTTCGTATTCGGGTTGTCAATTCCCGGACTTTGTATCTCAGTTTCCCAGTCTCGGAAATCAGAGTAATCAGTGCGGTGATCATATGGTGCGGATCATTTCGGGAGGTCATTTTCTACAATATTTAAATACTGATAATAGATTTACCGACCTAGATAGAAATAAATATGTGTCCCAAATAATCCCAGTGTGAGGTATTGCATTATATGAAAATTTGAAATTATAGAATGCACAGAGAAGGTATAAGTAAATGTTTAAATGATTCTTAGGAAGATGTTGCGATTTAAAATTACTTATGCAGAAAAGAGTTTTGAAAAATTGTTGGACGCTCTCATACCACTCTGTAACACCCCAATTTTTTTGATATGTGTGTGTTACCTCCACACCTCCTAACTAAGATTTGATATCATATCTCGGCTGATACGGGAGATGCCAATGCTCAATTGATTATATCAATTATCCATTTAAAACAATAATGCCTAAAGATAATAGATACTCCCTTCGTCCCTCAAAAGTTGGCTCATATTCCTTTTTGGGGTGTCCCGCGAAATTTAGTCATTTTCCAATTTTAGATAAATTAAACTAATATAAATATAATTAGAATATTAATGGTTTTCAAATTCCATTAAAAATAATCACTTTTATTATTCTGTACAATTCCCAACACGCTTTTATTTTTCTATACAAATCCCTTGTATTTCTTTAATTCTTCATATTTTAAATTGGGTACAAATAAAAACTATATAAAATATATATTCTAAAACTAGAGGTCAAAACGATTCTAACAAGACCACAATTGAATATTTTTTCTAATGAAATCATTACCAAAATATTAAGTCAAAGTTAAACAATAAACAAATTCAAAATTCATTAAAATTTTAAACACAAATACCCACACCACTTTAACCACTAAACCCCACTACATAAATTATCGTGCCCAAAATAAACGTGTCACATTTCGTGGGACGGAGGGAGTATAATATTTCATAAAACCGGAGATCGTTTCTCAAAACAGCATACATAAAACATGGAGGTGTAGTGCTCCCTTCACCTGTCAAGCTTTAATCTTACCATGCATTATGGAGAGTGCTCCCTTCCCCTGTAAGCTTTAATCTTACCATGCATTATAGAGAGTGATCTTGAAAATCATGTTTAATAATTAAGATCGAAAAATAAACTAATTTTTTTTTATATACAACCAATCATCTTCAAAGGAAGATCGGCCCATCCAAAAAATCTTCAAAGGAAGATGACGACATTACATTATATGGAATAAATACCCAAATAGTCCAATAAATTTTACTATAATCCAATTGATCCATAAAGTATTTGATTATCTCAAATAATTCTCTAACTTTCATATTTTAGCCGAAATAGTCCCAAATGCATCTCATATTTTTAACGAGCCAAACTCAAACACCCAAAGCTCGGCTCGATTCGGCTCGTTTACAGCTGTAGTGATATTGGAAATCATGTTCAATAATTGAGATCGAAATATAAAGTAGTTTTTATATAAGTATATATATACAACCAATCATCTTCAAAAAGGAAGATGACGACATTACATTATATTGATAACTACATTGCCTGCATGCATATGCAATACAATAATTACAATAACGTGCTTTTACAATGAATTAAGAATTCACAATCAATACTTAGCTTGATCAAGTTTACAAAATGCTGAAAACTAAATTTAATTTAATCCGTTCTGATTTCTAAAATCAACAATACTACTTTTTTTGGCGTAGAAATCAATAATACTCCATCCTTTCTAAATAAGTGTAACATAAGGAAATGACACGAGATTTAATACAAAGAATAAAAATGCTTTAATGGAAGCTTTTTACCTTTAAAAGCATTCCATATATTGTAATGTAACATTTATTATGAAACACCCAAAAAAGGAAAGTGTTAGACTTAAAATGAAATGGAGGAAGTACATTCATTTTGGCTCTTTACATAGCTGACTTTTTGATTCATTTATTAAACTGGTGAAATTTTCATTTTCTAACTTGTCCTTTTCTTACCAACTAATATTACCCGCCCAATGAGCGGAAATATGGATAATGTGAATAAAAAATATCCAATTTAATAAATAAAACTATTTAATTTTATTATGTCTATTACATTCTCCAAACTTCTTAAATTATTTTAAGGATTAATGAGTACATCTATATATTGCATAGCAATCGACCAATAGACATATAGCATTATCAATATTTATATATTACAATTTAATACCTTAAAAAAAACTATTAACTATAAACAATAGCTAGAATGACAAAAAAATGAAAAAACAATGATAGAAGCCTTTCTACTCACGGCTCTAATGTCATATATTGACAAAAAAAGTACGTGAAATCACATTGCATTTGGTAATTTATTATTGATATTGATTTACCCTAAATCATTGAGGAATTGGAAATTTCACAAAGAAGTAGATATTTTCAAATTAAATTATAAAATATAAGAAATGCTCTTGAATGAATCTATTGACAAATTAAAATGACTATAGTTTTATCAACTTATTGTCGTACTATAGTTTATTTAATTTATCTAATACAAATATTTTCTGTTCATTAATGAATATAATATTAATTTATAAAGTACTCATTAATAATTTTTTATATACGGAGTATTCTCTAACTATATTTTCAATTCATAAAGTATTTGTTAAAGAATAATAACAAATATAATGTGAATTAAATTATCTATAATAATAGATAATGTGAATAAATATAATACCCAAAAATTTTTTGCTACAAACTTTATTTGTTAGTATTCTTTATCTATAATAATTAATATGATTAAATTATCTAATGTGAATTTTGCTCAAATTTGGTTCTTCTATATTTTGAAAGTGCATTATGCTTTTAGTAATTCCTTCATTTTTTATAGTGAAAAATAATTAACTTTTGCTATTGTTTATTATCCAACTTTGACTAATGCTTACACACATCTATAGAAGAAAAACCATAGTCAAGTTGTTCTCGCTTCTCGAGTCCCGATTTCTCTTGTCTTGGGGACCCCTGCTGGACTCCCCACTCACCCTTCTCTTCAGTTGTTGCACACGCACTACCGCCACAGCGCGGTCATACACAGCTTGCAGGTCGGGGTAGTGTACCCCCGCGATCACCTCGCGAACAGACAGGTTCAGTCCCATCTCGAACTTTTGAGCCTTCTCCGCATCCGTGGGTACGAGTCTTGGTGCGAACCTCACCAGCTCCTTGAATCGTGTGTAGTACTCTTGTACGGTTTGGCCTCCTTGCTTCAGTGACAGGAATTCCTCGTACATGGCAGCTTTAGTACTCAAGGGATAGAATCGATCCCTGAGTAGTTCCATCATCTCCATCCACGAGTAGGGCTCGTCATCTTCAGTCAGCTTAGCTTGAGTCGCCTGCCACCAGTCGTCTGCTTCGCCTCCCAAGTAGTACGAAGCGACATGCACCCTTTCTCCTTCCGGACATTTGACTGCTCCCAGCAGTTTGTCGAAGGTCCGGATCCATTCCTCCAGTTTGGATGGATCCTCCTCACCAGCATAGTGGGGTGGCTGGTAGGGATTCACCATAGCCAGATAGTTAGGGCGAGCTTGGGGCGGAGGTACCACCGCAGCTTGGCCCTGGTTGACTTGCGCGTTTCCTAGCGCAATCAAAACCTACTCTATCGTCCGAAGACGATCGCCCACATTGTTCGGTGCGGGGGCGCCCTGCGCACCTTGGGGTTGTTCCTCTACAGGTTGGGCCGGTTCCGTGACATTTGGAGGTATTTCGATAGGTGTTTCAGTGGTGGTTTGGGGAGCGGGTTGAGTTCTTCATCTTCCTCTTCCTCTGGGACTTGTGAATTTAACATATAGTCTAAGCAATTTCTATAAATGTATATGTGTTTTGTAATTTAGCACGTGGTGCTCGATCGAACTAAGAAGCGCCATACGCTTCGGGGTTTTATTTTAATTTATTTTATTTCGTTTTTTTTTGTACGGACAGGTCTGTCTGGTTTTTTTTTTCGATTTATTATAAATAAATCGAGCATTTTATTTCCTCGAAAGAAATTTTAGTACAAAGGTAGAAATATTTTCCTAGCAAAATAGTATCTACTATAAGTAGAATTCCTAGCGTCTCAAGACGTCCTCCGGTGGGGTAGCAGGATCCTCTTCCGGGTCTTCCTCCTCCGAACTTGGCGGCAGTAGATCGTCAAAGATAGTGTTCAAGTCTTGCCCATGGGCATCGATGTGTTCCTTCAGTATTAGGTTTTGTGTAGTGAGGGTTTGGACTTGGCGTTCGAGTTGGTTTATGCGGTGATGATCCGCCTCTCTCAAGTTGCCCATGTGGTGCAAATTGGCCTCCAATTGAGCCATACGGTATTTCATTTGTTCGAGGGTTTGTGTAACACCCCGGATTTGGTAACCCAGGCCGAGGTGTCACCGCCGCATCACCCTAGCAAGACACGGATTCCCGAGCTCGCTAAGGAGGTGCAAGGCTTATGGGTATGCAAAGTTTTAAAACATTCAACAATGAATCCGGAATCCAATAATACTTTAATCGAGTACGGTAGTAAAAATCATCATGCATGGATAAAGGTAAATGCAGCGGAAATGTAATCACGGCCAACACGGCCAAAACCTCGGGTTAAACAGACCCGGTAAGCAGTAATACGATGCAGAAAGCGAAAATGTTCATAAATAATTCCCCCCAAGTGCATGCGTATGCGTCACTCGACATACTCTGTAAAAGAAAAATGACAACGGTTGTCAGTATAAAAATATACTTAGTAAGTTAATCCCTAACTAACAAATAAAAGGGGTTACATGTGTTTAAACTAAAGATTCCGCTTACCGTACGAGAATTTAAAAATACATGATTTACTAGCAGCGGAAAAACATGATTGAAGGACTTAATTTTAAAAGCGTAATTTAAAGCATAATTTAAGATGCATAAATTTTAAATACATAATTAAAGACATGATAAATACGATTTAAGCATAATGTAACACTCACACAAGTCTTTTACTTTTCATCCCGTAGACTAAGAAGAGGACACCATACCGGGAGATCACTAACGAGGCAATCTCAACATAGGACCACTAACGAGGCAGTCCAAACAATGGGAGACCACTAACGAGGCAGTCTCAAAATAGTAGGACCACTAACGAGGCGATCCAAAAAGATAGTAGGACCACTAACGAGGCGATCCACAAATACAGCGCGCGAGATCACTAACGAGGCAATCTCAGATAGTAAGGAGACCACTAACGAGGCAGTCTCAAAGATAATGATAGCATGACGATCGGCTCAGCCTAGTGAATGGGATTTTTCGAAATTTCGTATTTCAAAGTTATCAAATGATCGATATCGCTTTTTCAAAGTTCGGGTCTTCTCAAGTTCGAACAATCCTATTCGAGGCAGTTTACGCCTTTCTTAATTAAAAATTCGTCTCTTCACCAAAAATTCTGAAATTTTTACAGTAATTCAAAAACACACACACGAACAACTTTCATGTTTTAAGTTTTTGGAAATAAGGTTCCGAAGTGAGTCGAATTTCGAGTTCATTGCAAGGAATAATTTCTGTCTTAAAAACTATTTTCGTCACAGGTTCGTGCAACGCCAATTAAAAATTCATTTCAAAACCAATCGATGTGAACTTTTTACAGTAACTACACAACACGTTAAGGAACAACTTTCATGTTTTAAGAATTTGGAAATAATGAATTCTTGGTACTCAAAAATCGATTACACTCACTGGATACTCGCGGCCCTTAAAACAATTTTAAAACAGTTCTGAAAATTCGGCCGTTTGGCATACCAAATGAACACCAAAATCCGTGAAATTTTATATGCATAATCTAAAAACCATTATCTACAACTTTTGTTAAGGAATGCAAGGTTAAATCATTCGAAAAATGGGTGAAAAACATGCACCAAGTTGAATATGGAAATCTGTCTCAGTTTTAAAACGTTCGGTTCGATACAGAAAGTTTATGGCAGGATTTGGGATAGCAAAACTCAATGTCAATGGCTGAAATTTGGACACATGATAGATAAAGGTGTTAGGAACAACTTTTATGTTGAAAAGTTTTCGGTTTGAATTCCCGGAGGTCGAGGTTTAGGCGAGTCTTTAAAATTGGACGAAAATAGGGTTTTTGAAAACCGATTTTTGTTACAAGCCTATATCTCGAGATTTAAACAACAAACAACCACGAAAATTTGTGAGTAATGTTTTAACTTACCTAGAATGAGGATAGGGTCACTGGATTGGGTTTCCGGACGTCCTAGGGTCACGACGAACGGCCAACTTCTCCGATCGCCTTTTGTTCGTTTCCGACGTGAAATCGTAGTAAGGAAAAAGGGTTAGAATATGAGTTTCTGAGATCTATGGACGAATTGAAACTTTTCACAATAGCTTACCAAGAGTCTAGAGGGCAGGGGCTTGTCCCGGTCGTCCCGTCGTCGCCGGAATACTCGCCGGAAAGTGGTGTCGAAGGAGTTTTGAACTTGGAGAGGAAGTTGAGGGTGGAGGCTTGAATGTTTCTGAAAACCTAGGGTTTGGGACACCCTATTGCCGTCCTATAGCCTTCCCTAAGGCTGGGATTCGGTTGCCATGGTTAGGGGTGTTGTTTTTGGCAAGAAAATCACCATGGAAGGAAAGTTTACACCTCCTGCACCTCTGGCGCGCTGGTGACGCGCACATAGGCCTTTGTCCGCACGGAGCACGCGTGGCCTTCCCTGGAGTCGCGACTCCTCCGTCCGCGCGGCGGCGCGCGGAGAGCGCGGGCCGGCCGGACCGGCCGGTTCGGCGGTCCGCGTGTTCCGTCGGGTCTTTCCTTGCTTTCCCCTATCGGTTTTCTACGTGTTAGCTCGATTCCTTGGGTCGTCTCCGGTTCGGAATCTTTTCCTTAAACTTGTTACGAGTCCGGCTTATCGCTCGCAACATTTCCGTGTCCTAATTAGCCTAGTCTAAATTGGTTCCAACTCCTCCTATCGCCCTTGTGATCTATTTCGTGATTTATTTTGTGATTTATTTCGTGACTGAACTTAGAAATTAGTTCCAAGCTGCCTACGTACCCTGTGAAGGGATCAAGTCATGACGTAGTTCAAAACAATTTGAATTTGTTTTTCCTCGGGTGTTACATCCTCCCCCCTTAAGAATACAGTTATGTCCCCATAACTGTGGTCGGGTTGTCTTGGAAGAGGGTAGGGTAACGTTGCCTCATGTCGGCTTCCAATTCCCAGGTCGCCGTTTCCGTCTCGTGGTTGGACCACAGGACCTTGACCATCTTTACAGTTTTATTCCTTGTCACCCTTTCCTTGTAGTCGAGTATTTGCACCGGGGTTTCTTCATAGGTCAAGTCATCATCCAATTCGGTTACGTCCGGTTGGAGTACATGCGACCTGTCGGGCACATACTTCTTTAGTTGGGAGACGTGAAACACGTTATGGACGCGTGCTAGTTGGGGCGGCAGTGCTAGCCGGTACGCTAGATTCCCCACTTTCTCGAGGATCTCATATGGCCCTATGTATCGTGGGCTCAGTTTTCCTCGCTTGCCAAAGCGCATTACGCCCTTCATCGGTGAGACTTTCAGCATGACCTTGTCACCGACTTGGAATTCCAAGTCCTGCCGTCTCACGTCCGCATAGCTCTTTTGCCGGTCCTGAGCGGCTCTCATCTTCCCCTGGATGACCTTAACTTGCTGAGCTATGTCCTCCACCAGTTGTGGCCCTACTGTCATTATTCGATCGTTCTCTTCCCAACTCAATGGGCTCCGGCATCTTCGTCCATACAGTGCCTCGAATGGCGCCATGCCGATGCTCGCATGGTAACTGTTGTTATAGGAGAACTCGATCAAGGGTAAATGGTGCTCCCAACTTCCCTTGAATTCCAACACACAAGCCCTCAACATGTCCTCCAGCGTTTGTATTGTTCGCTCCGTCTGTCCATCCGTCATAGGGTGGAACGCCGTACTCATTTTTATCTGCGTTCCCAGAGCTTCTTGCAGCTTGGTCCAAAACTGGGAGACGAATCTGCTATCCCTATCCGAGATGATGTCGTGTGGCACCCCGTGCCGGCGTACCACATTGTCTACATATGCTCTTGCTAGTTGGTCCATTGTCCAAGTGTCCTTCATCGGGATGAAGATGGCGGCCTTCGTTAACCTGTCCACGATCACCCAGATCTTATTCATCCCCTTTGGCGAACGTGGTAACCCTGAAACGAAATCCATGGAGATACTGTCCCACTTCCAGTTTGGGATCTCCAATGGTTGCATTAATCCTAAGGGCTTTTGCCGTACTGCCTTGATCTTCTGGCAGGTAAGGCACCTTGCCACGAACTCGGCCACCTCTCTCTTCATGTTCGGCCACCAATAATTTTTCTTCAAGTCCTTGTATAGCTTATCCCTCCGGGGTGAACCGAGTAGGGGGTGCTATGGCCTTCCTCCATCACCTTCTTCTTCAGATCCGCGGACTCCCGCGGTATACACCACCTTCCCCTGAAGCGGATGCTCCCGTCCTCGTGAATCTTGAAATCCACTGCCTTTCCTTCGGCAATGCTTCTCCTTATTTCCTCCAACTTTTCGTCACTCGACTGGGCGAGTCGTATTTCTTCGAATACGGTAGGGCTTACTACCATCGCGTTGACGACCTCGGTTACCGTACCGGGATGCACCAGTTCCAGGCTTAATTTCACCAAATCTCTGTACAATTCGGCCGGTATCACCAGTGAGTTCGTGACGTGTTGCGTCTTCCGACTCAAGGCGTCGGCCACGACGTTGGCCTTACCCTCGTGATACGCGACTTCCAGGTCGTAATCTTTGATCAGTTCCAACCATCTCCTCTGCCTCAAGTTCAGTTCTCTTTGCGTGAATATGTACTTGAGGCTCTTATGGTCGGTGAACATCCGACACTTCCGCCCATAGAGATAGTGTCTCCAAATTTTCAGGGCGAACACGACCGCGGCCAGTTCTAGGTCGTGCGTCGGATAGTTTTGCTCGTGTGGTTTCAGCTGTCGTGATACGTACGCTATGACTCTTTGATCCTGCATTAGTACGCATCCCAGTCCTTCTCTCGAGGCGTCGCTATACACCTCGAAGTCTCCATCATCTGATGGTAACGCCAATACTGGTGCCATGGTAAGTCGTTTCTTCAGCTCCTGGAATGCGGCTTCGCACTCGCCAGTCCAGTCGTACTTCACCCCCTTCTTCAGCAGTTGGGTCAATGGGCGGGCGATTTTGGAGAAGTCATGGACAAATCGCCTGTAGTAGCCCGCCAGTCCGAGAAAACTTCTTATCTCCGTTGGGCTCTTCGGTGGTACCCACTCGGTTACTGCCGAGATCTTTGCCGGGTCTACCGCCACTCCGCTGGCGGATACGATATGCCCAAGGAAAGTTACTTCCCTCAGCCAGAAGTCGCATTTGGACAACTTCCCATATAGCTGATTTTCTCGGAGGATCCTCAGCACTTTATGTAAGTGCTCGGAGTGTTCTTGCTCGTCCCTTGAGTAGACCAAGATGTCGTCTATGAATACCACTACGCATTGATCTAATAGCCCTCGGAACACGTTGTTCATGAGGTTCATGAACATTGCCGGGGCGTTTGTTAATCCGAATGACAGTACTGTGAATTCGTAGTGTCCATAGCGAGTCCTGAACGCTGTCTTTGGGATGTCCTTTTCAGCGATTCGCAGCTGATGATATCCCGAACGCAGGTTGATCTTGGAGAACACAGTAGCTCCCTTCAGCTGGTCGAACAGATCCTCGATTCTGGGCAACGGGTACTTGTTCTTGATAGTGACTTGATTAAGTCCCCTATAGTCGATACACAGTCGCAGACTCCCATCCTTCTTCTTGACAAACAAGACCGGTGCTCCCCATGGAGACGTACTCGGTCTGATATATCCCTTTTCCAGCAATTCTTCGAGCTGTTCCTTTAGCTCCTTCATCTCCGGCGGTGCCATGCGGTAAGGAGCCTTTGAGACAGGTTCCGTCCCCGGGATGAGATCTATGGTGAACTCGAGATCCCTCTCAGGGGGCATGCCAGGAACGTCTTCTGGGAACACATCCGGGTACTCTCTTACCACCGGAATGTTGTCTATCTTTACTCCTTCAGCCTCGAGGTTATGAACGTAGCATGCGTATAGCGCGTGGCCCTTACGCATTAGGCTACATAACTCTAGGGCGTTGACTATCTTGTTAGATTTCTTAGGGGGTTGAGAGTAGAAGATGACTCTTTTTCCCCTACTTTTCGACAACGTGATCTTTTGCTTTTGGCACTCGATCACGGCCTTATACCGGGTTAGCCAATCCATCCCTAGTATGACATCAAAGTCTCTGACGTTGAACTCTACTAAGTATGCGAAAAACTCTACGTTCTTTATTACTATAGGTATTCCATTGTAGCGTTTAGAGCATGCTATTACCTCTCCAGAGGGCAGTTGGATGCCTAAGCTAATTATCTCGCACTTAGGTAGATCTAGTTCAGTTACGACTCTCGAAGATACAATCGAACAACTGGCTCCGGAATCAAATAAGACTCTAAGTGGAGTACTTAGGACATGGAAAGTACCTGCCATCACGTCACCCTGCGCGGGTATGTCAGCCTGGTTGATCACGTTCAACCTCCCCATCGGCCTCCCTTGATTGGCTGGCTGGCCAACTGGGCCCAGCAGCAGGAGCAGGATCAACGATAGCAACTGGAGTTTGGACGGCTGCAGGGACAGCGACAGGATCAATAACGAGGCTAGTTACAGGAGGAGTTCCCGGGTTGAGAGGGGCAGGTGGAAGCAGATCATCCTTCAGGTGATGCAGTTGATGTCCCAAGACCCCTGCTTGGGTCTCTACGTCGTCAATCTGGGTCCGAAGCTCAGTCTCGCGGGTCTGGAGTTCGTTGAATTGGATTTGGAGTTGGGTTATATCTTGATGTCCTGCTTGGCCCAGATTAGTTAGGTGGCCCAAGTTAGCTTCCATTTGTTCTACCCTTAGTCTGAAGTTGTTCACGTTTTGGGGAGATTCGAGGTATGCTTCAATCAACCTCATTAGTAGGTTGATCATGTTCACGTTTGGGGAAACCATCTATTGTTAACAAGGTAGGTTAAAGTTAGACATTTTCAGGCAAGGTTAAGATATGCACAAATTTTAAATCTATATGCAACATGCAAGTGCAAGTCCCTTCCCCATAAAAATTTAGTTTATTTTAAAATAAATTGCTAAAGGTTGGGCCTCTATAGTGGGCCAAAATTTAATATTTCTTTGGCTAAGATTTTGGGCTATGTAAAAAGGATTATAAACTTTTGGGCTAAAAATAATACTAGTAGTCAAAATAAATAATTTTAAAAGAAATAACACTTGGGTTTAAAAATAATGGTTTAAAATAATAGTAGTAGCTTTAAAAATTTTCCGGGCTCTGATACCAACTTGTAACACCCCGGATTTGGTAACCCATGCCGAGGTGTCACCGCCGCATCACCCTAGCAAGATACGGATTCCCGAGCTCGCTAAGGAGGTGCAAGGCTTATGGGTATGCAAAGTTTTAAAACATTCAACAATGAATCCGGAATCCAATAATACTTTAATCGAGTACGGTAGTAAAAATCATCATGCATGAATAAAGGTAAATGCAGCAGAAATGTAATCACGGCCAACACGGCCAAAACCTCGGGTTAAACAGACCCGGTAAGCAGTAATACGATGCAGAAAGCGAAAATGTTCATAAATAATTCCCCCCAAGTGCATGCGTATGCGTCACTCGACATACTCTGTAAAAGAAAAATGACAACGGTTGTCAGTATAAAAATATACTGAGTAAGTTAATCCCTAACTAACAAATAAAAGGGGTTACATGTGTTTAAACTAAAGATTCCGCTTACCGTACGAGAATTTAAAAATACATGATTTACTAGCAGCGGAAAAACATGATTGAAGGACTTAATTTTAAAAGCGTAATTTAAAGCATAATTTAAGAT
Organism: Hygrophila difformis; assembly: GCA_030278955.1. Taxonomy (NCBI): domain Eukaryota; kingdom Viridiplantae; phylum Streptophyta; class Magnoliopsida; order Lamiales; family Acanthaceae; genus Hygrophila; species Hygrophila difformis. The sequence continues at coordinate 183,273 of JAOANR010000332.1, read as the reverse complement.
GCATAAATTTTAAATACATAATTAAAGACATGATAAATACGATTTAAGCATAATGTAACACTCACACAAGTCTTTTACTTTTCATCCCGTAGACTAAGAAGAGGACACCATACCGGGAGATCACTAACGAGGCAATCTCAACATAGGACCACTAACGAGGCAGTCCAAACAATGGGAGACCACTAACGAGGCAGTCTCAAAATAGTAGGACCACTAACGAGGCGATCCAAAAAGATAGTAGGACCACTAACGAGGCGATCCACAAATACAGCGCGCGAGATCACTAACGAGGCAATCTCAGATAGTAAGGAGACCACTAACGAGGCAGTCTCAAAGATAATGATAGCATGACGATCGGCTCAGCCTAGTGAACGGGATTTTTTGAAAGTTCGTATTTCAAAGTTATCAAATGATCGATATCGCGTTTTCAAAGTTCGAGTCTTCTCAAGTTCGAACAATCCTATTCGAGGCAGTTTACGCCTTTCTTAATTAAAAATTCGTCTCTTCACCAAAAATTCTGAAATTTTTACAGTAATTCAAAAACACACACACGAACAACTTTCATGTTTTAAGTTTTTGGAAATAAGGTTCCGAAGTGAGTCGAATTTCGAGTTCATTGCAAGGAATAATTTCTGTCTTAAAAACTGTTTTCGTCACAGGTTCGCGACGCCGATTAAAAATTCATTTCAAAACCAATCGATGTGAACTTTTTACAGTAACTACACAACACGTTAAGGAACAACTTTCATGTTTTAAGAATTTGGAAATAATGAATTCTTGGTACTCAAAAATCGATTACACTCACTGCATACTCGCGGCCCTTAAAACAATTTTAAAACAGTTCTGAAAATTCGGCCGTTTGGCATACCAAATGAACACCAAAATCCGTGAAATTTTATATGCATAATCTAGACACCATTACCTACAACTTTTGTTAAGGAATGCAAGGTTAAATCATTCGAAAAATGGGTGAAAAACATGCACCAAGTTGAATATGGAAATCTGTCTCAGTTTTAAAACGTTCGGTTTGATACAGAAAGTTTACGGCGGGATTTGGGATAGCAAAACTCAATGTCAACGGCTGAAATTTGGACACAAGATAGATAAAGTTGTTAGGAACAACCTTTATGTTGAAACGTTTTCGGTTTGAATTCCCGGAGGTCGAGGTTTAGGCGAGTCTTTAAAATTGGACGAAAATAGGGTTTTTGAAAACCGATTTTTGTTACAAGCCTATATCTCGAGATTTAAACAACAAACAACCACGAAAATTTGTGAGTAAGGTTTTAACTTACATAGAATGAGGATAGGGTTGCTGGATTGGGTTTCCGGACGTCCTAGGGTCACGACGAACGGCCAACTTCTCCGATCGCCTTTTGTTCGTTTCCGACGTGAAATCGTAGTAAGGAAAAAGGGTTAGAATATGAGTTTCTGAGATCTATGGACGAATTGAAACTTTTCACAATAGCTTACCAAGAGTCTAGAGGGCAAGGGCTTGTCCCGGTCGTCCCGTCGTCGCCGGAATACTCGCCGGAAAGTGGTGTCGAAGGAGTTTTGAACTTGGAGAGGAAGTTGAGGGTGGAGGCTTGAATGTTTCTGAAAACCTAGGGTTTGGGACACCCTATTGCCGTCCTATAGCCTTCCCTAAGGCTGGGATTCGGTTGCCATGGTTAGGGGTGTTGTTTTTGGCAAGAAAATCACCATGGAAGGAAAGTTTACACCTCCTGCACCTCTGGCGCGCTGGTGACGCGCACATAGGCCTTTGTCCGCGCGGAGCACGCGTGGCCTTCCCTGGAGTCGCGACTCCTCCGTCCGCGCGGTGGCCGCGCGGCGGCGCGCGGAGAGCGCGGGCCGGCCGGACCGGCCGGTTCGGCGGTCCGCGTGTTCCGTCGGGTCTTTCCTTGCTTTCCCCTATCGGTTTTCTACGTGTTAGCTCGATTCCTTGGGTCGTCTCCGGTTCGGAATCTTTTCCTTAAACTTGTTACGAGTCCGGCTTATCGCTCGCAACATTTCCGTGCCCTAATTAGCCTAGTCTAAATTGGTTCCAACTCCTCCTATCGCCCTTGTGATCTATTTCGTGATTTATTTTGTGATTTATTTCGTGACTGAACTTAGAAATTAGTTCCAAGCTGCCTACGTACCCTGTGAAGGGATCAAGTCATGACGTAGTTCAAAACAATTTGAATTTGTTTTTCCTCGGGTGTTATAGTTTGTTGGGAATCAAGATGAACGCTCATCATCCTGATCATCAACTGCATCATATCTTGACTAGCCATCTAGCGCAAGCAAGAGATCTAAGTTAATATTCGCCAAGATTCTAAGTTCAAATTCGCCAAGATTCTAAGTTCAAATTTGCCAAGATTCTAAGTTCGAATTCGCCAAGATTCTAAGTTCGAATTCGCCAAGATTCTAAGTTCATAGAAGAGATGCAATATGCAAATGCAAATGATGACTCCCCCCCCCCCCCAAAAAAAAAATAATTTAATGCACTATATATATACATTTTTTTTCCATGGGTTTTAAAATAAAAATTTCTCCATGGAAATAATACTTTAAAATTTAAAATAATAGTCAAAATATTAACAATAGTTTAAAAATAATAATGGTTTAAAAATAATAGTTTAAAAATAGCCGGGCTCTGATACCAACTTGTAACACCCCGATTTTTGGTCACCCAGGTCGGGATGTCACCGCCACACCTCCCTAGTAAGACACGGTTTCTCCGGCTTACTAAAGAGATGCAAGGCTAGGTATTTCAGTGTTTAAAAAAAATATTTAAAGCATTTGCAAACACCCCATACAATATAGTCTCAAAAATAATAATAATATCATAACGCAGCGGAAAAAATATTTAAGTATAATATTGCAGCGGAAATATAAATACGACCGACATGGTCAAAATACGGGTTAAGCAGGCCCGTTTATTCTAGTGTCTAATGCAAGAATTTAAATAATAAAGTTTGCCAAAAATATAGTTCCCCCATGCATGAACGTACTCATGATCATTCCACATACTCTGTAAGGAAAAAGGAAAATAGAATGGTTTGGTCAGCACAACTTGCTGAGTAAGTTAACACATGCATGATCGTAGGGTTTAAAAGCCATTAATTTAATATTCACGTAAAAGCATGATAATATTCATAAATAATTTAAAAGAAGCCATAAGTAATTTAAATAAAGCATTTAATAATTTACAGAACAACGATTAAAAATATTTAACTATCCCCATTACTCCCAAGATAATATAGCAAGTATTTCACGATTACATCGCAATCTCGTCAATTTAGCCGGAAACCGGCGGCCGCAGCCATATCTGCCATACCCAGTACCACTCCGGAGCCTCGAGAAACCCATAAGGATATTCACGAGAGTGTAGGCCATATATCTCATGCCGTTTTGGCAACATATCTCAAATATTTCGCGCGGGGTCACCATCGTCCATATAGGCACGAAGTGAATCGTTAGGAGGGCACCCTGCAGAGCACTCACCCCCTAATTTTAACGATCAAGTTCGTAAAGGGGATTTTCCTAAATTTCCAGATTTCATATAATTATTTCAAAGAGTCTTCTACTCGTTTAAACCTTAAACGCTAGTTTCACCGTTTCAACAATATTTCAAGATTTGACTCGGTCAACCACAGTTTACTCTAAAATTCAGTAGAAATCGAGTTTAATTCCAAAAATTCTGAAATTTCACCACTGACTCAGAAACATCGAGATGAACAACTTTCGTGTTTTAACGTTTTCAATCCGAGTTACCGAAATAGGTCAAAATCATCAATTTTCGTCATAACCTAAATCTGTCCGAAATTCATATACAGCAGTTCAAGATTATCAAGATCTAGCATGGCAAATCAACTCCAAATTTAATGAAATTTTACAGAGATCATCTTAGGACGTTTATCTACAACTTTCATGTTCGGCCAAAGATCTAAATCGGTCTAGAACCTGTGTCAAAAACGTGATCAAGATCGGACCTAAGTTCTGTCAAGAATCTCAAGATCAAATTTCAAGCAGTTCGGTTTCGGTTGGTTTTCACATATCAAATTGTCTCTAAAAATTCTGAAAATTTTACAGTAGATAGAGCTAAGCCTTAGGAACATTTTTCGTGTTTTAAGTTTTTCCTTTTGAAGTCGTTTTAAGGTTCGGAAAAATTTGTCAAAACTGTTGCGCCGGTAGAAAACATTCAATGACAGATTTACGCAAGATTCGATTCAAGCTTTTAGGTTTCGTGTTTTAATTACTCCCAAAACCATGTAAGTATTAACTTACAGATTTGTAGATATCCGGGATCCTCTATTTCGAAGGCGTGGCTTCCAGTCCTCCGTCTATCCTCTCCGTTCGTCAGGTTCTACGTTCTAGATCCGATTCGGGGCGTAGAAAGAAAAATAAGAAGATTAGGATTCGTTTTCGAATCAAACGTAAGAGACGAATGGATCGGAACTTACCACGACGTCTAGGAGACTCTGATTTTCGTCCAAATCAGTCTTGCCTTGGTCTCGTGCCTCCGACGACTCCGGAATTAGGGTTTTCGGACGTATAGAGAGTTGTTGGGTTTTGGAAAAGTATTCGGAGCTTTTAAGAGGGCTTATTTATAGTTAAACAAGCTCTAGGGACGCCCAAGGTCTGCCCCTAGGAGTCTTGAGCCGAAAGGTGTTCAACCGAAGTCGGAAAATCCGGATTCGGGCGAGAAAATCTCGCACGGGCGAATCTGTCCGACGGCGCGGTCGTGGCGCGCTCTCCCTCCTTCGACCGCGCGGCCACCGCGCCGAACTCGCCTGGACTTCGGTCCGGGCGGGTCGTGCGATCCGTCGTGCTTTTCCTCCTCTTTTTCGGACTTCTATCCCTCTATGCTCCCGAATTCAGAGTTCCGGGGTATCTCCGGGTTTCTACTTTCTCTCTAAATTTTTACTCAGGTCTAATTGAATGTTTGGACTCGAATCCTCGAGTTCATTGGTGTCGGGTTTCGGTGTACAATTTATTTACCTTTAATAATTCTTTCTATTTAATTAAATTCCTTTAATTCCTTTTTAAGTTAAATCTCATTTCTCATTTCCTTATCTTTATTTATTTATTTATTTGCTGGATTTATTTATTTATGGTATTTATTGTATTTATTGTTTATTTATTTAATTATTGTTTTATTTTATGTTGGAAATTTCTCGGGTATTGCATGTGAATAAATATAATACCCATAAATTTTTTGCTACAAACTTTATTTGTTAGTATTCTTTATCTATAATAATTAATATGATCAAATTATCTAATCTGAATTTTGCTCAAATTTGGTTCTCCTATATTTTGAAAGTGCATTATGCTTTTAGTAATTCCTTCATTTTTTATAGTGAAAAATGATTAACTTTTGCTATTGTTTATTATCCAACTTTGACTAATGCTTACACACATCTATAGAAGAAAAACCATAGTCAAGTTGGATCTTGTTAGGTTCGTCTCATCATGTAGTTTTAAAATATCAAATTTTTAGAATTTTTAGTTGTACATATTTTGAGTTATTGATGAGTTATTAATAATTAGAAATGTATATTTGGATTGCGTGCAGAAAGTTAATGTTGATGAAATAGATATGTTACTGTTCATAAGAGGATTTTTGTAAGAGAAAATTAATAGGTTACTGATAATAAGACTAGGTTATTGTTCATAAGGGATATTGTTTTTATATATTATATTTATATTTATACTGATATTGATTCGCGATACCTAGTGGACCAAAAGTCATGAAGTATATAGCTATGTGATCACATACATTGAATAAGTTAATTAAAAACAAGTAGTAGTAGTATACTTCCACCGTTTTTTTTTGTTTGCTGCGTTTGACAAATGGGTACTGTCCACACACATACTCTGACTTAAAGTTTTTATTATAGTTGTATAAGTTAAAATATAGTCAAGTGTGATCTTGTTAGATTAGTCTCGTCTTGTAGTTTTTAAATATCTAACCTTTAGAATTTTTACTTGTACCGAACTTAAGTTATTAATGGTTTAAAATATACATTGGATTACGTGCTAGATGGTCCGTAGCAAACATTAAAAAAGAGAGAAAATATATATGTTTGATCCCGCTTTAAACACGTGGTTTCCCTCTATCTTGATCAATCTGAATGCCCATTATATATTATTCATCATTCTCGCCGTCTATAAATATCATCAACATTCTCTGTAAGTTTTCACAAGCCCAGCTGACTAGTACATACTTTCCATCAAAGCCACATTCCCTTTTCCTATTCTTCATATCAGATAATTGGCAATATAATGACGATTATCCTTTTTCCGCTGCTGCTGCTTCTGCCCCTTTACCTATTCAGCTTCATCAAACATTCCCTTTCTTCCATCAATGGAAATGGAAATGGAAAAAATCTCAATAATCTCCCACCAGGCCCCAATGCAATCCTCAATTTGGCCAACATTTCCCGGTTTCTCAAGACCCCTCACATTGCCCACAAAAACCTAGCCAAAATCTATGGCCCACTAACCTCCTTCCGCGTCGGCGCTCAGCTCGTGGTGGTGGTATCCTCCCCGGACTTCGCCAGTGAAATCCTCAAAACCCAGAACCGAATCTTTTCTGGCCGATACATGCCGTCCATTCACTACAAAGTCCCCGGATTACCGCAGGCCTCCATTGTAGCCTCCTGGGACTGCGGCCCTACCTGGAAATTCCTCCGGGCCATCGGCCACAGCTCCATTTTCTCCCCCACGGCAGTCGAGTCCGCCTCGGAGATGAGAAAGGAGAAGGTCATGGAAATGGTGGAGTTTCTCAGGACTGATAAGAAGGGGAAAGCTGTCAACATTGAGCATGTAGTGTTCGCAGCTTTGATCAACTTTATGAGCAACGTTCTTGGCTCCAGAAACATGTTCAGTAATGGAGCCGAAAGTGACAGCGATCAGATGTTGATGAGCTTCATCAACGACATAGTTGACAGCTCCAACAATTTCAGCTTGACGGATCTGTTCCCTTTCCTGAAAGGGTTAGATTTTTGGAGCAAATCCAGGGCCAGGAATTTCGACCGGAAACTTAAATTAATTTGGGCAGATGCTGTCAAGGAAAGAAAGGCTAATGGTCCGAATTCAAGACACGATTTTATGGACATTTTAATCGAGAATTCATTCACGGACGATCAGATGTGCATTTCATTAACGGTAGTCACATAAATTCATTCACTGGCCTTTTCTTGTCAAATCCATATTCGGAAAAAAAAAAAAAAAACTCATTTATTTCAATATTTTTTTCAATTTCCAAAACTATCACACAAATATCGAATTACACGAATCCGTCTCATAACCACCCTAATCGCCTAACCCGTCCATGAACCGATTTTTTCGCTAATCATTGTCGAACCCGTCCCATAACTTCCCTAATGGAGGGATGGATTTGGCGATGATTATGGTAGTTATGGGACGGATTCGGCAGTGATTAGCGAAAAAACCGGGTTCATAGACGGGTTCGGCTATGATAGGGTAGTTATGGGACGGATTCGTCTAATTCGATATTTGTGGGACTGTTTTGGAAATTTTTTAAAATTATGAGATGATATGAATTTTTTTTTCCAATGCATATTAGTAATCAATTCCTTACTTATCTTATCAATTTTTTTTATTAATTACAGGAGCTCTTAATTGCTGGCACAGATTCCACCACCATAACTGTGGTATGGATGATGGCGGAACTGATTAAAAACCCAAAAATTCTAGACCAACTTCGTAACGAAATTGCAACTATCGCCGTTGATGATGGAAATCTCATTAAAGAATCATGCCTTTCGGATTGCCAATATTTCCAGGCATGCATGCAAAGGGACTCACTCCATTTAATCAACTAGTTATAAAATTTTTGCAACTTTTACTAATTACATAGCTATCTGTGTCTGTATTCTATGTAGGCATGTATAAAGGAAACCCTGAGACTACACATTCCGGGGCCATTTACGGTGCCCCACCGCGCCACGGAGGCTTGCAGGCTGAAGGATTACGTGATCCCGAAAGATAGTGTGGTGTTGGTGAATGCGTGGGCAATTCATACAAACCCAGAGTACTGGGAGGAACCGATGGTGTTCGAACCGGACAGGTTTTTGAATTCTGAGATAGATTACAAGGACCCACAATTTCGGTACTTTCCTTTCAGTGGTGGATCAAGAATGTGCCCTGGATCGGTAGTGGCTCTCAGAGGATTGCAGTTAGTAATGGCTTCTTTGGTGCATTACTTTGATTGGAGGCTCCCGGACGGACAGGACCCGTGTGAACTAGACATGACTGGTACGTTTCGGACAACGCTGAGGAAGGATAAACCCCTTTATTTGATTCCAACGCCACGGCCAAAATGGGTTGCGAATTGATGAATTATTTATTCGTACTGGAATAATGAATTAAGTGTTCAAGAATATATATATAATTCATCATATGCATTTATGTATGTGTGTTTGGAGAAATATATATATATATATACTAGCAATTTGCAGCTGTGGGGCGTGCTGTGGATGGGCAACTGCCCATAGGGAAAAGAAATAATTGAAGGTAAAGCTTTGTAATAGTTTAATCTACCAGGAGAATTTGTTTGTTTTAATTTGGATTCATAAATGTGGGGGATGGGCAACGATGTAATACTTTAATATGAATGATGACAATAGCACTTTGATGCACAGCTTGACAAATGCATATGTATGTTTCAGATTACACTGTGAAGTTCGTAAGGTAAAGTGAAAGATTGGTTGGCGTGCATCACTTGAAGTAAAACAATATAAGGAATAGAGAACTATGCAATTTTCTTGTAAATGGACATGCAGCACATAGATATTAGGTTGCTGCAACAAAGTGAAGAGGGGGAAATATGATCCTGATTGACAAGGCAACTTGATAATGTATATAAGAGAGGGAATTTAACAGAGGAGCAATATAATTTTATATGTATATTGTGTTGGGTGAACCACGTGTATTGAATGTGTAAGAAGGCAAAACGTGTGGATGTGCCCGACAAGTTAAGATGATGAACACCGCTAGTAGGTTGTACTGTCTGAAATGATACAGGACGTAACGGAGAGGGTGAAACAAAGAGATGGTTTGCAAATAAAGGCGGAAATGCAAATGACGGGAAGGAAAATGGACGGGACAAACGGAGCAAAATATGTATTTCACTTGAATGTATTGTCATGTAAGTTTAGTTAATTACCAGTAAATTTGGCCAACAATGTAGATGAAGACAGTATTCCATAAGGATATTTTTGCTTCAAGCAATCTGTAGAAGTGTGTAAACATCACAGAGAAGAATAATATTAGGAAAACCAAAATAAAAGGGCACCTAATTTTAGTAATACGAATTTGCAGATTATTGCGCAAGAATTTGACAAGAGGAATGGAGGGAGATGAAAATGCGACAGGGAACACAAAGAAGTGACAAAGGAGCGTATACAATAAGAGCAAGGAGGAGTAGCTAAAGCACACAATATATTTATAAACATAGGCCTGGATTACAATAAATCCACTGCAAGAGTACTTACAAAAGGGATTCTACGTAATCCATACAAAAGGCATAGCTGTTCGATTGGAAACATGAACAACCATGATCTACGTGGTACAAAATGCACAGAGCAGCATATTTGGTTTTTTGGTGCAAAAGGAAACAGGTGCAGAACAACCAACAGTAGACGCAACCAAAAGCATATAAATGATTTGCAAGGTAGGAGCAGCTAATTTATAGGTACGCTAAGGAACTGTCAGAGACATCTAGTCAGTTTTAGGTAGACCAGCAGAGGGTTTTTTCAGCTGTGAACGGGTGCTGGGAGGGTTGGTTGGAACTGCACTTGTAGATGGTGCCTTGCGCTTTGGTGGCGTGGTCATTGTAGGCAGTGGTGCTGAGGATGGACTGGTAGGTAGGGCTGCTGAACTTGCTGCGAGTGTGGAGGAACTAATTTGCATGCTAGTAGTTGATGGGTGAGCAGGCCCAACAGGGAGAGCAGGTCCGGAGGTTGATTGCTGGGACAAAGGATAAGCTGTGGCTTGGTCGGTGCTAGATTTAGGAGGCAATCCCGTGCTGCTTGGAGAAACACTCTTTTTTAAGGGACGAGGTGTTGTTTGTGCTGCTTGAACAGGTGACTGATGTGTAAGAATGACTGATCCAGATTCCGACATAGCTAGCTGCGATGAGGTGGGACTGTTTTCCTGGTGGGTGTTAGCTTTGGAAGCCGGATGTGATGTCTGCAATTGGATCGACATTGAAGTCCAATGACCTGCTTGCCCCTTTGGGTTGTGAAGTTTCATTCACGGTCGGGTGGAGAATTTCGTCCAAAGCTTTCTTGGTAGACGGAGTAAATAATTGATCATCTTTGTCAGAGCCAAGGTTCAGACCTGGCGATGAGGGGGTACCAGATGGGAAGCTAGGAGCTGGTGGTGTACTTGGAGTTGAGAAATAGTAGTCATGAAGGTTTTGCTCTGTGTAGGCCACGACAACCGAATATTTTGACTGAACTTGTGGGCCCTGGGTAAAGGAGTAGTACCGGACATAGCAAAGCAACTCCCTGCCCTCAATTTCTGCTGCTATGTCACGATCGACTGATAAGTTCTGTGCCAAGGAGAAGGAGTGCGTTGATGATAAAGTTAATATAACAAAGAGGAATAAGCAACACGGAAAGCAGGTCGGATACATATAAACTGTTAAATACATTTTCTGATGCTGTCTGCAGGTGTTGAGCTTTATGTCCAATAATAGTTTCAGCAAAAGAGCCTGATACATTTATCACCATGGATGCGGTTGTATCGGCAAGGATTAAATTGAGCCGTGCCCTATGAATAATGAGAAAGAGGAATATTTGGACTAATTAAAGCGGGCAGGAAAATGCAACAGGATGAGAAGATCATGAATCACCTTGGCTCAACGCCTGCTCGCTCGCAACAGTTAGGGCACTGAACGACCCAAGTGATGTCGACATCAAGGTGCCATGGATCATAGGATACATTCTTGAAATACAAAAGATGAATAAGCTAGTAGGTGGTTTGTTTCCACCAAAAGAAAAATAAAAGAAAAGATAGGGAAGCAACCAACTCAAGATCCTAACAAGAGTAAGCAAACAAGCTCCTATGTCTTGCCCTCAATACTTCATTAGATTCAATTGTTGGTGGTGATCCTCTTGGATAGCTTCAAGTCCAAGATGATGAAGAATCAACTCAAGTTGACACTTTCATGGCAAGAACGCTCCTACGTCGTACCCTCCATGTTCCATGCTTCACAATTGTTGATTGATGAACAACATAGAGTCCTTCAAGCTCTAAGTGTTTGAAAACCCTAAAATGAATCACTCATTTAGGGGGATGATCTTTTGGAGTGCTTGCAAAAGGCAAAGTCTATTATTCAACAAAAGATGTGTTACAAAGTGAAGGGGGAGGCATATTTATACTTGCCAAAGCCCCTACGTTGACTATGAAAATACAAGAAATGGAAAATTAACTTATGCTAATTCGAAATGTGTAATTCGGTTTACAAGCCAAAGAGACCGAATCTAGCAAAAAGAGTTGAAGGAAGGATGGTGAAATGGGTTTAATTCGGTCTAGGGCATAGGTTCGGTCTAGACCGAACCTGCCTAGACCGAACTAGGTAGTTGGAGGGGAAATGGAAGGAAAAGAGAGAGGGAGGGAGTTAGTTCGGTCTATGGTGTGAGTTCGGTCTAGACCGAACCCACCTAGACCGAACTTAGGCAGTTTGGTTTGCTCTCCATCTCTCTAAATTATTTCAAGCTTATTTCATCCAATCTCTCTTCCGGGTTTAGAGATTCAGCTCCCGGACATCTGCTTGCTCGAGCTGTAAGAGCAAAGTTGCTTCGGATCGGATTGTGGATATTTTCTTCAGCTCCTTGTCAAAATGATCTTGGAAAAATTCAGCAACTCGGGTTGTGAACTTCTTTATCTGCTTCCTTGAACAGGGTCCATCTGGAAATGGGATTATTGTTGCTACAGTTCCGGCTTCCACGCCATTCCTTCCTCCTTGAGGAGGTTGAGCGATCAATCGACAAACATCGTACTCGTCCCTTTCGTACAGTACCAGATCTGCAACATTAAAAGACGGATTAATGTTTCCATATTCTTCGGGTAATTCTAGTTTATACGCATTATCGTTAATCCGTTCAAGAATTTTAAATGGTCCATCTCCTCGCGGAGATAGTTTGCTGCGTCTCTTTGATGGGAATCTTTCTTTCCGCAGATGAAGCCACACCCAATCTCTTGGCTTCAGCACCAGCTTCTTTCTTCCCCGGTCATGGTACCTCGCGTACGTTACCGCCGATTTCTGTAGGCTCTCTTTGACACTTTTGTGCATTTCCTTAATCGCTTGAGCCCTGTTTCTGCCATTAACATTTAAATGCTCATTGCTTGGCAATGGCAGAAGGTCAATCGGGGATAGGGGGTTAAAACCATAAACACATTCAAATGGAGATATGTGAGTTGCACTATGAATGTGCCGGTTGTATGCAAATTCAATATACGGCAAACATTCATCCCAACTCTTCGAATTTGAAGAAGTAATAATACGAAGCAGATTACCTAACACCCGATTAACGGCTTCAGTTTGGCCATCAGTCTGTGGGTGGAATGCCGTAGAAAACAGCAGCTTCGTTCCAATTTCGCTCCAGAGGGATTTCCAGAAGTAACTGATGAACTTCACATCTCTATCAGAAACAATGGATTTCGGAATCCCATGCAATCTCACGATCTCCTTGAAAAACAGCTTCGCGATATGAAGTGCATCGCTGGTCTTCGTGAAGGGTAAGAAATGTGCCATCTTTGAGAATCTATCTACCACGACAAAGATTGAATCTTTTCCACGTGCAGTTCGAGGTAGACCTAACACGAAGTCCATAGAAATGTCCAACCACGGTCCAGCTGGAACAGGTAATGCCTGATAAAGCCCATGCGGCTTGACCGTGGATTTCGCCTTCAAACAGACGATGCACTTAGAAATGAATTCTTCGACTTGTTTTCTCAGCCCGGGCCAATAGAATTTTTCGGCCAATATTTCAGCTGTGGCATTCTTTCCGAAGTGTCCCATCAGTTGACCATTATGTGTTTCTTGAATCAGTAATTCCCTGATAGAACCTCGTGGAATACATAGCTGATTCTCCCGGTAGAGAAAACCATCAAGCCTGGAAAACTCTTTAAATGAGTGTACCTCAGTCTGTCGGTACACTTCCTCAAAATCAGGATCAGTAGCATACAAAGTTTTTATATGCTCAAATCCCAGCAAATGTGTCATCGCCACGGCAGCTAATGTTGCTCTTCGTGACAAAGCATCTGCGACCACATTGTCCTTTCCCTTTTTGTATCTGATCACATAGGGAAATCCTTCGATGAACTGACTCCATCGCGCATGTCGCTTACTCAACTGTCCTTGTCCACGGATATGCTTTAGGGTTTCATGATCCGTATTGATAACAAATTCTCTACCCCGAAGATAATGCTGCCAAACTCTCAATGCCCTTACCACAGCAAACAGTTCCTTATCATAAGTGGAATAATTCAATGACGCTCCTGAAAATTTCTCACTGTGGTACGCAATCGGACGACCTTCTTGAATTAACACTGCTCCCATTCCCAATTCCGGATGCATCACATTCAATTTCAAACGGAAGATCGAAATTCGGCAACGCTAACACCGGAGCATGTGTCAATTTTTCCTTTAAATCAGTAAACGCCTTCTGTTCCGTTGGCCCCCACTTAAAAGGCAGATCCTTTTTAAGTAGCGTCGTGAGTGGCGCGACAATAACACTGAACTGCGGAACGAAACGTCGGAAAAATCCGCAAAGTCCTAGAAACTGACGAACCTCATATACAGATTTCAAGGGTGGCCAATCAGAAATGGCCTTCACTTTCTGCTCATCGACTTTCAGTCCTCCCTGTCCAACAGTAAAACCCAGAAAATTCAGTTCCGTTGCGTGGAATGTACACTTTTCCAGATTAGCATACAGCTTCACTTCCCGCAACCTGTTGATCACCTGTTGAACATGAGATACATGATCAGGTTCGTTTGCACTATAAATTAAAATATCATCAAAATAAATGACAACAAATTTATTTATAAAACTGCGCGATGTCTCATTCATGAGACGCATAAATGTTGACGGTGCATTGGTGAGACCAAATGGCATAACCAGCCATTCGTAAAGTCCGAATTTGGTCTTAAAAGCCGTTTTCCATTCATCACCGGGTTTCATTCGGATTTGATGGTAACCGCTTCGAAGATCAATCTTCGAGAAAATGTTCGCATGACCAAGCTCGTCAAGCATGTCATCAAGGCGTGGGATGGGGTGCCGGTACTTCACAGTAATTGCATTAACGGCTCTGCAGTCGATGCACATGCGCCATGAACCGTCTTTCTTTGGGACAAGTAACACTGGTACCGCGCAAGGAGATAAACTTTCGCGCACCCATCCTTTATCAAGCAACCTTTGAACTTGAGACTGGATTTCCTTAGTCTCTTCAGGTGTCATTCTATATGCTGGTCGATTCGGAATAGAAGCACCCGGCACAAAGTCAATCTGGTGTTCAATACCACGAAGAGGTGGTAGCCCAGCTGGTACTTCTTCTAGAAATATATCTTTGTTTCTCTCCAGCATCCTAGAAAATTCATTAGGAATTTCAGGTGCAGTATGACAAGTTCTAATAATAAATTCAACAGGTTTATAATAAGCTAAGAAACAGTGACCTGTTGGGTTGTCGTGCTGCACTGCTTGCTCAAATTCATTCTTTGTCAGCAGAAGGCAAGGATCCGATGTTTTGTCATGAATTTCCAATCTGGAAATTTTTGTTTTGCCTTTTTGCTTCGCCTTGTAATCTTCCTCTGACTTGCGCATATTTTCTTTCAATCTCTCTTGATCGATCTTAACAGTTTTGATCGAGAGAGGCTTTACAGTATACATCTTATTACAAAATTTGAAAGATAAAGAATTATCTTTCCCGCGATACATGTCATCATTGTCGTATAACCATGGCCTTCCCAACAGGATGTGGCAGGCTGTCATAGGAACGACATCACACCAGACTTCTTCGAAGTACGAGCCAATCTTGATTGGAACTCTCGCTCGCTGGCTCACTTTCAGTGCTCCACTGTAGTTCATCCAGTGCAATTGATACGGTTTTGGATGGTCCTCGGTAGGCAATTCTAACCTGCGAATAGTATATGTACTAACAACGTTAGTGCAACTACCGTTATCTACAATTATAGAAGCCAAATTACCGTTCAAATCACAATGACAGTGAAATAAATTTTCTCTTTGCTCGTCAGGTGGTGGTTGTTCGATTTTCTCAGCATTCAAAGCTCGCATAGCCACGAAAGTAGTTAAAACTCTCTCCTCGGTTTCCTCGACTACTTCATGATCACCACTGACGTCCTCGATTTTAATTGGAGCAATTTCCTCTTGCTCTTCCTCAGCTGATCCCTCTTCTTCATCTGACTCGATGATTTTTAGATGACCGCTCTCCAGCACTGCGACTCTCTTGGTGAAGGGACACTCATTGGCATAGTGTCCTTTTCTCTGACACTTAAAACACATGACATCCTTGATGTCTCTTTTCGGTCGTGCTGGTTGTGTATTCTGCACAGGTGGCTTGTAGACCTTAAATTCCTTTGCCAATTCGAAACCCTTTGGTTGCGCTGGTTTGGGCTTGTCCTCAATTCTGGGCCACTCTTTCCCAGTCCAATTCTTGCCAGGCCAAGGTTTACTTGGTCCAGTAGAACTGCTTCCAAAAGTGATCCGTGGAATCCGATTCTTATGCTGTGACTCGATCTTGGTTGCAAGATGTACCAAATCTTCGGTATGATTGTAACCTCTCAAGTCAACTTCATCCCGGATGTCCTTTCTCAGCCCTTCCATAAACCTGGCATTAGTAATGTCTTCATCTTCCTGCACTCCACAACGAGTCATCAACTTTTCCATCTCTTGATAGTATTCATTGACAGTTTTGTTGCCTTGAGTCAGGGCCACCATTTTGTGGTACAAGCTCTTCCTGTAATAAGATGGTACAAACCTATGTTGCATCAGTCTGACTAAATCATCCCATGTCTCGGTTGGCCTAAACCCTCTTTCCCTGAATTCCTTCAAGGTTTTCTGCCACCAAGCTAGAGCATAGTCTTTGAACTGTATCTTCTTACGTTCAGAATAATTGTAGCAGTCAAAAATCAACTCCATGGAATCTTTCCATTCAATAAATTCTGCTGGATCAGGTGTTCCTTTGAACACTGGAAGATCATGTTTAATGCCCTTAATTTTCTGCTCCTCATCCTGATTGTTCTGAGCCCTTCGGCCTCCTTGTGCTCTCAGTACTTGAGGTACTGCTGCTGGTGGGGGTGGATAAGCATTGTGTCCAACATTGGCTCTGGGCCCCCGGTGCACATTGTACTGTTCCTCAAGAACTTGTTCAGCTTCGGCCATATCATCATCAGGATTAATTTCACTTTGTTTAGTGTCTGGGGTGTTGTGTGGAGCACTCGGGTTTGGCAGTCCAATATCTCCCAATTGATGCCTCAATGCCACTCGATGTATTTGTTGCTCCACAGCATTTCCCTGAATCCGGAGTCGTTCATCAAGAACCTTTTGCAGGCCTTCGATCTGACTGTCCACTCGGCTATTGATATCCTCAATCTTTTTATCAATTCTTTCCATTTTCTGATTTAAAGACTGAAGGAAATTGATAATCTCAGAGTTGGATGTTCCAGATACTCCTGCTATGTTATCTGCTTAACCTGCACAAAACAAATCAAACTATATATATATATATATATATATAAAACAAGTTAGTAGCACTTATACAACAGTAAAATTTCTCTCGGGAAGCACTTTCAATCTTCAATCACTTAGTCCGATGCTTCCGTAAGGATATCAACGACACTTGAAATTGAAGTTGAAAGCAAGACTATTGTTTGCACACTACTATGACTCAACAGAAATAGAAATAAAAGTAAAGAAAAGATAATTACAGATGTTAATACACTAAAAATATGTGATCACAATGTAAGGATTTTATGTTACTGCGATTAATCACTATTGCACTGCAAATTCCAAATCCTCACAAAGGTTAGAAATATCGAGTGGAATTTAAAATTTCTGAAAAGAGTCCTCACTGCACTCAACTCCCAGATGATCACACAAAGCTCCCAATATATATCTGTGTATCAACAAAATCAATGCACCAACATGATGTGATTTAAATTTTCCCGGAGGAATTTCAACAGTCCGGTTTCACTTGTTGAGTGAGGAACTTTAAGAGCAGAACATTGCCTGATCAAAGCTTCAACTCAGTGTTCATACCAATGGTAGAGGAACCAAGTGCCAACTGTATATATCCAACTTAGGAAAAAAATTTGATCACAAAATAAAACAAGGGGTGCGATTTGGGATACTTAGAGAAAAAATTTTGGACAAAAATTGATGGTGAGTTCGGTCTATGGGGTAGGGATTCGGTTAATAGACCGAACTAGAGAGGAATAGACCGAATTGGTTTCCCAAAACTTGGTTCAAAGTTTCTTTCTTGTGCAATTTGGGGTGAGGTTCGGTTTAGGAGTGGGGATTCGGTCTTTTAGACCGAATTGGTGGGTTAGACCGAATTAGGGGTCTTTCTACACTTGATCAAAGTACTTCTTGTTTATGGTGGTGCGGTCTAATGGTCTCTCTTCAATGTATAGACCGAATTGGGGGTATTAGCCACAATAATTGACTTTTCTTCACTCTTATCTCCAATCAAATGATGATTGTTCCTCTTTTCAAGGGAGTAGGTGGCTATTACGTCAATCCTTGTCTCCTTTCAACCGCCCCAAATCTTCAGATTTGACCAACGCAATAATTCTTTTCAAGATCAAGGATCAAGTATGAAGGTTTCAAGAACAATATGAAGAAACAAGTAGGTGACCAAGAACAAGGTGAACACTCAATTTTGATTTTGGAATTTTTGATGCTAACAAGCAATTAATAACATAAACACATAATCAACTTACAATAATAAACACATATAACAGTCCATAACATGAAAACACAAGATCAAGTCCAAAAGATGGTGAAAATTTCGGATTTGACCAAGAACAACACACAAACTTGATTTGATCACAACTTACTCATATGAAGTCCAAATTAAGCATACCATATATGAAAATTCATCTACTCGACGAGAGGATTTCAAATATATGCCCAGATTTCAAAGACTCCAAAAGATGAATTCGGAAATGACCCAAAACAGATTCTGTCCGAATTTTAAAATTTTGAAAATTTTGTGTTTTTAGGGTTTTTGGTTCTAAAACTCAAGAAAGATCCTATCTTAGGCTCTGATACCAAAATTTAAACTGATACCATGGATCATAGGATACATTCTTGAAATACAAAAGATGAAAAGCTAGTAGGTGATATGTTTCCACCAAAAGAAAAATAAAAGAAAAGATAGGGAAGCAACCAACTCAAGATCCTAACAAGAGTAAGCAAACAAGCTCCTATGTCTTGCCCTCAATACTTCATTAGATTCAATTGTTGGTGGTGATCCTCTTGGATAGCTTCAAGTGCAAGATGATGAAGAATCAACTCAAGTTGATACTTTCATGGCAAGAACGCTCCTACGTCGTACCCTCCATGTTCCATGCTTCACAATTGTTGATTGATGAACAACATAGAGTCCTTCAAGCTCTAAGTGTTTGAAAACCCTAAAATGAATCACTCATTTAGGGGGATGATCTTTTGGAGTGCTTGCAAAAGGCAAAGTCTATTATTCAACAAAAGATGTGTTACAAAGTGAAGGGGGAGGCATATTTATACTTGCCAAAGCCCCTACGTACATGACTATGAAAATACAAGAAATGAAAAATTAACTTATGCTAATTCGAAATGTGCAATTCGGTTTACAAGCCAAAAAGACCGAATCTAGCAAAAAGAGTTGAAGGAAGGATGGTGAAATGGGTTTAATTCGGTCTAGGGCATAGGTTCGGTCTAGACCGAACCTGCCTAGACCGAACTAGGTAGTTGGAGGGGAAATGGAAGGAAAAGAGAGAGGGAGGGAGTTAGTTCAGTCTATGGTGTGAGTTCGGTCTAGACCGAACCCACCTAGACCGAACTTAGGCAGTTTGGTTTGCTCTCCATCTCTCTAAATTATTTCAAGCTTATTTCATCCAATCTCTCTATCGGGTTTAGAGATTCAGCTCCCGGACATCTGCTTGCTCGAGCTGTAAGAGCAAAGTTGCTTTGGATCGGATTGTGGATATTTTCTTCAGCTCCTTGTCAAAATGATCTTGGAAAAATTCAGCAACTCGGGTTGTGAACTTCTTTATCTGCTTCCTTGAACAGAGTCCATCTGGAAATGGGATTATTGTTGCTACAGTTCCGGCTTCCATGCCACAAGGGCTTAGTGACAATTGCTGCAAGCAACAAACCAGAACTGTTGGTTGTACGTAGGTAACTGAAGGGTGCCACGTACCCAAACAGCATGCTGCACAAAAAACTATAGTTAGTTTGTTAACAGAGTGTACATAATACATGTAACCTTTGCCATATGGAATACACTCAATAATAAGATAGCAGTACAGACAAAAAAAATATATGGATACAGGGAGCAGGTAGTTTTTTAGGCTAGCCAAAAAAAGAAGCGATTGAGGCTCTTTCACTGAAATGGGGGACAAAAAAAAAGGTATGCAGAGGGAATTGAGTTTGATGGTGATTAGCAGAGCAAAAGGGAACGTTAAAGTAGTGAAGACTATTTATGTGGGAAGGTAGATTTATTTGTCTGCCATGGTGTATGAGTATTAGATGGGAAGGAAGATTTCTTCAGGTAGTGGCGGGAAAAAGGGTATACATCTTCTTTGAAGCAAACAAGAGGGGCCAAAGTATAATAGGTTTGTCTGTTCAGGGAAAACAAAACTTGTAGGTCAATTGTATAACTGAGGTGATATCCTGAACGTTGGTTGAAATGTAAAAAGAGGTTATGGATTGACCTGGGGGAGGACATCAAGAGCTGCTGAGACTGAGAGTATGTGTTCTTGATGTGGTGGCGGAAGAAGAGTTTTTTCGTCCTTGTAGTGGCAATCATGGACGAGCTTCCTCACATCATCTGAGTGCCTATTATACCTACAGTCAGGAACAGATGGGGTTGTATATTAGAGAATAAATTGTATTAAATGTGAGGCATCCATCAAAATGAAGGCAAAATATACCAATCTTTCATAACAATGCCATCAACAAGGGGGGATTCACCAGGATGCAGGAGTGGAAGCGAGTTGCTAGAGAAAGTGCTGGTGGGAAATCATGACAACAACATGTAAATGACACGGGTAGAATCATTCATAGAAGGTATTCATGGTAAATTAATCTAGGACAAATGCTTACTGTTGAAGGTGGATACTTTCATATTCAAAAACACTACGTTCGGAGCAGAAGCTACTTGGGCAGCCAGGCTGTCACCGTATTTTTGGGCGAATTCATTAGACAATGATATTATATAGGAAGAGTTCCTGCGGACGGGGAAATAGTCAGGGCAAAATAATGTTATTAGTGACCAGTATGCATGCATGAGGGCCATGGGAAATTTGGGATAATTACATGTCTGTGACAGCGACAAATTTTCGGGAACTTTGGCGGCCATTATGCATCTTTGGCGGAAGAGCTTCTATAATGACTGTATTGACATCTGTTAGAAGAAAAGGGAAAAACATGAAGTTTGATGAGTATTATAGTTTAGATACTAACAAAGAAAGTAAAAAAGTTGGGGCTAGAAACTGATGGTTTTGTCCGAGTCTGCAAGCAAATGGAAGTCATGAAAATCTGTATATGGAAGAGTGAAACGCATTTGAGGTGGTATGGCTTGTTCGAATGGTTCAACAATAGTCCTGTTGCGTATGGTCCATGAGAAACCATATGAACCCATCTGATACTTTAGATTTACGGGCTGGATACCAAAGCCTGACAGATAATATCGTTTGTACGGTAGGAAATTGTTCGCGTGCAGTCTGATGTCGGGCCCAAACATAACTGCTTGTGCAAGGGTACCCTGGTGCAAGAGTGCAAGTACAAGGTTGTTTGATTAAAACAAGAGGGAAAGGATATACAAGTTATGAGTATATGGTATTGTAAATAACGAAGAAATTTGTTTTTTGTCCTGAGGAAAAAGTGGGATAAGTCATTAGAATGCAAACTGCAAAAACAAAAGAGCAAGTGCACAGCAAGCAACCACGTGTGGCATCCACAAAACCACGTTTACGTTCAATTAGTGAGAAAAGGGATTGAGGAAGTGCACAGAAGAACCGAAAGTTTCATTTTCAAAATAGTACGAGGAAGATAGATAAAGAAGATGGACTGACCGCGGAATCCGTGAATAAGAGGCGCTGGTAGGACGTTCGGTCACCAATGTTGCTGGACAGGAGCGTTGGTCCCTTATCCACGGTCTGAACGAGCACCCAAAAAGAGCGGGATGTAAGATTTACTTGTGCTATCGGGATTGCACGTTTCTCCATTGTAGGTAAGTTTCAACCCCGGACGAAGGCTTTTTCTTTTGAAGGAACTCAGGCTGGAAATAAGAGGATGCAGGAAGAAGAGGATGGATGGAGAGGGAAAGCGATGGAGAAGTTGAGGGAGGAGATCGAACTATGTAAGGCTAGTTGGAGATAAGATGCTCTTATTTGGTTTGATTGATTTGCTTGCTGGGGATAAAAAAGGATTAGCAAAAAGCTGTGAGGAAAAAGTAATGATGAGTTCCTCGTAGGAAGAGAAACTCTATCTGTTTTTTTTTCTTTGGTGTCTGTTTAAAAATGGAAAAAAGGCCAATATAGTCCTTTATTTTTTGCAAAAAAGCCAAATCAGTATTTTTTTTATTTTTTGGTTAAATTGGTCCGTTACATATACTAATTACGTTTGAATCGGTCCTCCATCCACTAATTATGCCCTAATTACATATTTTTTGCCAAATCAGTCATTTTTTTTCAAAAATCTAAATTGGTTTGTTCTTATTTTGCCCTCTTTTATGCAGTCCAATGTACATTTCAAACTACTAATAACTCAAATTTGATATAAGTAAAAATTATAAAATTTTGATATTTATAAAATACACGGCGTGACGAATGTAACAAGATCCTACTTAGCTCATTTTAACTTGTATATCTATGTTTAAACTTTAAGTTAAAACAAGTGTGTGAATAGTAGCAAATTAGATAATGTAATTATTAAAAAAATGGAGGGAGTATATCGCATAAAATAGTGTTTCTCCATAAAATGTAGTTATTAAACAAATCGATCATTTTTTAGAGTTCGGTGGTTTTTGGTGTTTCTCCATGAAATGAAAAGTATGATTGAAAAGTAAGCTAATTTGTATGGAAAAGAGTATATAGAGAATATTATTTTAAATTTGAGTTTTGTGTAATTGGTTGGATATGAATTACTGTTTGATGTAAAATTTATTGTAAAATGGGTTTAAGTTTGGTGTTAACCATTGGAAATCTGTATAAAATTTGTTTACTGGGAGAAAAGCTCATAAAAGATGCTCTAATTTAGTTTGATTGATTTGCTTGATAGGGATAAAAAAGGATTAGCAAAAAGCTGTGACTAAAAAGCAATGATGAGTTCCTTGTAGGAAGAGAAACATTATTTTTGAATACTTACTTTGGTTATCTAACTACTCTATCTGTTTTTTTTCTTTCGTGTTTGTTTAAAAATTGAAAAAAGGCCAATATAGTCCTTTATCTTTTCAAAAAAGCGAAATGAATCTTTTTTTTATTTTTGGCTAGATTAGTCCGCTACATATACTAATTCAGGAACAATTGGTCCTCTATTCACTAATTATGCCCTAATAGAGATATTTTTCGCTAAATTAGTCCTTTTTTTATTTCAAAAATCTAAATTGGTTCGTTATTATTTTGCTCCCTTTCATGCAGTCCAATGCATATTTTAAACTACTAATATCTTTGATATAAGTAAAAATTCTGAAATTTTGATATTTATAAACTACACGAGATGACAAATCTAACAAGATTCTACTTGGCTCATTTTAACTTGTATATCTATGTTTAAACTTTAAGTTAAAACAAGTGTTTGAATAATAATTACATAATGTAATTATTAAAAAAATGGAGGGAGTATATCGCATAAAATGGTGTTTTTCCATTAGATGGGAAGTTATTAAAAAAATGTAGTTATCAAACAAATGGATCATCTTTTAGGATTCGGTGGTTTTGAGTGTTTTTCCATAAAATGAAGACCAATTGCGATTCACGCTCTCCATTTTTTAATAACTATATTGTCTAATTTACTACTATTAACATACTTGTTTTGATTTAAATTTTAAACATAGATTTACAAATTAAAATGAGCTAAGTAGGCTCTTATTAGATTCGTCTCGTTGTATAGTTTATAAATATCGAAATTTTAGAATTTTTACTTATACCGAATTTGGGTTAGGAGTGGTTTGAAATGTACATTGGACTGCATGAAAGGGGTCAAAAATTAATAACGGACCAATTTAGATTTTTGGGGGAAAAAAAGGACCCATTTGGCCAAAAAATATGTAATTAGGGCATAATTAGTGCATGGATGACCGATTGGGAGGTAATTAGATATGTAGTAGACCAATTGGCGAAAAAATAAAAAAAGGACTGATTTGGCTTTTTTGTAAAAATAAAGGACTATATTGGTTTTTTTTCCGTTTAAAAATAGAAGATGCTACAAAATAGATGTTAGTTTCAAAATTGTTAAACTATCTCCAATGATCTCCTAAAACCCAAAATGGAATGGTATCTTCTCTACAACAATACTCTAAAACTATACCTATTGTAAGTTTTTCAGTTTTAAGAATAATAAATACTCAAATTTAAATATTTACTATTCATAAGCTTGAATCACATCTTTAGCCCAATTAATTGCAATTTTATCTATCCAATTGTTGCAAGTTGAATATTGATTTAATTTCGTATTGTGTTTGATAATTTATAGTTCATATTTTTTTTTAATTAAATTCATTGTATATTTAATTAGATTAGAAATTTAAGGTTTCTTTATAAAATAAATTTTACACATAAAGATAATAAAATTTTGAAAGTTTTCGTACAATCTTAGCAATTATTAAAAAAATTACATTAGCATATGAAAATATAACTAAACGTAACATATCTCAAATACTTAAAAAAATTGTACAATATTGAAGAACTAAATAATTACGAAAATAGAAAATTAAGTTAATAGTCATGTAAATCAATATCGAATTCTACTGAATTATTGAAATACGTAAATGAATTTGTATTGAATTTATGTGGGGATAATGTATAATTTATAGGAAATGAAAAGTATGATTGAAAAGTAAATAAGTTTGTATGGAAAAGAATATATAGAGAATATTATTTTTAATTTGAGTTTAGTGTAAATGGTTGAATATGAATTACTGTTTGATGTAATATTTACTGTAAAATGGGTTTAAATTTGGTGTTAGCCATTGGAGAGATCTGTATAAAATGTGTTTACTGGGAGAAAAGCTCCTAAAAGATGCTCTAATTTAGTTTGATTGATTTTGCCTGATAGCTATAAAAAAGGATTAGCAAAAAGCTGTGACAAAAAGTAATGATGAATGCCTCGCAGTATGATATACAACAATATGACTTCGGAGTACTGCGTTTTAAATTCGGATAGCTGCATGTGATATACAACAATATTATATTATATTCAATATATTCACAATTTAACTTCAATATAGAAAGAATAGAACAGCTTCTATTACTTTGCGGCAGTAAGTTCATGAAAGTGATCCACATTGATAGGTGTAAAGAGCACCACTGATCTATAAGTTTAATAATTTATTTTCATTTTAGTTACGCAGAGGATGCAAATCAAAAATAGAAGACAAAATAGCCAGTAGTAATAGCAGTTCAACAAATAACAAAAGGACCGGGATATAAAAGTAAAGTTATAAATGTACAAATTTTACAACGGTTTTTCTTGCAAAACGGTGTGTGGGATATAATTCTACAAGCAGGTAAATTCCCATAAGAACGAACCACAATTTGAATACAAATGGAGCTCTGAAGACTGCCAGTTTAGGAAAGACCACTGAAAGTTACCTGGAATGAATCGGTACCAAACACATTTTGGCTGATACAAGCATATCCCCAGGTCACCAGTGTCTGTATGAAGAGCAATTTGCAAAAAAGGAAGGCAAAGACTGAACCAGAATCTAACAAATATATCAGTAATTTACCTAATTACTGAACAGGTACGGTATCAGCAAATATATCAGCAAAACACCAAGGCAAAGGTCAGAAAACAGGCTGCCAACTAAGAAATTGGGATGAACAAACAGATACTAAAATGACGATTGGATTGAGACAGAATGGGATGCACAACGTATTTTGGGTATACAATTGCCCGTGGAAAACGGAAAAATATTTTTAGGTGAGTGTTTATATTTTCCTTATATTATAGTTACTATGTCCTCTAAATATAAATATGCTTTGAAAGAGGTATAGTTGTTAGATAATCAACATCCTATAAATATAAATATGTCCTATAATCAACCTTGTGAATTTTTTATATAGGATTCAACTTCAGCGTATAAATATCAACATTCTTTCAAAGCATAGTTGTACATATTAAAATCTTTTCTCAATTCAATTTATTGGTTCATTTAGTCCTTTTTCTTGTTAATTTATTTCTGTGCGTGATTAACAAATATTTCTTCCGGTATTTTTTAGCTGTCTTTTTAAAAACTAAAAAGTGTGATAAAATATTTGGTAGTTGATATATTTATATCATATTTTTTTGATATTATCCCTATTTTTTTTATAAATAGTACTTAAAAAATAGTTTGCAATATCTCACTAATTCAACTTGACTTTTTTCTAGAATAGGGGTAAAAATGGGAAATTAATTAATAATAATGACATTACTTGATTTGTGGGTTTTTTGTTAAAACGTTATCTAACAAGGAATGGATGGACTATATGAATATATATATGGAGTGTTAAACATTAATAATAATGAGTTCGAAAGTTCTAAATAATTATTTATTAGTGCTATAGATAGAAGTAGATAAACGGGTCTCTGCAATGCGTGCCAAAGGTGTGATGGGAACAGGAGTCACGGGCGGGGGTCTCATAGCAAGGGAAGAGAAGATTGATAGAATCGTGCACCGTTGCAGTAATGTAGTGTAATGCCCGAGAATTTTCCAACATAAAATAAAACAATAATTAAATAAATAGACAATAAATACAATAAATACCATAAATAAATAAATCCAGCAAATAAAGAAATAAATAAAGATAAGGAAATGAGAAATGAGATTTTATTTAAAAAGGAATTAAAGGAATTTAATTAAATAAAATGAATTATCAAAGGTAAATAAATTGTACACGAAACCCGATGCCAATGAACTCGAGAATTTGAGTCCAACATCCAATTAGACCCGAGTAAAAATTTAGAGAGGAAGTAGAAACCCGGAGATACCCCGGAACTCAGAATTCGGGAGCATAGAGGGATAGAAATCCGAAAGAGAGGAGGAAAAGCACGACGGATCGCATGACCCGCCCGGACCGAAGTCCAGGCGAAGTCGGCGCGGTGGCCGCGCGGGCGAACAAGGGAGGGCGCGCCACGACCGCGCCACGCGACAGATTTGCCCGTTGCGTGAATCTCTCGCCCGAACGCGGATTTTTCGACTTTCGGTTGAACATCTTTCGACTCAAGACCCTTAGGGTCAGATTTTGGATGCCCTAGGTCTTAGCTATCTATAAATAAACCCCCTTGGAAGCCCCGGACACTTTTACAAAACCCTACAACTCTCTACACATTCGAAACCCTAAATCCGGAGTCGTCGGAGGCACGAAACCAAGGCTTGGACTGTTGGACGAAAATTTCAAGATCTCCAGCGTTGTGGTAAGTCCCGATCCAATCCTTGTTCAATATATGATTCGAAAACGAATCCTAATCTTCTCCTTTTCCCTTCTACACCTCGAATTGGATCTAGATCGTAGAACCCGACGAGCGGAGAGGAGAAACGGTGGACTGGAAGCCACGCCTTCGAAATAGACGATCCCGGATGTTCACAACTCTGTAAGTTAACCTTACATGGTTTTGGGAGGAATTAAAACGTTCGAAACTAAAAGATTTAAGAAGAGATCGTAAATCTGCCAATGTATATTTTTACCGGCGCAACAGTTTTGTCGAATTTTTCCGAACCTTAAAACAACTTCAAATAAAAAAAACTTAAAACATGAAAAATGCTCCTAAGGCTTAGATCTATCTACTGTAAAATTTTCAGAATTTTTAGAGATGATTTGTTATGTGAAAACCAACCGAAACCGAACTGCTTGAAACTAGATCTTGAAATTCTTGACAGAACTTAGGTCCGATCTTGATCACGTGTTTGACATAGGTTCCAGACCGATTTAGATCTTTGGCCGAACATGAAAGTTGTAGATAAATATCTTAAGATGGTCTCTGTAAAATTTCATCAAATTTGGAGTTGATTTGTTATGGTAGATTTCAATATCGTTAAACTGTGACATACAAAATTCGGACAGATTTGTGTTTCTGTGAAATTTGGTGTTTTTGACCTATTTCAGTATCTCGGATTGAAAACGTTAAAACACGAAAGTTGTTCATCCCGACGTTTCTGAGTCAGTAGTGAAATTTCGGAATTTTTGGAGTTGAATCTCATTTTATACGAATTTAAGAGTAAACAGTGGTTTACCGGAAGTCAAATCTTGAAATCTTGTTGAAACATGGAATTAACCTTTAGGGTTGAAATGAGTTGAAATATGATTTTTGAATAAACTAAATTGAAATCATATTTTTGAAATTTAATCCCCTTACAAACTTGATAAATTAAAATTAGGGGTGAGTGCTCTGCAGGGTGCCCCCTAACGATTCACTTCGTGCCTTAATGGACGATGGTGACCCTGCGCGAAATTGAGATATGATATTGCCAAAACGGCATGAGATATAGAGCCTACACTCTCGAGAATATCCACATGGGTTTCCCGAGGCTCCGGAGTGGTACTGGGTATGGCTGATACGGTTGCGGCTGCCGGGCTACCGGCTAAACTTGTTGAGATTGCGATGCAATCGTGAAATACTTGAAATACTGCTGGGATGTAAGGGGGAAATTTAAATTAAATTAAATTATATTTGTTGTCCAATTAAATTATTTAAATGCTTATTTAAATTATGGCTTTTATTCTAGATTATGTGAAATGTGTTGTTAAGGAAGCCCTGAACTGAATTATGCAAATTGGATAGCTGATTAAATTAGACTGAATTATTTATATTATTATCATGTTTTATTTAAATATTAAATTAATGGCTTTTAAACCCTACGATCATGCATGTGTTAACTTACTCAGCAAGTTGTGCTGACCAAACCATTTTTATTTTCTTTCCTTACAGAGTACGTAGAATGAACATGAGCACGTTCATGCATGGGAACTTTACTTTTGGGAAACATTATTTCGTTTTTAAATTCGTACATTAGACTATATTATGAACGAGCCTGTTTAACCCGTGTTTTGGCCATGTCGGCCCTATTTACATTTTCCGCTGCGATACTATACTAAACAATAATTTCCGCTGCGCTATGATATTATTATTTTCGAATTATATCGTATGGGTTGTTTTGAATGCTTTAAATGTTTTAAATACTGCAATACCTAGCCTTGCATTCCTTTAGTAAGCTCGGAGAAACCGTGTCTTACTAGGGGGATGTGGCGGTGACATCCCGACCTGGGTGACCAAAAACCGGGGTGTTACAAGTTGGTATCAGAGCCCGGCTATTTTTAAACTATTATTTTTAAACCATTATTATTTTTAAACTACTATTAATATTTTGACTATTATTTTAACTTTTAAAAGTATTATTTCCATGGAAAATTTTTTATTTTAAAACCCATGTAAAAAATATATATAGTGCATTAAATTATTTTTGGGGGGAATCATCATTTGCATTTGCATATTGCTCTTCTATGAACTTAGAATCTTGGCGAATTTGAACTTAGAATCTTGGCGAATTTGAACTTAGAATCTTGGCGAATTTGAACCTAGAATCTTGGCGAATTTGAACTTAGAATCTTGGTGAAATTGAACTTAGAATCTTGGTGAATATTAACTTAGATCTCTTGCTTGCGCTAGATGGCTAGTCAAGACATGATGCAGTTGATGATCAGGATGATGAGCGTTCATCTTGATTCCCACCAAACCCTAGAGCAAATGAAGTACCGTATGGCTCAATTGGAGGCCAATTTGCACCACATGGGCAACTTGAGAGAGGCGGATCACCACCACATAAACCAACTCGAACGCCAAGTCCAAACCCTCACTACGCAAAACCTAATACTAAAGGAGCACATCGATGCCCATGGGCAAGACTTGAACACTATCTTTGACGATCTACTGCCGCCAAGTTCGGAGGAGGAAGACCCGTAGGAGGATCCCGCTACCCCACCGGAGAACGTCTTGAGACGCTAGGGATTCTACTTATAGTAGATACTATTTTGCTAGGAAAATATTTCTACTTTTGTACTAAAATTTCTTTTGAGGAAATAAAATGCCCGATTTATTTATAATAAATCGAAAAAAAAAACCCGGACAGACCTGTCCGTGCAAAAAAAAAAATCGAAGTAAAATAAAACAAATTAAAATAAAACCCAGAAGCGTACGACGCTTCTTAGTTCGATCGAGCACCACGTGCTAAATTACAAAACACATATACATTTATAGAAATTGTTTAGACTATATGTTAAATTCACAAGTCCTAATCCACCTTATTTGTACCAGAATGGCACCCAGAGGAAGAGGAAGAGGAAGAACTCAACCCCCTCCCCAAACCACCACTGAAAGACCTACTGAAACACCTCCTAATGTCACGGAACCGGCCCAACCCGTAGAGGACTAACCCCAAGGTGCGCAGGACGCCCCCGCAACGAACAATGTGGGCGATCATCTTCGGACGATAGAGGAGGTCTTGATTGCGCTGGGGAAGGCGCAAGTCAACCAGGGCCAAGTTGCGGCGGTACCTCCGCCCCAAGCCCGGCCCAACTATCTGGCTATGGTGAATCCCTACCAGCCACCCCACTATGCTGGTGAGGAGGATCCAGCCAAACTGGAGGAATGGATCCGCACCTTCGACAAGCTGTGGGATCAGTGAAATGTTCGGAAGGAGAGAGGGTGCATATCGCTTCGTACTACTTGGGAGGCGAAGCGGACGACGGGTGGCAGGCAACTCAAGCCAAGCTGACTGAAGATGACGAGCCCTACTCGTGGACGGAGATGATGGAACTACTCAGGGATCGATTCTATCCCTTGAGTACTAAAGCTGCCATGTACGAAGAATTCCTGTCACTGAAGCAAGGAGGCCAAACCGTACAAGAGTACTACACATGTTTCAAGGAGCTAGTGAGGTTTGCACCGAGACTCGTACCCACGGATGCGGAGAAAGCACAGAAGTTCGAGATGGGACTGAACCTGTCCGTTCGCGAGGTGATCGCGGGGGTACACTACCCTGATTTGCAAGTTGTGTATGACCGCGCTGTGGCAGTGGCGCGTGTACAACAACTGAAGAGAAGGGTGAGTGGGGAGTCCAGCAGGGGTCCCCACGACAAGAGAAACTGGGACTCGAGAAGCGAGAACAACACTGGAAGGAAGAACAGCGGAGAGGGTCGAATAGGCCACAACAAAACAACAATGGGAGGAGGTTCAACCAATAAGATCCGGTACCACCTTGCCCGAGATGTGGACGACCCCATCTGGCAAGGGGATGCCCTCAACAAGGCGCTTGCTTCCAATGTGGTCGAATGGGTCACATACGTCGGGAGTGTCGAACTAGGCTTGAAAACATAACGAAAAGGGAAGACCTGGTCACGAGGCAAGAACAGCCTCAGAACCAAAATGGGCGGAACGGAAATAACCAGGGGTATAGACCCCCTCAAAACCAATTTAGGCCGCCGATTCAGAACCAAAACCAACAGCAAAATCAGCAGCAGAATGCGAATCAGCAGGGCAACCAAGGACGCCCTGTGGGGAGGCTCAATGTGGTTAACCAAGCGGACGTGCCTGCACAAGGAGAAGTGATGGCATGTACATTTCATGTTTTGAATACACCCCTTAGAGTTCTATTTGATTCTGGAGCTAGTTGCTCGATCATAGCATCAAGGATAGTGCCTGAGTTAGATCTACCTAAGTGCGAGAGAATTAGCTTAGGAATTCAATTGCCTTATGGAGAAGTAGTATCTTGCTCTAAACGATATAACAGAATTCCTATAGTGATAAAGAACGTAGAATTCTTCGCGAACTTAGTAGAATTTAACTTAAGAAACTTTGACATCATACTGGGGATGGATTGGTTATCCCAGTATAAAGCGGTGATCGAATGCCAAAAACAAAAGATCACCTTGTCAAAAAGTAGGGGAAAGAGAGTCATCTTTTACTCTCAGCCCCCTAAGAAGAGTAACAAAATCGTTAGTGCACTTAAACTAAGTAACTTGATGCGTAAGGGGTACGAGCTATATGCGTGCTACGTGCACAACCTTGATGCGGAAGAGAACAAGGTTGATAGCATACCAGTGGTAAGAGAATACCCGGATGTGTTTCCTGAAGACATCCCGGGGATGCCACCTGAGAGAGATCTTGAGTTTACTATAGATCTCATTCCGGGCACAGAGCCTGTCTCAAAAGCTCCGTACCGGATGGCACCACTGGAAATGAAGGAGTTAAAAGACCAACTCGAGGAGCTATTAGGAAAAGGATACATAAGGCCGAGTACTTCCCCCTGGGGAGCACCGGTTTTATTCGTTAAGAAGAAAGACGGAGGACTACGTCTTTGCATAGATTACCGAGGATTAAACCAAGTGACCATCAAGAATAAATACCCTCTGCCGAGAATTGAGGATCTATTTGATCAACTGAAGGGAGCTTCAGTATTCTCGAAGATCGACTTACGATCTGGGTATCACCAGTTGAGAATTGCCAAGAAAGACATTCCGAAGACGGCGTTTCGAACTCGATATGGTCACTACGAGTTCACGGTGTTATCCTTTGGGTTAACAAATGCTCCGGCAATGTTCATGAACCTCATGAACAATGTATTTCGAGAGCTGTTAGATCAGTGCGTAGTGGTGTTCATTGATGACATTCTGATCTACTCGAAAAACGAGGAGGAGCATGCCCAGCACTTGCACCAAGTGTTAGGGACCTTGCGAAAGAACCAGCTATACGACAAATTGTCCAAATGCGATTTTTGGTTGAAGGAGGTAGCATTTCTTGGACATATAGTATCCGCTGATGTTTCAGTGGATCCGGCAAAAGTTTCTGCCGTAACTGAATGGGCAACTCCCAAGAGCCAAACCGAAATAAGGAGTTTCCTTGGCTTAGCCGGGTACTATAGACGGTTCGTGAAGGATTTTTCTAAAATCGCACGACCTTTGACCCAGCTACTGAAGAAGGGAGTAAAATACGTGTGGACAGAGGCTTGTGAGACTGCGTTTTAAGAGCTGAAGAAACGACTCACAACCACACCCGTATTAACACTACCATCAGAGAATGGTGACTTCGAAGTTTACAGCGATGCTTCGAAGGAAGGTTTAGGTTGTGTTTTGATGCAAAACTCGAGAGTCGTAGCATATGCATCACGCCAACTAAAACCTCACGAGGAAAATTACCCGACACACGACCTGGAGTTGGCAGCGGTCGTTTTCGCTCTAAAGATATGGAGACATTATCTTTATGGGCGGAAGTGTCGAATGTTCACCGACCACAAGAGCTTGAAATATATATTCACTCAGAAGGAGTTGAATTTGAGACAGCGAAGGTGGTTGGAACTTATTAAAGACTACGATTTAGAGATAGCATACCACGAGGGGAAGGCGAATGTGGTAGTCGATGCCCTAAGTCGGAAAACCCAACACGTGACAAACTCGTTGGTAATTCCGCCGGCATTGTACATGGAGTTAGCAAGATTGGAGTTAGAACTTGTACATCCTGGCACAGTGAGTGAAACGATCAACGCCATGGTCGTAGAAACTCCAATATTGGACGAGATTAAGCTCGCCCAACTGGGCGATGCGAAACTCGAGAAGATAATGGGGTATATTGCCGAAGGAAAGGCAATAGGATTTGCTGTCCATGAGCATGGAAGCATCCGTTTTAAAGGGAGATGGTGTGTGCCTCAGAAGTGTGCCGAATTGAAGCAAAGGTTGATGGAGGAAGGGCACAACACGCCATATTCCGTACATCCCGGAGGTGACAAGCTATACAAAGATCTGAAGAAGATCTATTGGTGGCCGGGAATTAAGAAGGAAGTGGCAAATTTCATGGCGAAATGTCTCACCTGCAAAAAGGTCAAGCAGTGCGACATAAACCCCTAGGACTGATGCAACCACTAGAGATTCCAAGTTGGAAGTGGGATAGCATCTCGATGGACTTTGTCTCGGGATTACCCCGATCACCTAAGGGCATGAATAAGATTTGGGTGATTGTGGATAGGCTAACGAAGACAGCCATATTTATCCCGATGAAGGACACGTGGACTATGGACCAATTGGCCCGAGCCTACGTTGATAATGTGGTACGACAACATGGAGTACAACATGACATCATTTCCGACAGAGACAGTAGATTTGTCTCTCACTTTTGGACGGAGTTACAAAAAGCTCTCGGTACTCAAATCAAAATGAGCACCGCATTCCACCCGATGACGGATGGACAAACCGAGAGAACAATCCAAACACTAGAAGACATGCTGAGAGCATGCGTGTTGGAATTTAAGGGAAATTGAGAATCCCATTTACCCTTAATCGTATTCTCTTATAATAATAGCTACCATGCTAGCATTGGCATGGCACCTTTCGAAGCGTTGTATGGACGAAAGTGCCGAAGCCCGTTGAGCTGTGAAGAAAACGATAAGTCGGTGGTAGTGGGACCACAACTTATCGAAGACATGGCTCAACAAATCAAAGTGATTCAAGAAAAAATGAAAGCCGCTCAAGACCGTCAGAAGAGTTACGCTGACGTGAGACGACGAGACCTAGAATTTCAAGTGGGAGATAGGGTCATGCTAAAGATATCACCCATGAAGGGGGTGATGTGCTTTGGCAAACGAGGAAAGTTGAGTCCTCGATATATAGGACCTTACGACATTCTAGAACGAGTCGGAAATTTAGCCTACCGACTGGCTTTACCGCCGCAATTAGATCGAGTTCATAATGTCTTCCATGTCTCACAACTAAAGAAGTATGTGCCGGACCCGACACATGTACTTCAACCGGAGATAATTGAGCTCGATGAAGATTTGACTTATGAAGAAGTCCCAGTGCGTATTCTCGACACTAAGGAGTGGGTAACGAGGAACAAAACCATCAAAATGATCAAGGTTCTTTGGGTCGGACCACGAAAGTGAGACGACAACTTGGGAGGTAGAATCCGACATGAGAGAACGCTACCCGACATTGTTCCAAACCTATACCGACACAGTTATGGGGTCATAACTGCAATCTTAAGGGGGAGAGGATGTCATACCACCTATTTTTCGTGCATTTTTGTAAACTTTTGAACTACGTTATGGCTTGATCCCTTCACAGGGTACGTAGGCAGCTTAGAAGTTTTAATTCTAAGTTCAGTCACAAAATAATAAAACAAACAAAAGACCTTAGCACGAGAAAAGCCGAAACACAACTTCGAGGACGAAGTTGATTCTTAAGGAGGGTAGACTGTAATACCCGAGAATTTTCCAACATAAAAAAAACAATAATTAAATAAATAGAAAATAAATACAATAAATACCATAAATAAATAAATCCAGCAAATAAAGAAATAAATAAAGATAAGGAAATGAGAAATGAGATTTTATTTAAAAAGGAATTAAAGGAATTTAATTAAATAAAATGAATTATCAAAGGTAAATAAATTGTACACCGAAACCCGACACCAATGAACTCGAGAATTCGAGTCCAACATCCAATTAGACCCGAGTAAAAATTTAGATAGGAAGTAGAAACCCGGAGATACCCCGGAACTCAGAATTCGGGAGCATAGAGGGATAGAAATCCGAAAGAGATGAGGAAAAGCACGACAGATCGCACGACCCGCCCGGACCGAAGTCCAGGCGAAGTCGGCGCGGTGGCCGCGCGGGCGAACAAGGGAGGGCGCGCCACGACCGCGCCATGCGACAGATTCGCCCGTTGCGTGAATCTCTAGCCCGAACGCGGATTTTTCGACTTTCGGTTGAACATCTTTCGACTCAAGACCCTTAGGGTCAGATTTTGGACGCCCTAGGTCTTAGCTATCTATAAATAAACCCCCTTGGAAGCCCCAAACACTTTTACAAAACCCTACAACTCTCTACACATTCGAAACCCTAAATCCGGAGTCGTCAAAGGCACGAAACCAAGGCTTGGACTGTTGGACGAAAATTTCAAGATCTCCAGCGTTGTGGTAAGTCCCGATCCAATCCTTGTTCAATATATGATTCGAAAACGAATCCTAATCTTCTCCTTTTCCCTTCTACACCTCGAATTGGATCTAGATCGTAGAACCCGACGAGCGGAGAGGAGAAACGGTGCACTGGAAGCCACGCCTTCGAAATAGACGATCCCGGACGTTCACAACTCTGTAAGTTAACCTTACATGGTTTTGGGAGGAATTAAAACGTTCGAAACTAAAAGATTTAACAAGAGATCGTAAATCTGCCAATGTATATTTTTACCGGTGCAACAGTTTTGTCGAATTTTTCCGAACCTTAAAAAGACTTCAAACGAAAAAACGTAAAACATGAAAAACGCTCCTAAGACTTAGATTAATCTACTGTAAAATTTTCAGAATTTTTAGAGATGATTTGATATGTGAAAACCAACCGCAGCCGAACTGCTTGAAACTAGATCTTGAAATTCTTGACAGAACTTAGGTCCGATCTTGATCACGTGTTTGACATAGGTTCCAGACCGATTTAGATCTTTGGCCGAACTTGAAAGTTGTAGATAAATGTCTTAAGATGGTCTCTGTAAAATTTCATCAAATTTGGAGTTGATTCGCTATGGTAGATTTCAATATCTTTAAACTGTGACATACAAAATTCGGACAGATTTGTGTTTCTGTGAAATTTGGTGTTTTTGACCTACTTCGGTATCTCGGATTGAAAAAATTAAAACACAAAAGTTGTTCATCCCGACGTTTCTGAGTCAGTAGTGAAATTTCGGAATTTTTGGAGTTGAATCTAATTTTAGACGAATTTTAGAGTAAACAGTGGTTTACCGGAAGTCAAATCTTGAAATCTTGTTGAAACATGGAATTAACCTTTAGGGTTGAAATGAGTTGAAATATGATTTTTTAATAAACTAAATTGAAATCAGATTTTTGAAATTTAATCCCCTTACAAACTTGATAAATTAAAATTAGGGGTGAGTGCTCTGCAGGGTGCCCCTAACGATTCACTTCGTGCCTTAATGGACGATGGTGACCCCGCGCGAAATTGAGATATGATATTGCCAAAACGGCATGAGATATAGAGCCTACACTCTCGAGAATATCCACATGGGTTTCCCGAGGCTCCGGAGTGGTACTGGGTATGGCTGATACGGTTGCGGCCGCCGGGCTACCGGCTAAACTTGTTGAGATTGCGATGCAATCGTGAAATACTTGAAATACTGAATCTGGGATGTAAGGGGGAAATTTAAATTAAATTAAATGATATTTGTTGTCCAATTAAATTATTTAAATGCTTATTTAAATTATGGCTTTTATTCTAGATTATGTGAAATGTGTTGTTAAAGGAAGCCCTGAACTGAATTATGCAAATTGGATAGCTGATTAAATTAGACTGAATTATTTATTTTATTATCATGTTTTATTTAAATATTAAATTAATGGCTTTTAAACCCTACGATCATGCATGTGTTAACTTACTCAGCAAGTTGTGCTGACCAAACCATTTTTATTTTCTTTCCTTACATAGTACGTAGAATGAACATGAGCACGTTCATGCATGAGAACTTTACTTTTGGGAAACATTATTTCGTTTTTAAATTCGTACATTAGACTATATTATGAACGGGTCTGTTTAACCCGTGTTTTGGCCATGTCGGCCCTATTTACATTTTCCGCTGCGATACTATACTAAACAATTATTTCCGCTGCGCTATGATATTATTATTTTCGAATTATATCGTATGGGCTATTTTGAATGCTTTAAATGTTTTAAATACTGCAATACCTAGCCTTGCATTCCTTTAGTAAGCTCGGAGAAACCGTGTCTTACTAGGGGGATGTGGCGGTGACATCCCGACCTGGGTGACCAAAAACCGGGGTGTTACATGTAGGGTCTGCCAAAGGTCCTGGTGGGCTTGCCTGGGAAAAAGAGAACTCTGTTGTTAATTTATTATTTTTAAGTTTAAAAAGTTAGTTAGTCGCAATATTCATACTTTTACATTAACGGCTCTTGCGTTTACACATATTGTACTGATTAATTACATGGCATTGCGTACATCATTAATAGCTAAAATTAGAAAATAAATCTAATTATTGCAAAAATAAAAAATTATTAATTCTCTAATATTAACGGCTCTTACGTTTAAGGCCTCTTGTGCTTACATATTTTGGGGTACCATGCGCATAGTAAATTAAATTTTGAAGAAACTACGAACAATAAGAGCAGGATTTGAGAAAGTAAAAGCAGGATGGAGGCAGGTGGGCGCAACATGGAAGTGCATATTATATCTTTGATTCATATGCAAACGTAAAGGCTAGATGAATCTGTACAGTATTGGGGCCATCAATGGTGGGGAAAAGAGGGACAATAGCAGAGTTAGAAGCAGCAATGGACGAGTCTTAAAAGGAAGAGAAACAATGAAAGGAGTTTGCTGATAGGAAAGTCTTAATTATAACCAAATCTTAGATAGATATATATGGCCTCATTTTATTTTGTAGGTGAATGAGACCTAACTTCACCTACATAATACTTCACCTATATGGTCTCATTAAAAATGGTCTGATTTTGTTGTATTTTAGATAGAATGTCTCCATGGATTTTAAAACATGTGTGGCTGTGAAGTTAGATAGATATATATGGTCTCATTTTGGATGGGTTTTAAAAATGGTGATAGCAAATTGAAACTTTTCCGACAGGTTCGCATAACACGAGTATTTTCAAAATAATGAAATGAATCCCGGTTTAGATTTTATTTAATGAAAATCGATTTATGAAGGTGGAGTTGGGATTAAGGATATATTTAAGTTGTCACGTTTTTATTACTCGTGTTACGAAACTGTGGCCTGAAAGCGCACGGTGTCAAAAAAATTGCAGTAATTTATGGTAAGACCGGATCGTTCACTGGAGGATGTGCGATAAAAGCAGGGCCCACGTCGTTTTACTAGATTTTCCACTCGTATTGCTCGATTGAGTTTGAAAAGTGATTAGTCATCTACTAACTGAATTTAAACTAAATTACAAAAGTACTTAAATCTATTCTACAAAGCATATGAATTCTATTCTAGAAAGCGGTGAATCTATACTAGAAAGCAAATAAAGTCATTCTAAGAATGCAGTAAATACCATCTGTAGAAACAATGAAAATTTACACTATGCTAGCTATGAAGCTGATTCACAGTTTGGACAGAAGGGACAGGAAGAAAAGAATAAAAATTGGACAAGATTTGGATAAGGCATAATTAAACTTCCATTTTAATACACAGATCTTTAGTTGGGATAATCCTGTCAGACAGCTAATTCTCATGCTCTCAGTGTTGAGTTCCCTTTGATAGACAGGTACTTACAACATGAGTTTACATGTTCTTAAGACAACAGATTCTAAAATACCACAGCTTTGTAACTGCCCTGGCCTGGGTATGTTCATCTGTGGTGGACAAGCAACACCTGACAAATCATTTATTAAAGTGCCAAGTACTACTATCATTATCCCATGTCACACCCAAAGATTCTAATCAAGCCTGAACTATCCCTTAACTATCAATCCTAGTAGCAGTTACACAACTCTCAATACAACCGAGTGACCTCTAATGAAAGCGTTTAAAAGAAAGCGATAAAGAAAGCGTTTAAAATTCTATCACTCGGAGGTTTTGAAGGTCTGACCCTGGTAGTAAAAGACAGCCCCCAGTCATGGTGACCGGGTGTGGATCAAGAATTCTCGGCTCTCGGTGAACCGCTCGCAGTGTTCACTTCCTTCCGAGTGGTTATGAGATAAAAACTAATGAAACAAACTAATAAATTAGTTCGTTCCGGATGTACTCACTCAGGACTCAAAGGTAGGCTTTGGCAGAAGAGGATAGTGGTTGAAAGGAACTCAACCCTATCTTAGAAAATAACCAATTGCAAGAATTCGACATCATAATAGAAGATAGGCGAGGTCGAGATAATGGTGCTGCTGACCACTTATCTCGATTAGAAAATGATAAAAAGGAAAAATCCGTCAATGAAGATTTCCCGGACGAACAGTTGTTCGCATTGCATCTGCACAATCAAGCATGTCCATGGTTTTCCGACATCGCTAACTTCTTGGCGTACGGAATAACCCCACAGTTTTCGAACTATCATCAGAAGAATAAGTTCAACCGAGATGTATTAAAGTGCTTCTGGGAAGAACCTTATCTCTTCAAACACTGCGCCGATTGAATAATCAGGCGATGTGTGACCGAGCATGAAGCCTATCAAATTGTCAGAAAATGCCATGAATCAGAATATGGAGGTCACCATGGTCCCGCTCGAACGGCCCACAAGGTCCTCGAATGTGGATTTTATTGGCCTCACATCTATGAGGATTGCAGGACATTTGTGAAAGGTTGCGACAAATGCCAAAGATTAGGAAACATCTCCAAGAGGGATGAGATGCCTCAAAAGGGGATTCTCACACTTGAGATTTTCGATGTATGGGGCATTGACTTCATGGGACCGTTCCCACCATCTGGTGGAAACTACTATATCTTGGTAGCTGTCGATTACATCTCCAAATGGGTCGAGGCTGTCGCATTACCGACCAATGATGGTAACCAAGTCATCAAGTTCCTCAAGAACAACATTTTCAGTAGATTTGGTATACCTAGAGTGGTGATATCTGATGGAGGAACACACTTTATTAATAAAGCTTTCGAAGCTTTAATGAGTAAAAATGGGATCCTCCATAAGATAGGCACGCCTTATCATCCCCAGACTAGTGGTCAAGTCGAAGTATCCAATCGCGAAATCAAACACATACTCGAAGCCACTGTCGGGATAACCCATAAGGATTGGGCACGTAGGCTCAACGATGCTCTATGGGCATACCGCACAGCATATAAGACTCCCATTGGGATGTCTCCATATAGGCTTATCTTCGGAAAAGCCTGTCATTTGCCTGTAGAGTTAGAGCATAAAGCTTACTGGGCCGTTAAAACGCTCAACTTCGATCCGAAAGTTGCTCAGAGCAAACGTAAGTTGGACCTCAATGAAATTGAGGAAATACGAGCGCTAGCTTATGAAAGCTCTCGAATTTACGAGGAGCGGACCCAGAAGTTGCACGATCGCAGGATTAAGCCTAAGCATTTTTATGTTGGTCAAAACGTGTTACTATTCAATTCTAGGTTGAAGCTGTTCCCCGGAAAGCTCAAATCCAGATGGGAAGGACCACATGAAGTGCTAGAAGTGTTTGAAAATGGAGCCGTCAGGATCCGAACTGACAAGGGCAACATAGTGGTGAATGGACATCGATTGAAGGAGTACATCGGACAGTTCGATCCGGAGAAAGAAAGCCAAGCAGTGGCAGAACCAGCTTACACCTAATAAGAAACAGGATTAAAAAACACAAAAATTTCATTTCATATATATAGTATATTATTTCATAACAAGAAAGTACCCAAAAGTCAATTAAACATTTAGAGTACTAAGACTCTAAATGTGAGGATGTTGATATTTGGAGAAAATCTAATGCGTTTTATATATCTGTCTTGCAGAAAGTTCGGAACCATAAAAAAGATGAGCAGAAGAGTAACATGGAAAACCAGGTTCTTGGTTGGATTAATTCCATGAATCTAAAAAAATATTCTCGGAATTTGAAGAAATTTAAATCCGGAATAAATTTCACAGATAAGTGGAACTGATCCAACCTAATTTTATGCAAGTGGATCATTCTTTAAATTTCAGCCCAGCATTTTGAATTTATTTGGACAGAATTTATTCAGACCCAAATCAATTAAAATGGACTCAGGCCCAACATCACACTCGGGCCCAGTTCAAGAAAATTTGAAAATTCAAAATTTTGTGTCGCTAAATCCCTTCTGTGTCGCGAAACATTGCCTCGCGCCAGAAGAAGGATAGCGACACAGTTCTCTAATACAGTGAGACCCCTGTCGCGGACCAGAACCGTGTCGCGAGGCCATGCCTCGCGACCAGGCCTGGCTAGCGACACGATCTCATCTGTCTCCAGCTCTCTATGTGTCACTGTCGTGGAATCCCTGTCGTGAGGCATGGCCTCGCGACTGGCTTCCTGTCCCGCGACACGACCCATAGTTGACTTTACTTCTTTACTGAAACTGGTCGCGATACCCTTGTCGCGAGGCCCTGCCTCGCAACCGGACTCCAATTCTGCGACATGTCTAATGTCGCTAGGCCCTGGTCGTGAAGCCTTGTTTCGCAACACGCTCTGGGGTTCCGCGACCAGCTTTTCCAGTATTTATACCCCCCCCCCCCTCACCCGTCTTTTCCCTGCACTCTCATCATTTTCATTCAACTCTTCAACTTCTCCCTTTCACTCTCTTCTCTCCCGAACGAACACCACCGTGTTCTTCGCACTAACCCATCCGTTTTCAAGGGGACACCATGGACAGGTTTCTAAGGATCCTTCCAAACCTGGGACCTTTACCCAGACCCGAATGAAACAGGGCAGGGTAAAAGCCCATTTCCTCCCTGTTCATGGCTCTCTCGGCCCTCTTTTGTTTCCTTTCCTTGTTTTTTTAGTGTGAATGGCATAATGTGGTTTGTGTGCACTTTTGTTTTTCTGTTTTGGGGTTTTGAGTGCTCTCGGTTTTGAGCACTGTTTTGAGATCTTTTTGGAATCTTCAAGAACTTGTCTTAAAACTGTTATGGTTTAAAATTTTGGAAGTTTAAAACTTGAGAGAACAAACTGATAAATGTTAGGGTGCTATTTTGAGCACCATGATGTTATTGGTTTTTCTACTCTTAAGTTCTTGACAAAAGTAGGGTTAAATGCTTGATGTTTTTGTTCAAACTTTGTTTTTGATCTTGATGTGTATACTTCTGCAGTGTTGTTTTTGGAGCATTAAAGTGGAAGATCTTTTTGGCATATTTGCTTCCATGTCAGAAATCTCATGGGAATAAATGTTTGTTTGTTTATGGAAACATAGTACAAACACCCAATGAGAGACTTCCACTTTTTAATAAAAGTGACCTTATGGAAAAAGACAAAAATAGTTGATAGATTTAATAATTGACTTGTGTTCTTTTTGTTCCCAATGGAACTGTAGTGTGAGTAAATAGCAGTATTTTTGTCACCCAACTGCTATCCTTTTCAAAAATCCAAAATGGGACCACTCACATCCCACTTCCTTAAATAAAACAAGTCAACCCTTTAAAATTAAAAATAGTGTTTGCACCCTCTCTTGAATGTTTTAACTGTCCAAAGACAGTCCAGGCATTCGAGAATAGCAAATCCATTCCGCCACGCCTCCACTGCACACTCCAATATTCGAGCATTTCGTTTCCATCATCCCATTCCATTCCATTTCCAACAAGCATCTCGAACTTGTTTAATAATATTGGGAAATCGAACTTTTTGGGCCCGATGGCCCATTAAAAATATATAGGAGCCCAATGACCCATATCTCTTCATAAAAATTTATTTTACCTATGCTTTATACTAAATTCAAGTCGGATATTTAATAACCTCACATCTAGAGCAAAGCTCTAAATGTGAGGATGTTGGTTTCCAAACTTGAATAATCTCTGAGGAAATTATAAAAATTGGATTCACTACTTCTTATCTCTTCAGGGGCAACCTTCTTCAAATCCCAGATCCTGAACCCGAAGGAACCCAGCTGCTAGAACCACTGGAACTTCTAGGAGAGATCCTCTCTCGAATAGGAGAGGATGAAATCAGGGAAGTATTCACTGCTCAGGAAACGTGCAAAAAGCTCAGAGACGCAGGGAACCTCACCATCGTGTACAAGCGATGTGAGCTGGACACTTCTACAGTGAAGTAGTGGCAGGAGAGAATTCGGTGGCAGAAGGAGAGATTCCTGCAAACATGCGTGGAGGCAGTAAATTTTAATCTTCAAATCGTTCCAGCACTCCTAGCATTCGTGGAAGGGGATGAGGAGCAAGCCTGTGAGCTACTGCGGTCAGGAATTGAGGACAATCACAAGGCATCAATCTTCAGACGTGGACTGATGCTGATGAGTAAGCTGGACGAAAGCCAGGTTCTTCAGGGGATTCGGATGATAGAAAGAATGGTGACCGAT
This sequence comes from Hygrophila difformis, assembly GCA_030278955.1. NCBI lineage: Eukaryota > Viridiplantae > Streptophyta > Magnoliopsida > Lamiales > Acanthaceae > Hygrophila > Hygrophila difformis. The sequence continues at coordinate 139,846 of JAOANR010000332.1, read as the reverse complement.
AGATCAGTCTTGAGGTACACATCCACCAACACCCTCTCATGGATGGCAGACAATCCGGACACTCCCTACTTATTTACAAATCAACCAGCCCGGGTCTACTGTCCAAGGAGGCACGAAACCCTAAGAGACCATAATGGCTGGTGTCTACGCTGTGAGTTGACAAGTTTCGTCCACGGGAGCAGGTATATGTTCCGAGAAAGAAGAATGGAGGAGGAATGAATCCTAGTATGCTTTATTTCATTTTAAGCTCTAGTGTAAGCATCACATGAGGGATTTCTTCTTTTGTGTGCAGGTTCGTACTAACTGCACAAGAATCTCTTGTAATTGATGTAATTTATCGCTTTCCCTAAACGGAACTCAACTTTCGAGATCCACAAACAATTTTTATTCGTTTTCTTCTTGAAAAGATGTCTGACAGTCCGAGATAAATAAGTGACTGTCAGGCCAAAAATATGCTGTTGACATACTCAGTATGTCAGCAGTGCCTCTTTACTACTTTAAATTATATAACCAGCAAAAATGTGCATAAACCTGCTCTAAATTCACATGTTGAATTTAGGCTTGTGATTAAATCTTCAGACTTCTAAATTGGGATAATATAATTGAAAACATGCATGAAATGAATTCCTAAGGTTTTGAGCTATAAAAATTTAATGATGCAATCATCTTGTTGGGTAATAAATCTGCATGTTAGAAATTTTGATTGAATAAAGTGTTGGGATTAAGCTTTGATTAAATTTCAGAATATTGTATGACATGAATCAATCCAACCTGTGAGGTTTGAGCCATGAGTCACTTTTACTCATTCATTTTCTTTGTTGTGTGAATCATTTTGATTAAAGGAAACTAGAACTTGCAATAGGGACCGATTCAAGACCAAGCCATATTCCAAAAATCGAGCATATGATCGAGGCACTTAGAGAACCCAGAATTTTGGCCTTCGTTTGAAATCCAAACCCAAAAATATTTTCCCTTTAGGATTAACCAATCTGAGCCTTTAAGCCTAATTTTTCTTTGAAGCCCTCTATATTATTCCTAGCTTTACAAAAAGACCAAGAAATCAAACCCAAGTGTGCAGCGATGAATTCTATCAAAAGGCATTAAATTGATGATCATCAGAAAAAGCATAAATCGGTGTTCAATAAACCGATTCAAAAAAAAAAATTGCAAATGACAAAGCAAATTAGACATAGTCTAATGTCATGCAATAGAAAAAAGAAAGAAAGAAAAATAGTGAAGATCATGAATTTTAAATAAAAATATGCCTTGATTTGAGAGAATAAATTCTTGCCACTTCTAAGCCTAATAATTTCATTCCATACCAAACGTTACAACCGTATGTCCCGTTATAACCTTAAATAAGACCTCGGGATCTCGATTTCAAGGAAATGAGCCGGTGGCGAGTTGGTTTGATTGCAAGCCTATGGGACAATTTAATTGAAATTGATTTTGAGCGTTCATGATTAAACCCCATTGAGAGTGAGTGAATTTTCCGATTCCCTTATATGTGAGGCTCTATTTTATTAAGTATGTTCATGTCATACCTTAATTCTCATTCTTAATCTTTGCATCTTTCAAACATGATATTCATGAAGGATTGACAATAATGCTTGATTTGTAGGCCCGATGTAGTGAGCAAGTATCATTTCATTAAACACTGCAATCAAGGGAATTTAATACTTGTAGTTTTTGATTGTCTTATCCCAATCCAAAAAGAATGTGATTTATGAAGCCACGAAAATGAATTGAATATGCAGAGTCCGTGTTCTTTAGAACATCGACTCTGACTGCTCGGGGACGATCAGTATTAAATGTGAGGATGTTGATAATGGCCAGAAATGACCATTATTTTCAATCCATTTCCGTGTCTAAAATGGGCATTTGGTCGCATTCCGGTCTTATATTAAATAAGAAAGCAGTTGAATTGGACTGATTTATGCATAATTGTAAAAATATTGAGCTGGTATGAAAAATGCATAAATATGTAATTTTATTACACATTTATGTTAGAAAAATCCAAAAACATGAGAAAAAGAAAAGAAAAGAAAAAGGAATGAAAAAGATGGGGAAAATAAAGAAAAGCTCACAAAAAGAACAATTTCGGCCCATCTGGCCCAATTCAGTGTGTCCAGGAACACCCGGTCGCGGAAGCTCCTTTGTCGCGGTCCATGGCCTCGCGACACAGGAAGGTTTGGCGACATAACATGCAGCATAAAGAAGAAGCCATGTCCCCAGTTCCCGGTCGCGATCCATTACCTAGCGACACAGGCATGGATAGCGACACAGTTACACAAATTGAAGACCAAGACCCTGTCGAGAAGCCTTGCCACATGCAGTGTTGTTCCGCGACACAATGTGATGTGTGTGATGTCTTGCGACACAATGGGCTTCAGACAAGGCCCATGGGCCTAGGGTTTCACTTATATAAATATGAGGTGATTCCCTTGAGACAAAAAGTTTTTGGGTTAGAACTTCATTCTCTTGAAGGCAGAATCAGGCATCCAGTTCTTAGGTAGTGTAGTTTAGTCTTTATTTTTTTGTATTATTTAATTATGTCCATAGTTTAGCTTAGTTTAGTGTTTTGTTTTGTGTTTTACTGTTTCAGTAGATAGTTAGCCAGTTTAATACCATGTTTTTCATTCTAAACTTTGTTTTTAGGGTTTTGTAATACCCAAATCATGGGTATCATCAAACCCACTTAATAAAATGGGAGAATATTCACATAATGTGTCCCAAAACCATGAAATGGGTCTCACACCCCATGGATTTAATGCTTTCATTTTCCTTTTTGGGGACATATAACCCCCATTACATATTATTATGCTTACTGTTCTCAGTTTATGGATGATGTTCATGTATGTGTGTGATCAAACCCTAGATTAGGATGTTGCTTTATTTTAAATATTGTTCTAGACAGGTTTACTTTTGTTCAAGCATGTTCTTGCTCATTTTAAATTATGTTTGGTTGTTTTTAGCTTAGAATAGATTTTTAATCTGAAATAGGGTAAGATCACGCTGTTTGCATGCCACTGTTCATTTCTGCTTTTACTGACTTGTGTCCTGAACCATCCCTGTCGCCAACCGCCTCCTGTCGCGAGACCACGTCTAGCGACAGGAAGGTTATTTCGCGACAAGGGTGTCTAGGGACACCTGTCTAGATATTTTGAAACCCTCGGTCGCGAGGCACTCCCGTCGCGAACCCACAGTCCGCGACACAACACCTGCTTAGCGACTGAAGACCAAACTCTTGCAATTTTTCTGCATGGCCTCTGTCGCGGAACACCCCTGTCGCGAACCCACGGTTCGCGACACACTTTTATTCCGAGACAGAAAATTATGCCTTGTCAATGTTTTGAAAACCCAGTCGCGAGGCCACGCCTCGCGACACAATTTCCAGACTAGCGACTGGGAGCCAAATACTTTGAAAATTCTCAGAAAACCCTGTGTCGCTAAACTCCTGTCGCGAGGCCACGCCTCGCGACACACTTTTGCTTAGCGACACAATGTGAAACTCTGCCAAATTTCTGAAAACCTGTCGAGGTACCCATGTCGCGGGTCGGCTCATAACACAATTTATGGTTTCTCGACAGAGTCCTCTCTTCTATTTAATCCCAAAAATTCTGATTTCTTATCCTTAAACCATGATGCCTTAAACAGATAATCCGGACTATAATTAATTATGGTATGAGGGATTATTTGGGTCATCAACCATGGATCAGTTCCATAACCTTGCATGAGAAACCAATGTCTCTTATACAAGGCCTTGTTTTATTTTATTTCTATCTTGTCTTTTCTGTATTGTGTGTAACAATTAGTGAAGAATACATCAGACTAATGTTGGCGGGTATTCCCTCACGGATAAACTAGCTCGTATTCTGGGTATTAGTTATTAAGTGTTATTTTGCATGGTCTGGATAGCAGTCAGTGGAAGCCTTGGCGGTTCGTCCATCCGGGATTATAATAGCTGCTCAGCTGACTCCTATCCGGATACAGTTTCCTTTTTTTTATCTTAATTTCCAAACCCAAATTCTAATCTGTAGTGTGAATCAGTCAACATCTGTCAATGCTGACTAATGATCATTACAGAGAAGAAGCATGTAGGTTTTTGAAACTTTTGACAATTTCCCACACGAGTATTTTCGAAATAATTGATGCACCCTGTGAAACCACATTTAAATAAGCTTAAATTATGATAAAATGAACCTAAATTGCATGCATGTGATCCTATTTTACTGCTTTTTAGTGTACATTTCATGTGATGTGTAAATATTAATAAGACTGATTAAATTGAGCCTATTTGAGCTCAATTTACCTTGTTTTATGCTTTTTAATAAGACTTTGGCAATTCTAAGATATTGCAATGATGTTTCAGGCATTAAAAGGAAGAAAGAAGATGTTCGGAGGTCAAAGGACGCAAAATTCGGAATTTTCAACACTGGAAGGCTCCAGAATGCGCCACATAAGCATGGCGGCGCATAAAAATGCTCTCCAGCGCCATTTTATGCGCCACTTCAACACTTGGGAAAATTTCGGATGGAAGAAGCTTCAGGATGCGCCATCTCTTCTTGGCGGCGCATAAAAAGCCATTCCAGCGCCACTTTTTGCGCCGTTGTCAAATTTTAGGAAATTGTCAGAATGCACCGCTTCTTCTTGGCGGCGCCTGAAACCATCTTGGAGCGCCACTTTTTGCGCCGTTTTGGAAAATTCGGAAAATCAGCGTATGCGCCAGTTCTACTTGGTGGCGCCTAAAACCCTCTTCGAGCGCCGTTTTATGCGCCATCGTCGCGGTTGAGCAGTTTCTTAACCTCCCGAACTCGGTTTTAAACACCGTTTTTCTTCATTTCTTCGATATCCAGACTCATATTTTCGAACAATACTCTCTGGGAAACATCTGCTAATGGGAGAAGAAGGCCAGAAACACAAAATCATGCCGGAGGAATGCATCAAGGATGCTGTTCTGGGCGTGTTCTTCCTATTCTAGGTGTTGCCTTTCTTTTTCTTGCATTGTAATGAATTGAAATTGCCTCTAAATGTAATTTGCTATCATGTTCTTAATTTGTAGACGGATTTCTGTATTGTTCGTGTTAGAAGTGTTCTAGAACGGGAGTTCGGAATCACTTTGAAGTACGAATTCATCTTTTATGGAAGCATATAATATGTCGATGTTTTATTCTGAAATCTGGAATTCTGATTAATCTGCTTTTGATCGATGTTCTGTGTTTAGGAATAAGAATCTGCTAATTTTGATCGCTTAAACTGGATAAATCTGCTATAATATTAGACTCTGTATTGGGATTGTATGTCAGATGCCTGCAATATTGATCGAGGTTTTATGTTTTTATCAATTCTGTAATCTGAAATGTTAATCTGCTAGAAACCAAATTGATCGATCAATCTGTGCCATCTATTTTTAGTAATCTGGCATTAAATCTAATCTGTCTGTATTTTAATATTATTAATTAAATCCAGTTTACTATGTTTTATTGTTATTTTACCATAATTGTTAGATTATTTACACTGTTTTGCATAATTTGAATGTTAGAATCTAATTCCATAAATTCTGCTTTGCTAAATCGGGAGATAAAAAGTAGAATTAATATTTTAGTACCGGAATTGGGAATAAATTACATTAAAAATGGATTCTGGCATGTGCACAATGATTTGAGAAATGAAAAGTGCCTATTAATTGCTATAGGAAAATTTGTATGCTTGGGAAAGACTCAAATTTAGGCCTAGAATAATGATTGCAAAATGTTAGATAATCTAATCAGCTTCCATGAAGTCCGTTTAAGCATAATTTGGAATTTTTAGTAGATTATTATATTTTTAATCTTTATAAAAATATTTAAATTTAAGAAATTGATTTTTAGAACATTGGAAAATGTCAAATTATAATACAATTTCTACTTTATAATAAAGATGGCAATATTTAAAATATTACAATCAACTCCCATTAGTATTTTTATCAATTAAAACTTTAATTTGCTTTATTTTAATTTACTGTCACTGTTTTTAATTTAAATCACCAATAGAATTAAACAAATCTTTTTAAATATATTAAATATAATTAATGAACTTAAGAACAATTAAAATTTCTCCGGAATGAAATAATATTCTGAAATTCCCTGTGGATTCGACCCGGTATTCACCGGTTTTTATTACTTGATGACAACCATCCGCTTGTGGTAAAATATGAGTGGTGAAAATCACCCATCAAGTTTTTGGCGCCGTTGCCGGGGAATTTGTTGTGAATTTTTAATTGTTTTTAGTTTATTAATTTAAATCTATTAAGTTAAATATTAATTTAACTGTTACTTATTTTATTTTGTTTTATTTTATACTTGCAGTGCGAAGCAAACAAGCAGAAATAGCTTATGATCCTGAAATTGAGCGTACTCTTAGAGCTATTAGATTAGGAAAACGTAGGAGACCAGCTCAGTTGGAAATTTTAATTAATTCATCCTCTGATGAAGAAAACTATTCTCCAACGACTGGAGTTTCAACAATTCTAACTAATCAATTAGTTGCTCAGTTCAATAGGTTAAACATGGCAGCGAATGATAATGATAATCAGGGTAATAACGGAGGTAACGGTGGTGATTTGGAGCACGATGATCAAGCTGAAATGACCATTGAAGAACATTTACAAGGAACTAGTGGAAATCTGCTTAATAGAACTCCTAGGCCTGATGTAGATGCTTTAAGCTTTACCCTTCAGCCTGCATTAATCACTATGGTTCAAGCTAATCAATATAATGGATCACCTACGAATGATGCTGTAGAACACATAAGAAACTTTCTGGACTATTGTGACACAGTGAAAATAAATGGTGTTACTAGTGATGAAATTAAGTTGAGATTGTTCTCGTTTTCACTCAGAGATAAGGCTAAAACTTGGTACAACTCACTTCAATTAAGGGATGTCACTACTTGGGATAAAATGTTAGAAGCTTTCTTAGAACAATTCTTCCCACCATCTAAGGTTATTGAATTGCAAGAAAAAATCAAAGAATTTGTGCAAGATGAGGGTGAAACTTTGCTTGAAGCATGGGATAGATATAACACTTTATTGGCACGATGCCCGAATCATGGCTTTGAAGATTGGCAGCAGATGCACTTCTTCTACAATGGGTTGATTGATCATTGGAGGAACTTGTTGGATGCAGCGGCTGGAGATTCTTTTCTATCTATAGGACCTTCTAGAGCTAAGGAAATAATTGAGAAAAAGATTTCTAATATGAAAAAATTTCCTGGTAAGAAAAATGCTAGAAATAAAACAAAAGGGGGAATCTATGAGGTAGAAAAGGCAGTTGCTATAGATTCTAAGTTAGATGCTTTGATGAGGGAAGTTTCTACGCTTAAGAAAGGCCAAGCTAAAGTTGTGAGATGCGGTATTTGTCATGGACCTCACGAGTCATCAGCTTGTCACTTGCTTGATCAAGGACTTCAAGAGACTATGCAGTGTGAGAGCACTGAGGAGCAAGTGGAAGATGTGAACTACATGGGAAATAGGCAACAGAATTACAACCAAAACCGACCTCAAAACCAAAATTGCTACCCTAATCAAAATTCTCAATTCCAACAAAACACTTATCCACAAAACAACCGTCAATCTTATCCACAGAACCAAAATCAAAATTACCCAAATCAAAATCAAAACTTTCAAAACCAAAATCAAAATCAGAATCAAAACTATAATCAAAACCGAAATCAGAATCAACCTTTCTACCCTAACCAACAGCCTAGGAACTTTCAACCTCAACAACAGCTGCAACAAAATCAAGTAAGTGATGAAGTTAATTTAAAAGAGTTAATGAGCACAATCGTGTCTCAACAACAAACAATTCAGCAAATGCAAGCCTCAATGAGAAATCTGGAAGTACAAGTTGGTCAAATTGCTAGGGACACTTCAAATAGACAGCAAGGAACACTACCAAGCATGCCTGATCCTAATCCAAAAGAGCAATGTAAAGCAATCACTTTAAGGAATAAAAAGGAATTACCTAATCCTTACCCTACCTTAGATGATCCAGAGGTTTCAGCTGATACTGTAGACGATCAAGGTGAGGATGCAGAGAAAGAAAGTCAGCAGAAGGATTCTGAGGAGCCTAAGGAGAGTGAGAGAGTTAGTGTTGACAAGAGTAAGGATAAGGGAAAGCCTACTGTACCAGTCAAGTCATATCAGCCACCCATCCCTTACCCACAGCGTCTTAAAAAGGCTAAGGAAGATAAAGATTATGCTAAATTCTTAGAAGTCTTTAAGAATTTAAGAATTGATATTCCTTTTTCTGATGCTATAGCACAAATGCCCGTTTATGCTAAGTTCTTAAAAGAAATCCTATCAAAGAAGAGGAGTGTTGATGATGAAGAGAAAGTGACACTGACAGGGGAATGCAGTGCAATCTTACAAAGAAGGCAACCTATTAAACAAAAGGATCCTGGGAGTTATACTATTCCGTGCATTATTGGCACTAAAGAATTTAACAAAGCTTTGTGTGATCTCGGTTCTAGTATTAATTTGATGCCTCTACATGTCTTCAGAGAACTAGGAGTAGGAGTTGTGAAGCCTACTAGGATGCAGCTACAACTTGCTGATAGATCCATTAGGACTCCTTTAGGCATTGTAGAAGATGTTCCTGTTCAAGTAGAGAGCTTCATTTTCCCTGTTGACTTTGTTGTTCTTGATATGGAAAAAGACATTGATATTCCTCTGATTTTAGGTAGACCATTTTTGCAAACTGGTAGGGCTATGGTAGACATGGATGATGGTAAAATTACACTTAAAGTAGGTAATGAACAAGTGTCGTTTGACATTTCTAAGACAACTAAAACGCAACACGCTAGTTCTGATACCTACCCGTGTAATAGAGTCACAGCTATCTATCAGGAGGATGAGGTGATTGAGAGAGAGTTCTTTGCTAGGCATGATCCCTATAGGAAATTTGAGCAGTTAGTGGAGAGTTGTGAGGACTTAGCTGAAAGTAAGTGTGAGGGAGGATTACCTGTGCAAGTAACATGTGCAATCGAAGAATCCAAGTTAGTCCCGTCTGTTGAAAAGCCACCTACATTGACATTGAAGGAGCTGCCATCACACTTGAGGTATGTTTTTCTAGGTGAGAATGATACTTTACCTGTTATTGCAAGTAATAAATTAAATGATGATCAATTAAATGCATTAACCCAAGTGTTGAGTAAGCATGTTAGAGCAATAGGTTGGACAATAGCTGACATCAAGGGACTGAGTCCAGCACTGTGCACACATCGGATTTACATGGAGGAGGACGACAAGCCAGTTAGACAGCCCCAAAGGAGATTGAATCCACATCTACAAGAAGCTGTAAGAGCAGAGGTGATTAAACTACTCGATGCAGGTATTATCTATCCTATTTCTGATAGTCAGTGGGTGAGTCCAGTACAAGTAGTGCCTAAGAAAGGAGGTATGACTGTGATTAGAAATGAAAATGGTGAATTAGTACCTACTAGACCTACTACTGGATGGCGTGTTTGCATTGATTATAGGAGATTGAATGATAAAACTAGGAAAGATCATTTTCCATTGCCTTTTATTGATCAAATGCTAGAGCGTTTAGCCGGTCATGAATTTTATTGCTTTTTAGATGGCTATTCTGGTTATAATCAAGTTCCAATTGCACCTGAGGATCAAGATAAAACTACTTTTACATGTCCTTACGGTACATTTGCATATAGGAGAATGCCATTTGGTTTGTGTAATGCTCCAGCTACATTTCAAAGATGCATGATGTCTATATTTTCTGATTTAATTGAGACATGCATTGAGGTATTTATGGATGATTTTTCTGTATTCGGGTCTGATTTTGAAAAATGTTTAATTAATCTGGAAAAAGTTCTGATTAGATGTGAAGAGTCAAATTTGGTTCTTAATTGGAAAAAATGTCATTTTATGGTTAATGAAGGAATTGTCTTAGGACATAGAATTTCTAAAAATGACATCGAAGTTGATAGGGCTAAAGTAGAAGTGATTGCAAAAATTCCACCTCCTAATAATCTAAAAACTTTGAGAAGTTTTCTGGGACATGCTGGATTTTATCGAAGGTTCATAAAAGATTTTTCAAAAATTGCTCTACCTCTGTTTAAGCTGCTATGTAAAGATGTTGAGTTTGATTTTTCTGATGAGTGTATTGAGGCGTTCAATAGGATCAAGGAAGCATTGATAACTGCACCGATTATTCAGCCACCCGACTGGAGCCTGCCATTTGAGATCATGAGCGATGCTAGTGACTTCGCTGTTGGTGCAGTATTGGGTCAACGAAAGGATAAGAAACTTCATGTTATTTATTATGCTAGTCAGGCTTTAAATACTGCACAGAAAAATTATGCCACTACTGAAAAAGAGCTTTTATCTGTTGTTTATGCATGTGAAAAGTTTAGGCCATACCTGATAGGCTCAAAAACTGTAGTTTACACTGATCATGCTGCTATTAAATATCTGTTTGCAAAGAAAGATGCTAAACCACGGTTAATTAGATGGGTATTATTGTTACAGGAATTTGACTTGGAAATTAGAGATAGAAAAGGAGATGAGAATCCTGTAGCTGATCATTTATCTAGACTTGAGCATGAAAAAGGGGAAGAAAGATTAATTAATGATGCATTTCCTGATGAAAATTTGTATTTAATTAATAACACTTCCTCTGATCCGTGGTTTGCTGATTTTGTGAATTATTTGGCATGTGGTGTAATTCCTGATCATTTAAAATGGCATAGTCAAAAACAAAAATTTAAAACTGATGCTAAATATTTTATTTGGGATGAACCTTATTTGTTTAGACTTTGTTCAGATCAAATCGTGAGGAGATGCATCCCGGATGAAGACTTTGAGAAAGTTTTAAAGGCTTGCCATGAAGGACTTGGAGGAGGACATGTTGGACCGAATAGGACAGCTCACAAGGTACTCGAAGGTGGTTTATATTGGCCTAATATTTATAGGGATGCTAGATCATTTGTGCAAAAATGTGACGTATGTCAAAGGGCTGGTAACATCACTAAAAGAGATGAAATGCCTTTAAAAGGAATTATGCCTGTTGAGTTGTTTGATTTGTGGGGGATTGATTTTATGGGTCCATTTCCACCATCTAATGGGAAATTATATGTTCTAGTTGCTGTAGAATATGTGTCAAAATGGGTAGAAGCTGAAGCATGTGCATTGAATGATGCTAAACAAGTGATTAAATTTTTGAAAAAGCAAATTTTTACTCGTTTTGGTGTGCCTAAAGCAATCATTAGTGATGGTGGATCTCATTTTGTTAATACGGCTGTTAATCAATTGTTATCTAGATTTCATGTTCATCATAGGATAACAACACCCTATCATCCTCAAGCCAATGGTCAGGTAGAAGTCACTAATCGTGAGATTAAAAAGATTTTGGAAGCCACGGTAGGAAAATCTAGAAAAGATTGGGCTTTTAAGTTAGATGAAGCATTATGGGCTTATAGGACAGCATTTAAAACACCTATAGGTATGACTCCTTTTAACTTGGTTTATGGTAAAGCTTGTCACTTACCTTTTGAACTTGAGTTTAAGTCACTTTGGGCTATGAAGAAATTAAATTTTGAATTTAAAGAAGCTCAAGAGAAAAGGAAAATAGATCTTACGGAGTTAGAAGAAATAAGGCGTCATGCTTATGACAATGCTTTAATTTATAAAGAAAGAACAAAGCTTTATCATGATAAAATGCTTAGGCCTAAGGTGTTTGAAGCTGGTCAATTAGTGCTTTTATATAATTCTAGATTTAAACTCTTTCCTGGTAAATTGAAAACGAAATGGTCGGGACCTTTTAGGATTGCGAAGGTGTTGGATAATGGTGCAGTCGTTTTAAAAGCTGAAGATGAAAGGGAATTTACTGTAAATGGTCAAAGACTTAAACATTATTTTGGAGATGAAGTTAAATTCATCGAACAAATTAATGTTAAGCCCTTGGTTGTTTAAATCCGCTTATTGAAGTAAATGCATTGCATGTTTAATTATGTTGAGTTTTGATTTATTAAAATTTATAAAAACCAATAAAAATTATAAAATGGCAGAAAAAGACAAAAATATTTTGCATTTTATTGTTTATGTGCCTTTAGTTGTTTTACTGTTTTTATTAAAGTAAGTCGTGTTTTCATTTTAATTATGCTGTTTAATTGTTATGCTATGTATTGTATGTGTTCAATAAATTGAGTAGGACATTGCTTTGAATTAGAATAAGTAGCAAAATGTTGAGAAATGATGGATTCATGTGTGCTTGGAAGATTGATCTTGATATGTGTACTTTGACTCGGTGATGAGTTAAGGAGAATGATCTATATGGACTAGTTGATTTAATTGAGGAGAATTATGATCCGGAATGATTTGAGGAGCCTATTCATGCTAAATCTGACTTGCTAACCTTAGAGAGTGTATTGACTATCATTTTGGTTGAATTCGAACTGAATTTCGAGTGTCACAGGCTCAGTTTAGGCGCCACACCTTCATAGTGGCACCCAAAACCAAGCTCAGGCGCCATTTTATGCGCCAATTTCAACCTTGGAAAAATTTTAAGTCAGTTTTTGCGCCACATATGCTTTGTGGCGCATAAAACTGCTCCCTAGCGCCATAAAATGCGCCACTTTTAAACTTGGAGAAAGTTGAAGTCAGGTTATGCGCCACTTCTTCTTTGTGGCGCATAAAATCACTCCGGAGCGCCATTGGATGCGCCATTTTTAGACTTGGGAATTTTTGGAAAAAACCTAGGCGCCACTTGTACTGAGTGGCGCATAAAACACTCTCCAAGCGCCATTTTTGGCGCCGATTAGCGGGTTTGGGGCGCCTGACCCGGTTCCAAAAACGGGATTTAATCCCAAAAATTCTATTCTCCCTTCCCATTCGAAAAAAATCAACCGAGAGCACCCCTTTCTTTTCCTCTTCATCCACCGTGCGCCATTTTCATCTTCCAAGCGACACCATCCGCGCCACTTTGGTAAGAATTCTTCCAATTCTTGTTTCTTCCTATCAGCTCTCATCTACATTGTCAATTCTCATTCCAAAAACCCCAATTTTTGCTTGTTTACCCAAATTAGGGCTCAAGAACCCTAGTTCTTCCAACTTTGGGGATTCTTCTTCAAAGTACTCCAAAGCTTCAATTTAGGTAAGAATAGCTATCCTAATTCAAATTTTATTCCATTCTAGTGCTTTGGATTACATTAATTGTGGTATTGGTATTGTTACTTGAATTTTGGGTTTTTGTAGAATGTGGGATAAAATTTGATTTTAAGTATCTAAATCCTAGTTTAAACTTGAACAAAATGTTGTAGAACATGGATTGAATGCATTTGGTGAAATTTTTGGATTAACATTAAAAATTTGGAACTTTTAGAATTCAAAAATCTGAAAATTTCTTTTAATTAAATAAAATGGCATTTTCGATAATTAAATGGATAAAACATCATAAGAATATGTCATTTTAAATATATTGAAGTTATAAGCTCATTTTTATGTCAAGAATTCCATGTTTTTCATTATGTAAGTCAAATTGGGCATTTTTGATAAAAACTCTTTTATTTTTAATTAGAATAGGTTAATTTATCATATAAATAAATTGGAATGGATTTAAACATTAATTTAAACCATTTTAGGATAAACTAGTTTATTAAGTTAGGTTATTTTATTTATTAAATCTGGAAATTTAATAAAATGAGAGTTTTTATTAAAAAAGTGTGTCCTAAATGTGAATTTTAAACTTTGGAATAAAAAGGATGATACATTTGAACAAAGTTTAGGATTTGTGAACCTTAAAATGCAACATTTTGGTCATTGAGTCATATAAATCCCACATTCTAGGTTGATGTATATGTTTGCTTTATACTTAACACTTAAGTTAAACCTTTGGTTTAAACTTAAGTGTGAGGATGGGAGGCAATGCATATATATGATACTAACCCATCATTTTTGTACAATCAGGTGCCAATATAATGTATAATCCTCCAAATCTCCCTAAGAAATCGGGTTATAGGTATATACCGATGCCCGAGGGGAGATTGGGGATTTATGATCCACAGTCACCGGATAGCGTTCCTACTCCTATTCCTGATGAGCATGTTTTTGAAAATCGCAGACTCCGCACTAAAAATTCGACACAGATGGATCAGCCCCAAGGATCAGGTGGTGCTTCTAAGTCCAAGGGACTTCTCTCCTATTTTAGGAAGAGTAAGTCCAAGAGCGGTGCATCTTCTAGACACACTACAGTGCCCGCTGATGACCATCAGGAGGTCAATCAGCCTGACCAGCCTGATCAGCCTCAGCCTGAGGCATCGGATCATTCACAGGCCCCCACTAGAGCCTCTCGGGGGAAGGCACCCGCTACTACTTCTACTTCCTCTCGACCTAGGAGGGGGAGATCTGCAGCATTAGTTATACAGGAGCATGTCCCTGAGGCTGTAGGAGGAGAGGAAGATGAGGAGGAGGTTGATCAGGAGGAGCAGGAGGATAGGGGAGGACCGAAAAAGCAGGATCCTAGAGCGTATGTCCCCGACTTGCATTATGTCAGTCCGGGCATATTTGATGCCACTGTGTTTAGGAGTGCCAGAGCCTATGAGTTATACAAGAGGTTTCACAAGAAGAGGATTATTGCCGATAGAGGATTTTCAGACAGAGATCTGCAGCACCCCCTACTCCGTGATGCTATCAGATCCAGAGGTTGGGAGAGATTTGTTAGACATCCAGCCGGGACATATTCATGGGAGTTGACTAGGCTGTTTCTAGCCAACGCTGAGGAGGAGGATTCTTAGATTTTCGGGGTTAGAGTACCCATCACTCCTCAGCACATCAACCAGTTTTTCGGAGTAGTGGATGTGCCTTACGGCAGGGATTTTTGGGAGCCAGTTATGAGGGCTGATGATAGGGAGGAGATCAAGAAGCTTGTCTTGATGTCTATGTTTGAGGGTCAGGAGGATGTCCTCACATATGATGACGATGACATGAGTAGGTTACATGGGCCTGATATGGATGCACCCATGTATCAGCTGCTCATGTTCTACAGATCTAGACTGAGTCCTTCGACTCACACCTCTGGACCTACTGCTGTGGATATGTACGTCCCATACTGCATCAAGGTGGGGAGCCCGGTTAACATGGGAGAGCTTATAGCATTGGAGTTGAGACAGACACCGGGGGTGTCTAAGAGATCAGCTCTCATGTTTCCCAGCTTGATATGGCAGCTGTGTGCACAGGCAGGAGTGGATATGGGGCAGTTTGACAGAGACTGGAGGATGAGGCCCCCTATTCCCTTTGGGAAGAGAAACTTCAAGCTGCCTGGGATTAGATGCAAGCCTATGATACTACCGAGGGAGTTACCCAGGCAGTCACCGCCACCTGCACCTTCACATGCTAGCCAGGAGCATTCTGAGGCTCCTTCGCAGTCCACCCGGGGTACACGAGGTGGTAGAGGTAGAGGTAGAGGACGTGGCAGAGCTCAGCCACAACAGTCGCAGCAGTCACATCAGCAGTATCCGGGAGAGCCGGATTGGGCTAGGGCATTGAGGATTGATCAGCAGACGATGATGACCAACCAGCAAAACTGGATGAACACTATGGATGAGCGAATGAGGTTGGTAGCTCAGAGACAAAACTTCTTGAGCGATCAGATTGAAAAGAATGCCCGAGCCCAAGCTTATCATGCAGCCAGACTTGAGTATTTTATGTCCCAGAGCTTAGGACAGCGGTATGTCGCTCCTCAGACACCTTCTGAGGACGATGATGACGAGGACTACGTTGGGTCTGGGGATGGTAGCGATGAGGGTGCTGAGGATGCTGAGGATGCTGATGCTGGAGATGGGTCTGAAGAAGTGGGTGATAACGATGATGATGATTCTGAGGACTCCGACTGACTGAGAGAGATGAGTGATAGATAGGCTTATGATCATTATAGATGACATGTATTGATAGGCCTATGTATTTGACTCTATTGCGCTTCTGAGTTTATTTTGCTACATTTCAGTATTTACATTTGGGTTGTAATTGTCCTAACTCTATTTTCTTTTATTACTTTTGCTATTTTAGACTTGTTATTTCTATTATCCATGTTCTTGTAATTTTATAGAGTAGTAGATGGAGTTTAAATGAATTTTAAGGTTTTTAGTTGCTTTTTAATTCAATAAAGTAGCTCTTACCAATAACATGCTTAAATGAGTGTTTTGAACTGGTTAAAAGATCAATGAAGTTTATTTGAACTAGATTGAGGTGTAAATGAAGTGAAATTGGTATTGTTGAGCGATTTGGAGATTTTGGACATCATGGGGAAGAACTTAGGAAAAACACATTCTGCTCGAATTGACACAGAATGCGCCATTTAGGCATAGTGGCGCCTAAAAACAACCTTAAGCGCCATTTCATGCGCCAGAAAACTTAGAAATTTTTCTAAGTTTTTCCAAAATGCGCCACACATGCTTGATGGCGCATAAATATGCCTTTCTGCGCCACTTTTTGCGCCGCAGAATCAAAATTTTTCCAAGTTGGCTTCAGGATGCGCCACTCCTTCTATGTGGCGCATAAAACCCCCTCCCTGCGCCAATTTTTGCGCCATTGTAATTTTTAAAATTTATATTATTTTTAAAATGCGCCAGTTGGGCTTGGTGGCGCCTGAAAGTGACCTTATGCGCCACTTTTTGCGCCATCGATGCAAATCTTTCAAAAATTCGCGAATCCAAAATATCCAAATCATATCTATTCGATTTTTGGGATCCTAAACAGCATTATACTAACTCCAAATCATATGTTTAGTGTATATTTGGATCTAGATTAAATCAATCCCGCCATATCTCAACAAAATCAAGATTTCACCTCTTTAAAAAGAGGCATGACCGATCGGTCACACCTTCAATCTCAAATCTGTCAATTTTTCTCTTCTTCCAGTTTAATTAGCTTTCCAATCCCAATCCTTTCTTCCTAAAATTCTGCCACCATGAGACCAAAGAGAAAGAATAACCCAAGAAACAATGGTGGAAAGAAATTGAAAGCCACAGAGCCTGCCCCATCACAGACACCAGAAATTAATGAACCCATTCTGGAGCCGGCTGCTGTGGGAGCTGAAGATGAATTTGTAAACAATCTGATAGCTCCCGACTCGTATAATGGTTATGATACTTCCTTCAATTCTGCTCAACCAACGGAGGATGATCCACAGCAAGAAGAAGATGTCGCTGAATCCCCGGAGGAAATCTCACCAGAAATTCCTCGTGAATCTAAAACCAAGAGGAAGAGTCACAATAGAAAGAACGATACTACTCCTCTGGAAGAATTAACAGGAGATACTTTTAATCCGGCCATTTTCATCAATCAAACTGCGTATTCTTATTATCAGAAGATGGCGGATAGATGGATTTTTGCAGACAAAGGGTTCACTGAAGCTGACATGGAGAGATTTTCGCTTCATGATGCTCTCATGAGTCGAGGATGGATGAAATTTGCTGCGCATCCGGAAGGAGTTTATTCTTGGGAGCTTACCAGACAGTTCTTGTGCAATGCTCAGTATGATCACTACACTTCATGGATTAGAGGAGTGCCTGTGCCATATGGTCCTGCGGTGATCAATGAACTTTATGGTACTGTGGATGTTTCTTGCCCAGCTACGAAGAAGAAGCACTTCCATGACCCTATTTATGAAGAGGAAGGAGGACCCGAATTGGAGAAAAGAATTTTGAAAGAGATGTTTGAAACTCAAAAGAGGGTGACCTACATTGGAGAGAAGAAGGCGAATGTTGTAGCTACTTTAATGGCTGCACCGCTTTATCAGATCTACCTGCTCTACAAGCATAAGGTATTTCCTACTTCACACACTTCACAACCGAGTGCAGAAGATCTTTATTTTGTGTATTGTGTGAAGAACGGGCTACCTATTGATATTGGAGAGATGATAGCATATGAGCTGGATAAAATGGCGTCTGACACTGCACGGATTGTGCTGGGATTTCCTGCACTGATCTGGACACTTTGTGAAAGGGCTGGAGTGAATATGACTGCCTATGCTCATGATGTGAAGCCAAAGCCCCCTATCTCTTTCAAGAATTTCTATCATAAGCCTGGAGTAAGATGTGCAGAGCTTGGCTACCCTACCACATCCCGTGGGACACCCACTTGTCATCCTGATAGACCTAGTACATCTGGTACTAAGGTAGAGCCTGCAGAGATCGCAATCAATAGGATGACCTATGAGATTCATCAGCTTAGAGAGGAGATGAAGAGGAAGGAAGATAGTACACGAGCACAAATTTCACAACTTTCTAATAGACTTGAATTTTTCATGTCTGAAAGTCTAGGTGATCGATATATTCCTCCTACTACTAGTTCGAGCTCTACAGGAGATGATGATGTTCCTAGGGAAGATGAAGTAGATGATTCGAATGGATCTTTAGAAATCTAGATTTTTGAGTAGATAGGATTGCTCCCTTTTTGGTTTAATTTGTAATAGTTAGAACTATTTTGGTGCTATTTTGCTTATTTAATTAGCTTCTTTATGTAATAGTTGCTAGAATTTGTGGTATTTTGCTTTTGGTAAATTTATAAAATTTAAATATTTTAATTAAATCTGTCCATAATTATTTAATTGATAAAATGTGCCTACAAAATAAATAAAAATCTGAAATTTAATAATAAATCTGAATTTAAATAAATTATGGATGAGGTTTAATTATTTTAACTTATAATTTGCCATGTGTTCTAACAATTATCTTTTGTATGAGCAAATACTATATAAATATATAAAGAAGCAGGATATGCCATGAGAAGCAAGCAAAAGGGGAACATCCAATACGGTGAAAGAATTTCTAGGATCTACATATTCCAGGTGTGATCTTTTCATGTATTATGTTATCAATTTGCATGAAGAATATGGTAAGAGCTTGAGTTAATTTAATTTTAGTTTATTTTCTTATTTTCTATGCTTTAATTAAAATAGTACGTGCATGTCTGGTCATTTTAAATTTAAATTGTGTTTTCCCAGTGGTGCTATTATTTAGAGATTATCACATCAATGCCAATCTGGAGAAAATCCACATAAGTTTAAATGTTCTGCTCTAATCCGATTTTACAATTTAATGAGTGTTAGGTTTCTTAGTTTAAAGTTCTAGACTATGTCAAATTGTCATGCAAGTTGTTTGGGCTATTGATGACAATTCTATTTGCCTTGCAGAAAGCTATTTGATTAATTAGACTAGTTATTTAAAATGTGGAGAGTTATCATTATTTATAAACAAATATGCTCGTTCCAAGTCTTTTTAAATGCTTAATTAAAATAAAGTCAGAGTAAGAACCCTGCATTGAAAAAAAAAACAAAACAAAACAAGTTATCTTGCAAAAAGAAAAAGAAAAGAAAATTAAAGAATGCAAGATTAAAAAAAAAAAAAAAGAGAAAAAAGAGAAGAGAAAAACAGGGTGATTAAATAAAAAATTCATAAACTCTTGACTGGATGACTGGCACATATTCGGTGACGTGAGTAGCTTCTGGAATTCAACCATCTACAACTCAGCCAAAGTGTCTAGAATATAGTGAAACCTAGCCATAGATTGAGCATATTTAAAGACTGGAAAAGAAAAGCATATTTACATTATTCGCTTTCCCATATTGAGTGCTAGGTATAATTAATCTGTTTTCTGTATTGTAAGTGCTTTGGATATCTGGTTCTAATAACTGATGCATATCAATTTGCCTAGTTCTAGTACATTAAACTTTGAACCCTCTTATCTCATTTTGTTGTTGAAATCTATGATTTGGCAGAACTATAAAGACTTTATCTTTGTTATCTTGATTGGCAAGTTGATGTGCTAATTGATCTCATTGCTCAAGGGACGAGCAATATTTAAGTGTGAGGATGTTCATGCACCCTGTGAAACCACATTTAAATAAGTTTAAATTATGATAAAATGAACCTAAATTGCATGCATGTGATCCTATTTTACTGCTTTTTAGTGTACATTTCATGTGATGTGTAAATATTAATAAGACTGATTAAATTGAGCCTATTTGAGCTCAATTTACCTTGTTTTATGCTTTTTAATAAGACTTTGGCAATTCTAAGATATTGCAATGATGTTTCAGGCATTAAAAGGAAGAAAGAAGATGTTCGGAGGTCAAAGGACGCAAAATTCGGAATTTTCAACACTGGAAGGCTCCAGAATGCGCCACATAAGCATGGCGGCGCATAAAAATGCTCTCCAGCGCCATTTTATGCGCCACTTCAACATTTGGGAAAATTTCGGATGGAAGAAGCTTCAGGATGCGCCATCTCTTCTTGGCGGCGCATAAAAAGCCATTCCAGCGCCACTTTTTGCGCCGTTGTCAAATTTTAGGAAATTGTCAGAATGCACCGCTTCTTCTTGGCGGCGCCTGAAACCACCTTGGAGCACCACTTTTTGCGCCGTTTTGGAAAATTCGGAAAATCAGCGTATGCGCCAGTTCTACTTGGTGGCGCCTAAAACCCTCTTCGAGCGCCGTTTTATGCGCCATCGTCGCGGTTGAGCAGTTTCTTAACCTCCCGAACTCGGTTTTAAACACCGTTTTTCTTCATTTCTTCGATATCCAGACTCATATTTTCGAACAATACTCTCTGGGAAACATCTGCTAATGGGAGAAGAAGGCCAGAAACACAAAATCATGCCGGAGGAATGCATCAAGGACGCTGTTCTGGGCGTGTTCTTCCTATTCTAGGTGTTGCCTTTCTTTTTCTTGCATTGTAATGAATTGAAATTGCCTCTAAATGTAATTTGCTATCATGTTCTTAATTTGTAGACGGATTTCTGTATTGTTCGTGTTAGAAGTGTTCTAGAACGGGAGTTCAGAATCACTTTGAAGTACGAATTCATCTTTTATGGAAGCATATAATATGTCGATGTTTTATTCTGAAATCTGGAATTCTGATTAATCTGCTTTTGATCGATGTTCTGTGTTTAGGAATAAGAATCTGCTAATTTTGATCGCTTAAACTGGATAAATCTGCTATAATATTAGACTCTGTATTGGGATTGTATGTCAGATGCCTGCAATATTGATCGAGGTTTTATGTTTTTATCAATTCTGTAATCTGAAATGTTAATCTGCTAGAAACCAAATTGATCGATCAATCTGTGCCATCTATTTTTAGTAATCTGGCATTAAATCTAATCTGTCTGTATTTTAATATTATTAATTAAATCCTGTTTACTATGTTTTATTGTTATTTTACCATAATTGTTAGATTATTTACATTGTTTTGCATAATTTGAATGTTAGAATCTAATTCCATAAATTCTGCTTTGCTAAATCGGGAGATAAAAAGTAGAATTAATATTTTAGTACCGGAATTGGGAATAAATTACATTAAAAATGGATTCTGGCATGTGCACAATGATTTGGGAAATGAAAAGTGCCTATTAATTGCTATAGGAAAATTTGTATGCTTGGGAAAGACTCAAATTTAGGCCTAGAATAATGATTGCAAAATGTTAGATAATCTAATCAGCTTCCATGAAGTCCGTTTAAGCATAATTTGGAATTTTTAGTAGATTATTATATTTTTAATCTTTATAAAAATATTTAAATTTAAGAAATTGATTTTTAGAACATTGGAAAATGTCAAATTATAATACAATTTCTACTTTATAATAAAGATGGCAATATTTAAAATATTACAATCAACTCCCATTAGTATTTTTATCAATTAAAACTTTAATTTGCTTTATTTTAATTTACTGTCACTGTTTTTAATTTAAATCACCAATAGAATTAAATAAATCTTTTTAAATATATTAAATATAATTAATGAACTTAAGAACAATTAAAATTTCTCCGGAATGAAATAATATTCTGAAATTCCCTGTGGATTCGACCCGGTATTCACCGATTTTTATTACTTGATGACAACCATCCGCTTGTGGTAAAATATGAGTGGTGAAAATCACCCATCAATAATAAAACCCCGGTCTTGACTTTTTATTTAATTGAAAATCATTTATGATTGTGGAGTTGGGATTAGGGATATATTTATAGGTTGTCACGTTTTTATTACTCGTGTTAAGAAACTGTGGCCCGAAAGCGCACGGTGTCAAAAATTGCAGTAATTTATAGTAAGACCGGATCGTTCACTGGAGGATGTGCGATAGAAGCAGGGCCCACGTCGTTTTACTAGATTTTCCATTCGTATTGCTCCAATTGGTTTGAAAAGTGGTTAACATCTACTAACATGAATTTAAACTAAACTACAAAAGCGTTTAAATTTACTCTACAAAGCAAATAAGTCTATTCTAGAAAGCGGGTAAAGATTATTCTAAGAATGCGATAGATACTATCTATAAAAGCAATGAAAATTTACATAATGCTAGCTATGAAGCTGAATCACAATGTAGACAGAAAGGACAGGAAGAGAAGAATAAATATTGGACAAGATTCAGATAAGGCAGTATTAAACTTTCATTTTTATACACAGATCTTTGTTTTGGGATAATCCTATCAGATAGCTAATTCTCATGCTCTCAATACTGCGTTCCCTTTAACAGACAGGTACTTACAGTATGAGTTTACATGTTCTTAAGACAGCAAATTCTAAGATACCACAAATTTGTAACTGCCCTGGCCTGGGTATGTTACTTCATCTGTGGTGGATAAGCAACACCTGACAAATCATTTATTGGAATGCCAAGTACTACTATCATTCTCCCATGTCACACCCAAAGATTCTAATTAAACCCTGAACTATCCCTTAACTATCAGTCCTAGTAGCAGTTACGCAACTCCCAATACAACCGAGTGACCTCTATCGAAAGCATTTAAAGAAAGCAGTAAAGAAGACAGTAGAGAAAGCATTTAAAATCCTATCACTCGGGGGTTTGAAGGTCTGACCCTGGTAGTAAAAGACAGCTCCCCATCAGAATGGCAAAGTATGGATCAAGAATTCCCGGCTCTTGGTGAACTCTCGTGTGTTCACTTCCTTCCGGGTGGTTATGAGATACAAACTAATGAAACGAACTAACGAATTAGTTCATTCCGGATGCACTCACTCAGGACTCAAAAATAGACTTTGGCAGGAGAGGATAGCAGTTGAGAGAAAACTCAACCCTATCTTAGAAAATAACCAAGGCCTGGATGATGTTCCTCTAAGATTACTTACTACACTGTATTTGAGTCCAAGTGGACCCCATCTCGGTGTAATATTTAACCTTAAATTCCTAACAAACAGCAATTTTGGAAAATAATGAATCTGAAAATCATTCCCTAAACAGGTACTAGACTCTCAATTAAAACACAGATCCTTTCAGTCTAGGTGAGACCTAATCGCTGACTCTGCTTCTAATTTCCCAAAATCAACCCTTGATAAAGTATGAATTAGTCATAACTGAAGAATTTATCCCTTACTCAGATCCGGATTTTATAAAGGGGTTTTATCGGAAATTTAATATGCAATATCTGTTTAAGATCTAGATTTCTATTGTCCAAGGGAAGGATCCCAAAATAGCTTAGACCACAATAGTACATAATATTATCATGCATAAGGATATATGGAAGTGTAAAATTAATTGACCCAAAATATAGATGTGGGTCTAGACAGAAGGTGGAACACAGAGATGAAGTGGTCAGGAGACCAAAGTACTGGCAGAATAATCGGGTGGACTGTAAACATCTACCGTCCAATTTCCCAATTACTCGGATGGAGCGAATTTAGACAGCTTAGACCCTGTAATGGCAGTGTCAATGCCAGTTAGGCCTCCACTGTCTGTGAATTCGGATAAAAACCTACATGCTTCCTCTCTGCAGTACTTATCAACTAATATTGACAGACATTAGCAGAGTTTTATTACAGATTGGAATTTGGGTTTGGAAATTAAGATAAATAAAATAAAACTGTATCTGGATAGGAATTAGTTGAGCAGCTATTATAGTCCCGGATGGACGAACCGCCAAGGCTTCCACTGATTGCTATCTAGACCATGCAAAATAACACTTAGTAACTAATACCCAGAATACGAGCTAGTTATCCGTGAGGGAATACCCGCCAACATTAGTCTGATGTATTCTTTACTAGTTGTTACACAGAATACGCAAAAGACAAAATGAAATAAAGAGAAGAGCTTGCATGAGAGACATTGGTTTCTCATGCAAGGTAATGGAATCAATCCATAATTGATGGCTTAAATAATCCCTCCTACCATAATTAATTACAGTCCGGATTATCTGTTTAAGACATCATGATTTTGTTTATAGAAAAATGTTTTAATGACAATTGAACAAAGGTCCTCTAATCACGACAATTAGTGATGTAATTATTGCTAATTAGAATCACCAATCATTTCTGACTAGAGGGTTCAATTAATTAACATATGAGAAATGGAGAATCAAAATTTTGGCAGCATAACGCCTCATATTGCAATTCTAGGGTATTACATCTTAGTCCGTGGGATTTAGATGTGAGTTTTTGCAATATAATGGAGGGTAGAAGATTAGAATTTTAGGATTAAATAGTGAGGAAGGTTCTGTCGAGATACCATAAATTATGTAAGGGGCCTAGACCCGCGACATGGGTGCCTCGACAGATTTACAGAAATTTGGGCAGAGTTTCACCTTGTGTCTCTAAGCAAAGGTTGTGTCGCGAACCGTGGGTCCGCGACAGGTGTTTAGCGACACAAGATTGCTCTGGAAAATTTCTAAGTATATTGATTCCCAGTCGCTAACCTGGAATTGTGTCGCGGAGCATGGCTCCGCGACAGGATGTTTAGCGACTGGGGTTTTCAAAATAAACATGCAAGGCATAATTCCCTGTCTCGAAATACAAGTTGATTCGCGGACCATGGGTCCGTGTGTAACAACCCGAATATTTTGTATCCCCAAATCAATAAATAAACAAATTCAAATTTGTTTTGAACTACGTCATGGCTTGATCCCTTCACAGGGTACGTAGGCAACTCGGAAATTTCATTTATGGGTTCAGTCAAACAATAATCAAACAACAAACAATCAACGATTGAACAATAATTCCATAACACAATATCGCAAAATAATGAAATAAACAAAAAGGACCCTAACTCTTAGCGCGAGAAAAGCCGAAACACAACTTCGAGGACGAAGTTGATTCTTAAGGGGGGTAGACTGTAATACCCCGGATTTTTATCAACGTCCAAAGGAATAAAATTTATTCCGATCAATGTCGAAATATCTCCGAGAAGAAGAAAATAATTTATCACAATAAATTATTGCTCGGAAATGAAACGCCGATAGATTCAAAAATCAAAATGGAATAAAAGAGGGAAAGGAAGCCCGAAGACATTCCATGAATTGAGTCAAAATAATTGGAATTAAATTCAAGAAGGAAAATAATCCTAATTCCAAGAACCCGTGAAGTCGGAAGAAATTTAATTACACAAGATATTGCACGGGAGTCAAAAGACGACGAATTGGAAGCCGACGAACCCGAGACCGACGGACTTAAGATTTCAAACATAAAATTTATTTGAGTCGAGATAAATTTAAGATAATAATTTATGATCCGAGAATGACCCGAAAAATCGAGCCGGAAAACGTAGGAGGACAGAAGTCCGAAAGAGAGGAGAAAAGGCCCGACGGGATCGCACGGCCCAGTCCGGACGCACGGCCCAGACCAGGCGGCGCGCCCTCCGGGCGGATTTTGGCTAAAAACCGCGCCAACCCCGCGCCACCAAACAGGCAGCAGCAATCAATGCGATTTCGGGCGATTTCTTGCCATATTTCGACTCCCCGACTATGGAAACTCAATCACAATTCGGGGGAAGGGATTGTGGGACGATTTTGATGGATCCCATTCCCCATAATCAGATTTTTAAACCCTAATCTACTCACAAAGGCAGCCCCATTCCTCTAAAACTCTTCAAACTTC
Source organism: Hygrophila difformis (assembly GCA_030278955.1). Classification (NCBI taxonomy): domain Eukaryota; kingdom Viridiplantae; phylum Streptophyta; class Magnoliopsida; order Lamiales; family Acanthaceae; genus Hygrophila; species Hygrophila difformis. Next base: position 113,977 of record JAOANR010000332.1, on the reverse strand, counting down.
TCCCAAACCCGAAAACACAAAGTTCTTGCTTTCCGATCACGTTCCGGCGACGAAAATCGACCAAGGAGGCGTGGAGAACAAGGACCTTAGTATTACAGATTGTTGGTAAGTCGTTCATAGGTTTTCGTTTACGTTTTCGAGCCCGAAAATCCGATCTAACCCTAGACTTTTACTTTCGGTTTCATTTCGGGACCAACGGAGAAGAGACGGAGTAATTGGACGTGTTCGTAGCAAGCGTGGGCACCCCGATCGATCCAGAGATGTCCTAGACATCATCCCCACTGTAAGTTAATGCTTACTTGGTTTTGGGTGACGTAAAATGTAACCAAACATAGAGATTTAGTAACTCTAAAATCTGTCAACACGAAAAACCCCCGGCGCAGCGATTGTGTGCGAATTATTTGAACCCTTAAAACTGCTCAAACGGAAAAACTCAAAACATGAAAAACGCTCCTAAGACATATATCTAGTTTGTGTAAAATTTTCATAATTTTTCATTGAGGTTTGATATCCGAAAACGGCCGAGAAAGAACCTGCCTTGAGAGTCGAATGTGAAACTGTGACAGATTTGAAATCGGACCAAAACCCCTATTTCGAGAGTTCAAACCCAAAAACTCAAAACTAGACTTTTAATCCTAACACATAAATCTAGGTTGTGTAAAAATTTCAGACATTTTCGTTAACGTTTGCTATTTTAAATCGCATCGAAAAGAAACTGTTTTGACAAAACGTGTTTGAAATCTGCCTATGAACATGTTCGAAATTAGTGGGTTTGTTTCTATATTTTGTATTCCAATTTGATCTTTACAATCTAAATAAAAGTTGTAGATAATCATGTCTAGTATATGTGGTTAAAATTTCAGAATTTTTGGAGTCCATTTGATATGTCAAAAAGCCAATTTTCCGAACTGTGTCAAACCTGAGTCCGGACAGATTTCTGTTTGCATAATAAAATCGATTTTTGACATGTTTCCTCAACTTATTTCGAAAAAGTTAAAACAAGAAAGTTGTTCGTTAGGGTGTTTTGCATAAACTGTGAAATTTTCAGATTTTTCGGATTTGAAACGAATTTTTAAATTAAAAAGGCGTAAACTGTGACGCCAAATGACTTTTAAATCGAAAGATTTTGAAATTTCGAAACGAACGATCAAAGACTTGAAATGCAATACATCTATACTTTTGTAAAACCCCGATACATTAAAACTAAACGATACATGAGATACTTGGGTGGAGGGTGAGTGCTCTGCAGGGTGCCCCTCTAGCCTTTCTCTTCGGGCCTATAATGGACGAGAGAAATTAGATGAGATATTACGCCAATCGGCGGGAGATACATTGCCTACTCTCTCGGGTTTGTCCGTATGGATTTCCCGAGGCTCCGGAGTGTTACTGGGTATGGCAGATACGGCTGCTGGCCGCCGGATCACCGGCTATACGAGATACTTATGAAACGGCTGCTGGCCGCCGGATCACCGGCTATACGAGATACTTACGAAACGGCTGCGGCCGCCGGATCACCGGCTATACGAGATACTTACGAAACGGCTGCGGCCGCCGGATCACCGGCTATACAAAACATTGAGAAATGGTTACGTAACGGGGAAATAAAAGATTTAATATTTTTAAAGTATTTATTAATTTATGCATGTCTTTAAATTATGCATTTAAATTGTGTCTTTAAATTTCATATCATGACTAAATGGTTATTGTGGATTAAAGGCATGTCAAGTACACAATTTAAGTATTATTTCCTTTAAATTGGTAAAATTTGTAAATGGAATATTTTTGTATGCATGCTTAGGAGAAAAATTTAATTATTTAAATTATGTGTGTTAAATTATGAACGTGTGTTAAACTCCTTTTTCATGTGTGCTAAATTATGAACGTGTGGAAATCCTTGTCCTTTAAATTAAGTAATTAAATTATTATTAGTAGATGAATTAAAATTTAAATCATGTCTCGTATGCATATGTTTTTATTAAATTTAATTAAAGGCTTTGAAACCCCTAGATCATGCTAGGTGTTAACTTACTCAGCACGTTTTGCTGACTTAAACCATTTTTCCCCTTTTTCTTTCAGAGTATGAGGATTATGCATCATCATATGCATACATGGGAACATTTGGGGAAAAACTCTATTTTAAATTCCTACATTTAGTTACGACTTGCATGAACGGGCCTGTTTAACCCGTGTTTTGGCCATGTCGGCCCTATATTTAAATTCCGCTGCAATACATGTATTTAAATATTATTCTCCGCTGCAACTTTGATATTGTTAATTTTAAGATATATTACAATGGGCTGTTTGAATGTTTTAAATTCTGAAAATCCATAGCCTTGCATCTCTTTAGCAAGCTCGGAGAAACCGTGTCTTTCTAGGGAGGTGTGGCGGTGGCATCCCGGCCTGGGTTATCAAATCCGGGGTGTTACAAAGTGGTATCAGAGCCCGGAATATTTTTAAACTATTATTTGTAAGTATTATTATTTTTAAAGTTATTATTTCTAAACTAGTAATACATTTTAAAGAGCCCAATATTTATTTTGAAGTTAAAGCCCAAATTTTTAGCCTAATACTTTACTATTGTGGGCTCAAATTTTTTTTAAGACCCAATACCTGTATTTTTAAAACCCAAATAATTTATTTCTTTGGCCCAATATAGTGGCCCAAACCTTTTCCCCTTATTCTTTAAAAATCTATCCACGGGATAAACTTATTTTTAAAACCCATGGGTAGAAAAATGCATGCATAAATGAAATTATTATTGGGGATTGCATATGCATATGCATACATAAATATTTGTACTAACCTCTTATGTGAATCGTTTGTGATACATACCATTCTCACACTAGCATTCGGCTAGACCTTGACTCTTGACTTAGAAGCGTTAGCTTGAGACTAGTTGTGCCTTAGTTTTAGATCTTGATCGTCTATGCTTAACGTGCACATAACTATTCTCTACCTTTCTTCCAAAGATCTTCACCTAGACGATATATTATGACTTGTCGAGAAACCTAACGATGAGAACGATGAACGCCTACATTGACCCTCAACAGAATATACAAAACGCCGTATAGCTCAACTTAAAGATGACCTACAACCCTTCTGAAACTTAAGAGCGGCTGACTGTGAACGCATAAATAACCTATAGACCCAACTTCAAAAACTTACCAAACGGAACGAAGAAATGATAGATAGGATCGAAGCCCGACGGAGGAAGACCCTACCAACGAGGCTTAAGGAGATTGAAGATTTCTCAACGCTATCTATCTACCTTTGTCTAGTTATTCCTTTCCGAGAAATTGAAGCACTATCTCACCTCCTATCTCTGTACGAAAATTCCTTATGTATATATATATATATATATATATATATAAAACTCGGCATAAACCTACGCCAAGGGGATCGATTTTCCAACAAGTGAACATTATCAACTCCAAAACAACTCCTACCAACACCGTTTGATTCAGTAAATCATTATTCTTCCAACACTGTATTAAATTCTTACAATCAAATCCTTGCGCTTCGTGACAGAATGGCACCTAGAGGAAGACCTAACAATCCACCCATCCCACCCAACACCAATGAAGAGCTACGACAACCCGATGAACCAGTGCAAGATGTTAGTGCAACCAATCAAGGAGGGGAAGTAGCCTCCATGCCTAAAAACTTAAGTGACCGATTAAGAGCTATAGAGGAAGCTGTGGTTGCCTTGGGGAATGCACTAATCAACCAAGGGCAAGGCAAGAGGAAACGAGACCACAGAACCGATAACTACTTAGGAAGGAGCCATATTCGGGGAGGCCCGAATAGACCACCTCAAGGCAACGGTGGAAGAAACAGAGGGATGGTTTACAACCATGGTGACTATACGCCACCATGCCCAAAATGTGGTAACCCACATTATGCGAAAGGATGCCCTAAGCCCGGAGCGTGCTTTCGGTGTGGTCGATTTGGTCATCGGCTACGTGACTGCCGAACGCGGATAGAGAATATTAACGAGAGAAGGGAAGTGACCATTAAACCTGACCAGCCACAGAACTCAAACAGTCGGGATGGCAACCATGAAGCATCCATACCACGTTGCCCGCAGTGCCACCAAGCCCATCTGGTGCGCGAATGCCCAAGACGCGGGACTTGTTATAGATGTGGTGGAGAAGGCCACATGATTAGAGAATGCAATGTTCGTGCGGAGATGATTGAGAAAAGGCTAGATTTGGCAAACCCTCAACAAGGAGATCAAGGAAGAGCTGGAGGACGATGGAATGCTGTAGACCAAGCGGACTTGCTAGCTCAGTGAGAAATGATTGCATACGACGTTACCCAACCCTGAGTCAAACCGATCCAACAACAGTTATGGGGACATAACTGTAATCTTAAGGGGGGGAGGATGTAACAACCCGAATATTTTGTATCCCCAAATCAATAAATAAACAAATTCAAATTTGTTTTGAACTACGTCATGGCTTGATCCCTTCACAGGGTACGTAGGCAACTCGGAAATTTCATTTCTGGGTTCAGTCAAACAATAATCAAACAACAAACAATCAACGATTGAACAATAATTCAATAACACAATATCGCAAAATAATGAAATAAACAAAAAGGACCCTAACTCTTAGCGCGAGAAAAGCCGAAACACAACTTCGAGGACGAAGTTGATTCTTAAGGGAGGTAGACTGTAATACCCCGGATTTTTATCAACGTCCAAAGGAATAAAATTTATTCCGATCAATGTCGAAATATCTCCGAGAAGAAGAAAATAATTTATCACAATAAATTATTGCTCGGAAATGAAACGCCGATAGATTCAAAATTCAAAATGGAATAAAAGAGGGAAAGGAAGCCCGAAGACATTCCATGAATTGAGTCAAAATAATTGGAATTAAATTCAAGAAGGAAAATAATCCTAATTCCAAGAACCCGTGAAGTCGGAAGAAATTTAATTACACAAGATATTGCACGGGAGTCAAAAGACGACGAATTGGAAGCCGACGAACCCGAGACCGACGGACTTAAGATTTCAAACATGAAATTTATTTGAGTCGAGATAAATTTAAGATAAGAATTTATGATCCGAGAATGACCCGAAAAATCGAGCCCGAAAACGTAGGAGGACAGAAGTCCGAAAGAGAGGAGAAAAGGCCCGACGGGATCGCACGGCCCAGTCCGGACGCACGGCCCAGACCAGGCGGCGCGCCCTCCGGGCGGTTTTTGGCTAAAAACCGCGCCAACCCCGCGCCACCAAACAGGCAGCAGCAATCAATGCGATTTCGGGCGATTTCTTGCCATATTTCGACTCCCCGACTATGGAAACTCAATCACAATTCGGGGGAAGGGATTGTGGGACGATTTTGATGGATCCCATTCCCCATAATCAGATTTTTAAACCCTAATCTACTCACAAAGGCAGCCCCATTCCTCTAAAACTCTTCAAACTTCTCCCAAACCCGAAAACACAAAGTTCTTGCTTTCCGATCACGTTCCGGCGACGAAAATCGACCAAGGAGGCGTGGAGAACAAGGACCTTAGTATTACAGATTGTTGGTAAGTCGTTCATAGGTTTTCGTTTACGTTTTCGAGCCCGAAAATCCGATCTAACCCTAGACTTTTACTTTCGGTTTCATTTCGGGACCAACGGAGAAGAGACGGAGTAATTGGACGTGTTCGTAGCAAGCGTGGGCACCCCGATCGATCCAGAGATGTCCTAGACATCATCCCCACTGTAAGTTAATGCTTACTTGGTTTTGGGTGACGTAAAATGTAACCAAACATAGAGATTTAGTAACTCTAAAATCTGTCAACACGAAAAACCCCCGGCGCAGCGATTGTGTGCGAATTATTTGAACCCTTAAAACTGCTCAAACGGAAAAACTCAAAACATGAAAAATGCTCCTAAGACATATATCTAGTTTGTGTAAAATTTTCATAATTTTTCATTGAGGTTTGATATCCGAAAACGGCCGAGAAAGAACCTGCCTTGAGAGTCGAATGTGAAACTGTGACAGATTTGAAATCGGACCAAAACCCCTATTTCGAGAGTTCAAACCCAAAAACTCAAAACTAGACTTTTAATCCTAACACATAAATCTAGGTTGTGTAAAAATTTCAGACATTTTCGTTAACGTTTGCTATTTTAAATCGCATCGAAAACAAACTGTTTTGACAAAACGTGTTTGAAATCTGCCTATAAACATGTTCGAACTTAGTGGGTTTGTTTCTATATTTTGTAATCCGATTTGATCTTTACAATCTAAATGAAAGTTGTAGATAATCATGTCTAGTATATGTGGTTGAAGTTTCAGAATTTTTGGAGTCCATTTGATATGTCAAAAAGCCAATTCTCCGAACTGTGTCAAACCTGAGTCCGGACAGATTTCTGTTTGCATAATAAAATCGATTTTTGACATGTTTCCTCAACTTATTTCGAAAACGTTAAAACAAGAAAGTTGTTCGTTAGGGTGTTTTGCATAAACTGTGAAATTTTCAGATTTTTCGGACTTGAAACGAATTTTTAAATTAAAAAGGCGTAAACTGTGACGCCAAATGACTTTTAAATCGAAAGATTTTGAAATTTCGAAACGAACGATCAAAGACTTGAAATGCAATACATCTATACTTTTGTAAAACCCCGATACATTAAAACTAAACGATACATGAGATACTTGGGTGGAGGGTGAGTGCTCTGCAGGGCCCCTCTAGCCTTTCTCTTCGGGCTTATAATGGACGAGAGAAATTAGATGAGATATTACGCCAATTGGCGGGAGATACATTGCCTACTCTCTCGGGTTTGTCCGTATGGATTTCCCGAGGCTCCGGAGTGTTACTGGGTATGGCAGATACGGCTGCTGGCCGCCGGATCACCGGCTATACGAGATACTTACGAAACGGCTGCTGGCCGCCGGATCACCGGCTATACGAGATACTTACGAAACGGCTGCGGCCGCCGGATCACCGGCTATACGAGATACTTAAGAAACGGCTGCGGCCGCCGGATCACCGGCTATACAAAACATTGAGAAATGGTTACGTAACGGGGAAATAAAAGATTTAATATTTTTAAAGTATTTATTTATTTATGCATGTCTTTAAATTATGCATTTAAATTGTGTCTTTAAATTTCATATCATGACTAAATGGTTATTGTGGATTAAAGGCATGTCAAGTACACAATTTAAGTATTATTTCCTTTAAATTGGTAAAATTTGTAAATGGAATATTTTTGTATGCATGCTTAGGAGAAAAATTTAATTATTTAAATTATGTGTGTTAAATTATGAACGTGTGTTAAATTATGAACGTGTGTTAAACCCCTTTTTCATGTGTGCTAAATTATGAACGTGTGGAAATCATTGTCCTTTAAATTAAGTAATTAAATTATTATTAGTAGATGAATTAAAATTTAAATCATGTCTCGTATGCATATGTTTTTATTAAATTTAATTAAAGGCTTTGAAACCCCTAGATCATGCTAGGTGTTAACTTACTCAGCACGTTTTGCTGACCCAAACCATTTTTCCCCTTTTTCTTTCAGAGTATGAGGATTATGCATCATCATATGCATACATGGGAACATTTGGGGAAAAACTCTATTTTAAATTCCTACATTTAGTTACGACTTGCATGAACGGGCCTGTTTAACCCGTGTTTTGGCCATGTCGGCCCTATATTTAAATTCCGCTGCAATACATGTATTTAAATATTATTCTCCGCTGCAACTTTGATATTGTTAATTTTAAGTTATATTACAATGGGCTGTTTGAATGTTTTAAATTCTGAAAATCCATAGCCTTGCATCTCTTTAGCAAGCTCGGAGAAACCGTGTCTTTCTAGGGAGGTGTGGCGGTGGCATCCCGGCCTGGGTTATCAAATCCGGGGTGTTACACCGCGACAAGGGTGTTCCGCGACAAAAGCCATGCAGATGAAAATAACAAGAGTTTGGTTCCTGGTCGCTAAGCATGGTTGAGTCGAGGACCGTGGGTCCGCGACAGGGTGTTTAGCAACCAAGGGTTTTCAAATAATGAAGACAAGTGTCCTTAGACATCCATGTCGCGGAACACCCTCCTGTCGACAAACGTGGCTTAGCGACAGGAGTCGGTTAGCGACATGGGTGGTTCAGGACCCAAGTCAGAAAAAGCAAAGTTGAACAGTAGCATGCAAACAGTGTGATCTCACCCCATTTCGGATTAAAAAGCTATTCTAAACTACACTACCCAAACAGAATTTAAAAATCTACAAGAACATGCTAGAACAAGATTAAATCTACTCAAAACAGAATGTAAAATAAAGCAAAACCTAATCTAGGGATCAACCACACATAAGCATACAACATATCCAAAAATAAGGGACAAAAAGCAAATAGGGTCAAATGACCCAAATGAAAGGAAAGCAGTAAAATCCATGGGTTTATGGCACCCATTTCATGATTTTGGGACACAACTTGGTGAATATTTTCCCATTTTATTAATGGGGTTTGTTAATACCCATCGTTTGGGTAATACAAACCCTAAATCAAGCTTAACAACAAGAAAATAAACTGTGAACAGTGGCTACCTATGCTTCTTAAACAGAAAAATAACATAAATTAAACTAAGCTAAGCTCAACTATGGCTCAAATTAAATAATACAAAAAAATAAACCTACACTAAGAACTACCTAGAGAGGAATTCTCCAGCTGTGTCTTCAAGAGAATGAATTTCTAACCCTGTGCTCATGGGGGTCTCCTCATATTTATAGGAGTGGAGCCCTAGGCCCATGGGCTTGATCTGAGGCCCACTGTGTCTCAAGACATCACACACATCACAACTGTGTCGCGGAATCACCTTGTGTCGCGGGACAGGGCTGCATGTGGCAAGGCTTCTCGACTGGGTCTTGTGTCTCTATTGGTGCATCTTTGTCGCTATCCATGTCCGTGTCGCTAATGCATGGATCGCGACCGGAGTTCCTCGACTGGGGCGTGGCTTGGCCTCCAAGGTGTTGGTGGCGCGGAGCCTTGGTCGTGTCGCGGAACCATGGTCCTCGACCAGGGTTCCTCGACTGGATGCTCCCAGACTGGTCTCTTCTTCATGTTGCATGCTGGGTCGCGAATCTCTCCTGTGTCGCGGAACCATGGTCCTCGACCAGAGTTCCTCGACCGGATGTTCCCAGACAGAGCTGAATGGGCCAGATGGGTCGAAATTGTTCTTTTTGTGGGCTTTTCTATCTTTTCCCATCTTTTTGTTTTTTGTGGACTTGTTTATTCTTTTGCCCATCTTTTTGTTTCCTTTTTCTTTTCTTTTCTTTTCCTCATGTTTTTGGATTTTTCTAACATAAATATTTAATAAAATTACATATTTATGCATTTTTCATACCAGCTCAATATTTTTACAATTATGCGTAAATCAGTCCAATTCGACTGCTTTCTTATTTAATATAAGACCGGAATGCGATCAAATGCCCGTTTTAGACACGGAAATGGATTGAAAATAATGGTCATTTCTGGCCATTATCAACATCCTCACATTTAATACTGATCGTCCCCGAGCAGTCAGAGTCAATGTTCCTAAGAACACGGACTCTACATATTCAATTCATTTTCGTGGTTTCATAAATCACATTCTTTTTAGATTGGGATAAGACAATCAAAAACTACAAGTATTAAGTCCCCTTGATTGCAGTGTTTAATGAAATGATACTTGCTCACTACATCGGGCCTACAAATCAAACATTATTATCAACCCTTCATGAATATCATATTTGAAAGATGCAAAGATTAAAAATGAGAATTAAGGGATGACACAAACATAACATAATTCATGAAACAAAGCCTCACATATAAGAGAATCGGAAAATTCACTCACTCTCAATTGGGGTTTAATTATGAACGCTCACAATCAATTTTAATTAAATTATCCCATAATCTTGCAATCAGACCAACTCGCCACCGGCTCACTTCTTCAATTCGAGATCATGAGGTCTTATTTAAGGGTTGTAACGGGGCATACGGTTGTAAAATTAGGTAAGGAAGGGAATTATTGGGCTTGAAGTGGCAAGAGTTCATTTTATCTTAACTTGGCATATTTATTAAAAATTTAAAATTTATGATCATCAGTATTTTTTTCTCTTTGTTTTGCTTTTCTTTTGCATGACATTAGACTAAGTCTAATTTGCTTTGTCATTTGCAATTTATTTGTGTTGAATTGAATTCAACTCTCTCTCTCTCTCTTTTTTTTTTGTGAATCGGTTTATGAGATACCGATTTACACAGCTTTGATGATCATAAATTAAATGCCTTTGATAAAATTTATACTTGCACACTTGGGTTGAATATTTTGGTCTTTTTGAAGGCTTGGAATATATAGTGGGTTTCAAAGAAAAATTAAGCTTATAGGCTCAGTTTGGTTAATCCTAAAGGGAAAATATTTTTGGGTTTGGATTTCAAACGAAGGCCAAAAATTTGGGTTTTGTTAAGTGCCTCGATCATACGCTCGATTTTGGGAATACGGCATGGTCTTGAATCGGTCCGAATCGCAAGTTCTAGTTTCCTTTAATCAAAATGATTCACACATAAAAGAAAATAAATGAGTAAAAGTGGCTCATGGCTCAAATCTCACAAGGTTGGGTCGATTCATGTCATACAATATTCTCAAATTTAATCAGAGCTTAATTCTAACAATTTATTCAATCGAAATCTCTAACATGCAAATTTATTATCCAATAAGCTAATCGCATCATTAAATTTTTATAGCTCAAAACCTTAGGAATTCATTTCATGCATGTTCTCAATTATATTATCCCAATTTAAAAGTTTGAAAATTTAATCATAAGCCTAAATTCAACATGTGAATTTAGAGCAGGTTTATGCATATTTTTGCTGGTTATTTAATTTAAAGCAGTAAAGAGGCACTGCTGACACACGGAGTGTGTCAACAGCATATTTTTGGCCTGACAGTCACTTATTCATCTTGCACTGTCAGACATCTTTTCAAAGGAAGCAAATAAAGATTGTTGCAGATCTCAATCTTGAGTTCAATTTTGTGGAAAGCGATAAAGTACAATAATTTCAAGGGATTCCTATGCAGTTAGTACAAACCTGCATGCAAAAGAGGAGATCCCTTATATAGTGCCGATACTAGGGCTTAAAAAGAACTAGAGCATACTAAGATTCATTCCTCCTTCCTCCTTCTCTTAGAACATGTATCTGAGCCAGAGGACGTAGCTGGTCAGATCACAGCGCAGGCACCATCCGTTGTGCTCTCTCAGGGGTTAATGCATCCTTCTGCAGAAGACGCGGGGTGGTTGCCCTGCAAACAAGTAGGGGGCATGATTGTCTGCCATCCACGAGAGGGTGTTGGTAGACGTGTAGTTGAAGACCTCTCGATCGGTCACCATCCTCTCTATCATTGCGATCCCCTCATTGACTTGGCCTTCATCTAGCTTGCTCATGAGCATCAGTCCACGGGTGAAGACAGACGCTTTGTGATTGTCCTCTATGCCTGGCCGCAACAGTTCGCATGCTCGCTCTTCATCCCCTTCTGTGAATGCCAGGAGTGCTGGAACAATTCGGAGGTTGAAGTTTCCAGCCTCAGTGCACGTGTTCAGAAATCACTCTTTCTGCCTCCGTATCCTCCCCTGCCACTGCCTCACCCTAGCCGTATCCAACTCGCATCGCTTGTAAACGATGGCGAGGTTTCCTGCGTTTCTCAGCTTCCGGCATGTTTCTTGAGCAGTGAACACTTCCCTGATCTCATCCTCTCCTATTCTGGAAAGGATCTCACCTAGGAGTTCTTCCGGCAGGTCCAGCAGATGGGTTCCTCCGGGTGCAGGATTAGGGATAGGAAGGTTGCCCCTGAAAAGATAAGAAGTGATGAATCCAATTTTACATTTTTCAAAGATTGTTCAAGTTTAGAAACCAACATCCTCACATTTAGAGTTTTGCTCTAAATGTGAGATTATTAAGTTTCTGACTTGAATTTTTAATTTAAAGCATGGGTAAAATAGATTTTTATGAAAAGATAGGGGTCATTGGGCCCCTATATATTTTTAATGGGCCATCGGGCCCAAAAGTTTGATTTTCCAATTTTATTAAACAAGTTCGAGAAACTTGTTGAAAAATGAAATGAGATGGACGGATGGAGATGGAATGCTTGAATTTTGGAATATGCAGTGGAGGCGTGGCGCAATGGATTTGCTATTCCCGGTTTGTTTGGACTGTATTGGACAGTTGAAATGTCCCCAAGAATTGGCAAACACTGTTTTTAATTTTAAAGGGTTGACTTGTTTTATTAGGAGAAGTGGGATGTGAGTGGTCCCATTTTGGATTTTTGAAAAGAATAGCAGTTGGGTGACGAAAATACTGCTATTTACTCACACTACAGTTCCATTGGGAACAAAAAGAACACAAGTCAATTAAAACCTATCAACTATTTTTGTCTTTTTGCAAAAGGTCACCTTTATTAAAAAGTTGAAGTTTCTCATTGGGTGTTTGTACTATGTTTCCATAAACAAACAAACATTTATTCCCACAAGATTGTAACCTGTGGGAACAAATATGCCAAAAAGATCTTTCCATTTTAATGTTCCAAGATAACACTCCAGAAACATCTATTTCAAAAGCAAAAATTACACAAGGAAGAAAATCAAACACAAGACCCTAAGCTCAAGAATAGAAAAACCAACAACATCATGGTGTTCAAAACAACACCCCAACATTCATCAGTTTGTTCTCTCAAGTTTAAGACTTCCAAAAATTTTACTCTTGACAGTTTTGAAAATGGGTTTATGTAAGGATCCAAAAAGATCTCAAAACAATGCTTGCAACAAAAATGCACACACAAACCGCATTATGCTTTTCAAAAATCAAAATAAAGACAAAAGAACAAGGAAAGAAACGAGGGAGTTTTGAACAAGGGGGAAAAATGGGGCTTCTACCCTGCCCTCCATGGTTCAGGTCGAGGTAGGGGTCCCAGATTTGGAAGGATCCCGTAGAATCGGTCCATAGTCTCCCCTTGAAAAAGGATTGTTTGAGTGCGAAGAACACGGTGGTGTTCGTTCGGTAGAGAGAAGAGGGAGCAAGAGAAGGTGAAAGGATGGAGTTTGGAAGAAACTGACGTGAGTGCAGGGAAAAATGAGGTGTGGGGGGGGGGGGGGTATAAATACTAAAAATACTGGTCGCAGAAACCAGACCGTGTCGCGGAACAGGGTTCCTCGACCAGGGTATAGCGACATTACACGAGTCGCGGAGTATGAGTCCGGTCGCGGAGCCATGGTCTGCGACAGGAGTTTCGCGACCAAGTTCTGGCAGGGAAAAGTCAACGGGGAATGGTGTCGCGGAATGGAGGATCGGTCGCGGACCTATGGACCGCGACAGATGTTCCGCGACATCGAAAAGGGTAACATGTGCGACTGTGTCGCGGGACCAGGCCTGGTCGTTCCGTGACACGAATTTTGAATTTTCATTTCGTGAACCGGGCCCGAGTGTGGTGTTCAAAAACGCACTGGGCTGAAATTAAAGAAAGATCTACTTGCATAAATTAGGCTGGGTTAATTACATTTGTTTGCAAAAATTATTCCGGATTTAAATTGCTTCAAATTCCGGGAATATTTTCTTAAATTCATGGAATTAATCCAACCAAGAACCTGGTTTTCCGCGTTACTTTACTGCTCCTCTTTTTGCTGGTTCCGAACTTTCTGCAAGACAGTTAAATAAAACGCATTAGATTTTCTCCAAATATCAACATCGTCACATTTAGAGTCTTAGTACTCTAAATGTTTAATTGATTTTTGGGTACTTTCTTGTTATGAAAATGAGATACTATAATATTCAATATATATAAACTGAAATTTTTATGCTTTTAATGCTGTTTCTTATTAGGTGTGAGCCGGGTTTGCCACTGCTTGGCTTTCTTTCTCCGGATCGAACTGTCCGAGGTACTCCTTTAACCGATGTCCATTCACCACTATGTTGCCCTTGTCAGTTCGGATCCTGACGGCTCCATTTTCAAACACTTCCAGCACTTCATGTGGTCCTTCCCATCTGGATTTAAGCTTCCCAGGGAATAGCTTCAACCTAGAATTGAACAATAATACACTTTGACCAACATAGAAATGCTTAGGCTTAATCCTGCGATCGTGCAACCTCTGGGTCCGCTCCTTATAAATTCGAGAGCTTTCATAAGCTAATGCTCGTATTTCCTCAATTTCATTGAGGTCCAACTTGCGTTTGCTCTGAGCAACTTTCGGATCGAAGTTAAGCGTTTTGACGGCCCAGTAAGCTTTGTGCTCTAACTCTACAGGCAAATGACAGGCTTTTCCGAAGACAAGTCCGTAAGGGGACATCCCAATGGGAGTCTTAAATGCTGTGCGGTATGCCCATAGAGCATCATTGAGCTTACGTGCCCAATCCTTACGGGTTATCCCGACAGTGGCTTCGAGTATGTGTTTGATCTCGCGATTGGATACTTCGACTTGACCACTAGTCTGGGGATGATAAGGCGTGCCTATCTTATGGAGGATTCCATTTTTACTCATTAAAGTTTCAAAAGATTTATTAATAAAGTGCGTTCCTCCATCAGATATCACCACCCTAGGCATGCCAAATCGACTAAAAATGTTGTTCTTGAGGAACTTGATGACTTGGCTACCATCATTGGTCGGTAATGCGGCAGCCTCAACCCATTTGGACACGTAATCGACAGCTACCAAGATATAGTAGTTTCCACCAGATGGTGGGAACGGTCCCATGAAGTCAATGCCCCATACATCGAAAATCTCAAGTGTGAGAATTCCCTTTTGAGGCATCTCATCCCTCTTGGAGAGGTTTCCTAATCTTTGGCACTTGTCGCACCCTTTCACAAATGTCCTGCAATCCTCATAGATGTGAGGCCAATAGAATCCACATTCGAGGACCTTGTGGGCCGTTCGAGCGGGACCATGGTGACCTCCATATTCTGATTCATGGCATTTTCTGACAATTTGATAGGCTTCATGCTCGGTCACACACCGCCTGATTATTGAATCGGCGCAGTGTTTGAAGAGATAAGGTTCTTCCTAGAAGTAACTTAATACATCTCGTTTGAACTTATTCTTCTGATGATAGTTCGAAAACTGTGGGGTTATTCCGCATGCCAAGAAGTTAGCGATGTCGGAAAACCATGGACAGGCTTGATTATGCAGATGCAACGCGAACAACTGTTCGTCCGGAAACTCTTCATTGACGGCTTTTTCCTTTTTATCATTATCTAATCGAGATAAGTGGTCAGCAGCACCATTATCTCGACCTCGCCTATCTTTTATTATGATGTCGAATTCTTGCAACAGAAGTACCCACCTGATTAATCGAGGTTTGGCATCTTGTTTGCTAAACAAGTATCTCAATGCAGAATGATCGGTGTATACTATAGTCTTCGTACCTATAAGGTACTGTCTGAATTTATCAAACGCGAAGATTACAGCATACATCTCTTTCTCCGTTGTGGTGTAGTTAATTTGGGCTTCATTCAGGGCATGACTTGCGTAATGAATTAAGCAGTGTCTCCCATCCTTATGTTGTCCAAGAACTGCGCCTACGGCGAGACCACTAGCATCGCACATTACCTCGAAAGGTATTGACCAATCGGGTGGTTGCACTATCGTTGCAGAAACCAACATCTTCTTGAGCGTGTCAAAGGCTTGGACACACGCTTCATTTATTAAGAAGGGATTTTCTTTACAAAGCAGATTAGTGAGCGGCTTGGCAATTTCAGAGAAATCTTTAATGAATCTCCGGTAAAAACCGGCATGCCCTATGAAGCTCCTAACTGCTTTGATCGAGTTAGGGAGAGGGAGATTGGAAATGATGGAAACTTTGGCTGGATCAACTTCAATACCTGCACGAGAAATGCGATGGCCTAACACTATGCCCTCAGTTACCATAAAATGACACTTTTCCCAATTTAAAACCAAGTTAGTGTCCTCACATCTCTTTAAAATCTTAGCAAGATTAGTCAAACATTCGTCAAACGTATCTCCATATACAGAGAAGTCATCCATGAAGACCTCAATGCACTTTTCGATAAATTCAGAGAATATAGACATCATGCATCTTTGAAAAGTAGCAGGTGCATTGCAAAGACCAAATGGCATGCGCCTGTAGGCAAAAGTGCCATAAGGGCAAGTAAAAGTAGTTTTTTCATGGTCTTCGCTAGAAATAACAATCTGATTATACCCAGAATAACCATCCAAAAAGCAATAAAATTCTCTCCCTGCCAACCTCTCAAGCATTTGATCAATAAAAGGCAATGGAAAATGGTCCTTGCGGGTGGCCTCATTCAGTTTCCGGTAGTTGATGCAAACTCTCCATCCGGTCACTGGCCTGGTTGCAACCTCTTGTCCTTGCTCATTCTTGGTTATGCACATCCCTCCTCGTTTTGGCACGACCTGCACTGGGCTAACCCATTTGCTGTCAGAAATAGGATAGATTATACCAGCATCTAAGAGCTTGATAACCTCCTTTCTTACCACTTCTTGCATGAGGGGGTTCAAACGCCTCTGAGGCTGACGGGAGGGTTTATACTCTTCTTCCATTAAAATCCTGTGCATGCAAATAGAAGGGCTTATTCCTTTTATATCAGAAATGGTCCAACCTATTGCATGTACATGTTTCTTAAGAACGACCACCAGAGCATTTTCTTGCTCTTGGGAGAGCTTAGCCGAAACAATAACAAGTAATTTTTTATGTTCTGCGAGAAACGAGTACTTGAGATGATTGGGTAATGTTTTAAGTTCAAGCTCTGGTGGGCATTCAACGGAAGGGAGTTATTTGCGAGAATTGGGTAGTGGGAGATCGGATTTACCTTCGGGACCCTGCATCAGTACAGGATCCTCTTCTTCCTCTTCGGTGCCATCATTTCCTTGTGCAGTGAAATCAACACCGTCATATGCTTCAAGGTCCCCGGACTCAGGATCCTTAAATTGGACGGCGCTGCACTGTTCCTTTGGCTCAGCACCAGCAGGCTTCAGTTCCTGCTTTGAAGGTCCATACAGCATCATTTCATCATTGTTTCCAGAGTCTAGCTCTTTCCTAACTATTACATCATCAAAAGAAAAACAAGAACTGTCGTTCGGAAATTTCTGCAGTTGCTCCATGTCGAAAATGACTTCATCCCCATCAACGCGGAGTGTTACCCTTCCGGATTTAGCATCAATTAGTGCTCCGCCTGTGGCCAAGAACGGCCTGCCTAAGATGAGAGGCATGTCGGAGTCCTCCTCGATGTCCAGAGTGATGAAATCCACTGGGAACAGAGTACTGCCTGCTTTGATTATTACATCTTTCAAGATCCTGATTGGCTTTGTAATTGACCTATCTGCGAGCTGGAGCCTCATTTTGACTGGTTCAACTACTCCAAGCTTAAGACGCTTAACCATGGTTAGTGGCATGACGTTAATGCTGGAACCGAGATCACACAGTCCTTTCCGGCGTTGTTCTGGCCAATCCGAATCGGCAATGTATAGCATCCGGGATCCTCTTTCTTTTCCGGCAGCTTCTTCTGAATGATAGCACTGCAAGTGCTGTTGTGTACCACCAATTCGTCCTGCTCAACCTGTCTCTTTCCTGAAATCATTTCTTTCAAGAACTTAGCATAGACTGGCATTTCAGAGATCATTTCTATCAAAGGAATGGTAATCTCAACTTCCCGCAGTCTTTTCAGAAATTTTTCAAACTTCAGATCTTGTTGCTTATTTTTAAGTCTAGCCGGGTAAGGAACCCTAGGCATGAACTTGTTTTTGTTATCATGTTTTGGTGGCAGTTGGTTAGAGGTTGTACCTTCACCATTACCGTTTTCTGTTTCTGCCATTTTTTTGCAGCGTCAGTCTGCTGTTCGGCTTCCTTTTGTTCATCCACTGCTTCCTCATCAGCATTGTCAACAGGATCATCATCTTCCTCATGAGTGTTTCCAGCATCCACTCCTTTTGGTCCAGCTAGTGTCTTCCCAGATTTCAAAGTTATTGCTTTGCATTGCGGGTTCTTTTCCGCAGTGCTTGGCAATGTTCCTTTATCCCTTTTCTGCATTTCATTAGCCATCTGAGTAACTTGGGTCTCCACATTTCTGATGGAAGCCTGCAGCTGAGTGTTAATCTCCTTCTGGCTAGTAATAAAATCAGTCATCAAATTCTCCAGCCTTGAAGGGGGCTTTTGATTTTGGTTCTGATTCTTGTTTTGGTTCCATTGGCCTTGGTTCGGGATGAATTGAGGCTGGAAGTTTTGGGGCTGAAAATTTTGGAAGTTCTGGGTAGGCTGTTGGAAATTTTGAGGGGGTCTCCGTTGGATCTGGGGTTGGAAACCTGGGTTCTGAAAATTCTGTCCCCTGTTCTGATTGAATCCTTGGTTCTGCTGCGGATTGAATTGCTGCTGTTGTGGCTTGTTCAAGAGGTGGGAATTAAGGGCATTGTTTTTGAGTATGACAAGTTTGGGTGCCTGTTTGGGAAAGCCCCCGCAAAGTTACAGCTTTCAGCTGTAATCTGTTCGCATGTGTCAGTTGCGTGAGCACCTTGACACAGTCCACTAATTACATATGTTTGCTGCCCTTGAGTGGAGCTCCAAGCTCCCTGATTAACAGACAATGCTGCCACCTGCTCTTGCAGCTTTTCAATATCTGATTTCTCTGTTGTACCTACAGCACACAAACCACGAGGGGGAGGGGAATTAACATCATCAGAAAGAACAGATCTGTTTACACTCATTGCTTCAATCTTGGCCCAAGCTTGATCCATGGGAATGTATAGCAAGTGTTGACCGCCGGCAGCATCAAGCATGTTCTTCCATGCTGGGGTCAAACCGCTATAGAACTTTCTCAATTTCTCCCAATCATGGAAACCATGCTGGGGGCATTTCCTGAGCAAGTTGAAGAACCGTTCCTTTGCATCATACAGGGACTCGTCTGGTTTCATCTTGAATTCCGCAATCTTAGAGCGGCATTCATCCACCTTGGATTCCGGGAAGTACTTTGTCAAGAAATTTCTGATCACGTCCTCCCATGTAGATTTCTGATTCACGGGCAGTGATTTGTACCATGTTCTTGCCCCGCTAGTCAGAGAGAAAGGAAACAGCCTTAGTCGAATGGTGTTAGCAGATACATTCTGGTTCTTGATAGTATCACACAATTCTAGGAAAGTCTGCAGATGATCATGGGGATCCTCATGACTTGCCCCTGCGAACTGGTTGCTCTGAACAAGATTGATGAGGGCCGGCTTCAATTCGAAGTTCCTGGCCAAGAATGGAGCTTGTCCAGGAATGTTCAAATATGGCTCCAAGATTGGCTGCATGTAATCGGCGGCTGCTGCTTGTTGATTGTTCTCAACTCCTCCTTGATACTGCTGTGGGTAGTAGTTCTGATGCATATAGTAGTTCTTCGGATCATTGAAGTCATTAGGATTTGGGGGATTCTGATGGGGATTCTGGTACTGCTGATTTTGCTGGTTTTGGAAGTTTTGGTGGTTTTGGTTGTTTGGTGGGTTTTGAGGGTTCGGGTTGGGAGGAGGTGCCTCGAAGTGTTGCTGTTCAATGTTTGGTGGGTTCCCGCCTCCTTGTATGATCTGAGGAGGGGGATCATCCAAATCATCGTTATCAACATCCTCGGGGTCTTCCTCGATGTTGTGAAGTGGTGGATTGGGTGGAATGATTGGGGGAAGGTCAGGGTTGGCCATATCAGAGATGTCGCTACTGGTGCTTGGTGAAAGCAGTGCCTGTCTTTCCCGTTCCCGTCTTCGTTTAGTCTCCGCCCTAAGACGTCGAGCTGTCTTTTCTATTTCTGCGTTATACGGGATTTCGGCTGGCGTCTGTTTCCTCCTTTGCATAGAACGACGGCTTCAATAATGACGGTACATGCATATTCCCCAGGTTAGAATCGGTTTCGGGGTAAATATTTATATTTATATGTATAAGCTAACTAGGAGCAATGAGGAATGTAATTCTCTAATAAAACGGCGCTGCATCCTCCCCGGCAACGGCGCCATGAAACTTTTGACAATTTCCCACACGAGTATTTTCGAAATAATAAAACCCCGGTCTTGATTTTTTATTTAATTGAAAATCATTTATGATTGCGGAGTTGGGATTAGGGATATATTTATAGGTTGTCACGTTTTTATTACTCGTGTTAAGAAACTGTGGCCCGAAAGCGCACGGTGTCAAAAATTGCAGTAATTTATAGTAAGACCAGATCGTTCACTGGAGAATGTGCGATAGAAGCAGGGCCCACATCGTTTTACTAGATTTTCCATTCGTATTGCTCCAATTGGTTTGAAAAGTGGTTAACATCTACTAACATGAATTTAAACTAAACTACAAAAGCGTTTAAATTTACTATACAAAGCAAATAAGTCTATTCTAGAAAGCGGGTAAAGATTATTCTAAGAATGCGATAGATACTATCTATAAAAGCAATGAAAATTTACATCATGCTAGCTATGAAGCTGAATCACAATGTAGACAGAAAGGACAGGAAGAGAAGAATAAATATTGGACAAGATTCAGATAAGGCAGTATTAAACTTCCATTTTTATACACAGATCTTTGTTTTGGGATAATCCTATCAGATAGCTAATTCTCATGCTCTCAATACTGCGTTCCCTTTAACAGACAGGTACTTACAGTATGAGTTTACATGTTCTTAAGACAGCAAATTCTAAGATACCACAAATTTGTAACTGCCCTGGCCTGGGTATGTTACTTCATCTGTGGTGGATAAGCAACACCTGACAAATCATTTATTGGAATGCCAAGTACTACTATCATTCTCCCATGTCACACTCAAAGATTCTAATTAAACCCTGAACTATCCCTTAACTGTCAGTCCTAGTAGCAGTTACGCAACTCCCAATACAACCGAGTGACCTCTATCGAAAGCATTTAACGAAAGCAGTAAAGAAGACAGTAGAGAAAGCATTTAAAATCCTATCACTCGGGGGTTTGAAGGTCGGACCCTGGTAGTAAAAGACAGCTCCCCATCAGAATGACAGAGTATGGATCAAGAATTCCCGGCTCTTGGTGAACTCTTGTGTGTTCACTTCCTTCCGGGTGGTTATGAGATACAAACTAATAAAACGAACTAACGAATTAGTTCTTTCCGGATGCACTCACTCAGGACTCAAAAATAGACTTTGGCAGGAGAGGATAGCAGTTGAGAGAAAACTCAACCCTATCTTAGAAAATAACCAAGGCCTGGATGATGTTCCTCTAAGATTACTTACTACACTGTATTTGAGTCCAAGTGGACCCCATCTCGGTGTAATATTTAACCTTAGATTCCTAACAAACAGCAATTTTGGAAAATAATGAATCTGAAAATCATTCCCTAAACAGGTACTAGACTCTCAATTAAAACACAGATCCTTTCAGTCTAGGTGAGACCTAATCGCTGACTCTGCTTCTAATTTCCCAAAATCAACCCTTGATAAAGTATGAATTAGTCATAACTGAAGAATTTATCCCTTACTCAGATCCGGATTTTATAAAGGGGTTTTTATCGGAAATTTAATATGCAATATCTGTTTAAGATCTAGACTTCTATTGTCCAAGGGAAGGATCCCAAAATAGCTTAGACCACAATAGTACATAATATTATCATGCATAAGGATATATGGAAGTGTAAAATTAATTGACCCAAAATATAGATGTGGGTCTAGACAGAAGGTGGAACACAGAGATGAAGTGGTCAGGAGACCAAAGTACTGGCAGAATAATCGGGTGGACTGTAAACATCTACCGTCCAATTTCCCAATTACTCGGATGGAGCGAATTTAGACAGCTTAGACCCTGTAATGGCAGTGTGCCAGTTGGGCCTCCACTGTCTGTGAATTCGGATAAAAACCTACATGCTTCCTCTCTGCAGTACTTATCAGCTAATGTTGACAGACATTAGCAGAGTTTTATTACAGATTGGAATTTGGGTTTGGAAATTAAGATAAATAAAATAAAACTGTATCTGGATAGGAATTAGTTGAGCAGCTATTATAGTCCCGGATGGACGAACCGCCAAGGCTTCCACTGATTGCTATCCAGACCATGCAAAATAACACTTAGTAACTAATACCCAGAATACGAGCTAGTAATCCATGAGGGAATACCCGCCAACATTAGTCTGATGTATTCTTTACTAGTTGTTACACACAATACGCAAAAGACAAAATGAAATAAAGAGAAGAGCTTGCATGAGAGACATTGGTTTCTCATGCAAGGTAATGGAATCAATCCATAATTGATGGCTTAAATAATCCCTCCTACCATAATTAATTACAGTCCGGATTATCTGTTTAAGACATCATGATTTTGTTTATAGAAAATTGTTTTAATGACAATTGAACAAAGGTCCTCTAATCACGACAATTAGTGATTTAATTATTGCTAATTAGAATCACCAATCATTTCTGACTAGAGGGTTCAATTAATTAACAGATGAGAAATGGATAATCAAAACTTTGGCAGCATAACGCCTCATATTGCAATTCTAGGGTATTACATCTTAATCCGTGGGATTTAGATGTGAGTTTTTGCAATATAATGGAGGGTAGAAGATTAGAATTTTAGGATTAAATAGGGAGGAGGGTTCTGTCGAGATACCATAAATTGTGTCAGGGGCCTAGACCCGCGACATGGGTGCCTCGACAGATTTACAGAAATTTGGGCAGAGTTTCACCTTGTGTCTCTAAGCAAAGGTTGTGTCGCGAACCGTGGGTCCGCGACAGGTGTTTAGCGACACAAGATTGCTCTGGAAAATTTCTAAGTATATTGATTCCCAGTCGCTAACCTGGAATTGTGTCGCGGAGCATGGCTCCGCGACATGATGTTTAGCGACTGGGGTTTTCAAAATAAACATGCAAGGCATAATTCCCTGTCTCGAAATACAAGTTGAGTCGCGGACCATGTCCGTGACAAGGGTGTTCCGCGACAAAAGCCATGCAGATGAAAATAACAAGAGTTTGGTTCCTGGTCGCTAAGCATGGTTGAGTCGAGGACCGTGGATCCGCGACAGGGTGTTTAGCGACCAAGGGTTTTCAAATAATGAAGACAAGTGTCCTTAGACATCCATGTCGCGGAACACCCTCCTGTCGACAAACGTGGCTTAGCGACAAGAGTCGGTTAGCGACATGGGTGGTTCAGGACCCAAGTCAGAAAAAGCAAAGTTGAACAATAGCATGCAAACAGTGTGATCTCACCCCATTTCGGATTAAAAAGCTATTCTAAACTACACTACCCAAACAGAATTTAAAAATCTACAAGAACATGCTAGAACAAGATTAAATCTACTCAAAACAGAATGTAAAATAAAGCAAAACCTAATCTAGGGATCAACCACACATAAGCATACAACATATCCAAAAATAAGGGACAAAAAGCAAATAGGGTCAAATGACCCAAATGAAAGGAAAGCAGTAAAATCCATGGGTTTATGGCACCCATTTCATGATTTTGGGACACAACTTGGTGAATATTTTCCCATTTTATTAATGGGGTTTGTTAATACCCATCGTTTGGGTAATACAAACCCTAAATCAAGCTTAACAACAAGAAAATAAACTGTGAACAGTGGCTACCTATGCTTCTTAAACAGAAAAATAACATAAATTAAACTAAGCTAAACTAAACTATGGCTCAAATTAAATAATACAAAAAAATAAACCTACACTAAGAACTACCTAGAGAGGAATTCTCCAGCTGTGTCTTCAAGAGAATGAATTTCTAACCCTGTGCTCATGGGGGTCTCCTCATATTTATAGGAGTGGAGCCCTAGGCCCATGGGCTTGATCTGAGGCCCACTGTGTCTCAAGACATCACACACATCACAACTGTGTCGCGGAATCACCTTGTGTCGCGGGACAGGGCTGCATGTGGCAAGGCTTCTCGACTGGGTCTTGTGTCTCTATTGGTGCATCTTTGTCGCTATCCATGTCCGTGTCGCTAATGCATGGATCGCGACCGGAGTTCCTCGACTGGGGCGTGGCTTGGCCTCCAAGGTGTTGGTGGCGCGGAGCCTTGGTCGTGTCGCGGAACCATGGTCCTCGACCAGGGTTCCTCGACTGGATGCTCCCAGACTGGTCTCTTCTTCATGTTGCATGCTGGGTCGCGAATCTCTCCTGTGTCGCGGAACCATGGTCCTCGACTAGAGTTCCTCGACCGGATGTCCGAAACAGAGCTGAATGGGCCAGATGGGCCGAAATTATTCTTTTTGTGGGCTTTTCTATCTTTTCCCATCTTTTTGTTTTTTGTGGGCTTGTTTATTCGTTTGCCCATCTTTTTGTTTCCTTTTTCTTTTCTTTGCTTTTCCTCATGTTTTTGGATTTTTCTAACATAAATATGTAATAAAATTACATATTTATGCATTTTTCATACCAGCACAATATTTTTACAATTATGCATAAATCAGTCCAATTCGACTGCTTTCTTATTTAATATAATACCGGAATGCGATCAAATGCCCATTTTAGACACGGAAATGGATTGAAAATAATGGTCATTTCTGGCCATTATCAGTTTTTATCTGAATTCACAGACAGTGGAGGCCCAACTGGCATTGACACTGCCATTATAGGGTTTAAGCTGTCTAAATTCGCTCCATCCGAGTAATTGGGAAATTGGACAGTAGATGTTTGCAGTCTACCCGATTATTCTGCCATTACTTTGGTCCTCTGACCACTTCATGTTTGTGTTTCATCTTCTGCCTAGACCCGCCAGTATATTTTGGGTCAATTCATTTTGCACTTCGTTATATCCGTATGCATGCTACTATTACGTAATTAATGTAGTCTATAATATTTTGGGATCCTTCCCTTGGACAATAGAAGTCTAGATTTAAAAAGATTTTGCATATTAAATTTCCAACAAAAACTCCTTTATAAAATCCGGATCTGAGTAAGGGATAAATTCCTCAGTTATGACTAGTTCATATTCTGTCAATGGTTGATTTTGGGAAATTAGAAGCAGAGTCAGTGATTAGGTCTCATCTAGACTGAAAGTATCTGTGTTTTAATTGAGAGTCTAGTACCTGTTTAGGGAATGGTTTTCAAATGCATTATTTTCCAAAATTGTTGTTTATTGGGAATCCTATATTAATTACTACGTCGAGATGGGGTCCACTTGGATTCAAATACAGTGTAGTAGATAATCTTAGAGGAACAACATCCAGGCCAGAAGTACCCACCTGATTAATAGAGGTTTGGCATCTTGTTTGCTAAACAAGTATCTCAGTGCAGAATGATCCGTGTACACTATAGTCTTCGTACCTTTCAGATACTGTCTGAATTTGTCAAACGCGAAGACTACAGCATACATCTCTTTCTCTGTTGTGGTGTAGTTGACTTGGGCCTCATTCAGGGCATGACTTGCGTAATGAATTACGCAATGTCTCCCATCCTTATGTTGCCCGAGTACTGCACCTACGACGAGATCACTAGCATCGCACATTACCTCGAAAGGTATTGACCAATCGGGTGGTTGCACTATCGATGCAGAAACCAACATCTTCTTGAGCGTGTCAAAGGCTTGGACACACGCTTCATTTAATAGGAAAGAATTTTCTTTACAAAGCAGATTAGTGAGCGGCTTGGCAATTTTAGAGAAATCCTTAATGAATCTCCGGTAAAAACCGGCATGCCCTAAGAAGCTTCTAACTGATTTGATTGAGTTAGGAAGAGGGAAGTTGGAAATGATAGAAACTTTTTGGCTGGATCGACCTCAATACCTGCACGAGAAATGCGGTGACCTAACACTATGCCCTCAGTGACCATAAAATGGCACTTTTCCCAATTCAAAACGAGATTAGTGTCCTCACATCTCTTTAAAATCTTTGCAAGATTGGTCAAACAATCTTCAAATGTATCTCCATATACAGAGAAGTCATCCATGAAGACCTCAATGCATTTTTCGATAAATTCGGAAAATATAGACATCATGCAACGTTGAAAAGTAGCAGGTGCATTGCAAAGACCGAATGGCATGCGCCTGTAGGCAAAAGTGCCATAAGGGCAAGTAAAAGTTGTTTTTTCGTGGTCTTCGCTTGAAATAACAATCTGATTATACCCAGAATAACCATCCAAAAAGCAATAAAACTCTCTCCCTGCCAACCTCTCAAGCATTTGATCAATAAATGGCAATGGAAAATGGTCCTTGCAGGTGGCCTCGTTCAGTTTCCGGTAGTCGATACAAACTCTCCATCCGGTCACTGGCCTGGTTGCAACCTCTTCTCCTTGCTCATTCTTGGTTATGCACATACCTCCTCGCTTTGGCACGACCTGCACTGGGCTAACCCATTTGCTGTCAGATATAGGATAGATTATACCAGCATCTAAGAGCTTGATAACCTCATTCCTTACCACTTCTTGCATGAGGGGGTTCAAACGTCTCTGAGGTTGACGGGAAGGTTTATACTCTTCTTCCATTAAAATCCTGTGCATGCAAATAGAAGGGCTTATTCCTTTTATATCAGAAATGGTCCAACCTATTGCATGTACATGTTTCTTAAGAACGACCACCAGAGCATTTTCTTGCTCTTGGGAGAGCTTAGCCGAAACAATCACAGGTAATTTTTTATGTTCTGCGAGAAATGCGTACTTGAGATGATCGGGTAATGTTTTAAGTTCAAGCTCTGGTGGACATTCAACGGAAGGGAGTAGTTTGCGAGAAATGGATAGTGGGAGATCAGATTTACCTTCGGGACCCTGCGTTAGTACAGGGCCCTCTTCTTCCTCATTGGTGCCATCGTTCTCCTGTGCAGTGAAATCAGCACCGTCATATGCTTCAAGGTCCCCGGACTCGGGATCCTCAAATTGGACGGCGCTGCACTGTTCCTTTAGCTCAGCACCAGCAGGCATCAGTACCTGCTTTGAAGATTCATACAGCATCATTTCATCATTGTTTCCAGAGTCTGGCTCTTTCCTAACTATTACATCATCAAATGAAAAACAAGAACTATCGTTTGGGAATTGCTCCATGTCGAAGACGACTTCATCTCCATCAACACGAAGTGTCACCCTTCCGGATTTAGCATCTATCAGTGCCCCGCCTGTGGCCAAGAATGGCCTGCCGAAGATGAGAGGCATGTCGGAGTCCTCCTCGATGTCCAGAATGATGAAATCCACTGGAAATGGAGTACTGCCAGCTTTGATTATCACATCTTTCAAGATTCCGATTGGCTTTGTAATTGACCTATCTGCAAGCTGGAGCCTCATTTTGACAGGTTCCACCACTCTGAGCTTAAGACGTTTAACCATGGTTAATGGCATAACGTTAATGCTGGAGCCGAGGTCACATAGTCCTTTTCCGGCGTTGTTCTGGCCAATCCGAATCGGCAATGTATAGCATCCGGGGTCCTCTTTCTTCTCTGGCAGCTTCTTTTGAATAATAGCACTGCAAGTGCTGTTGAGTACCACCAATTCGTCCTGCTCAACCTGTCTCTTTCCTGAAATCATTTCTTTCAAGAACTTAGCATAGACTGACATTTCAGAGATCATTTCAATCAACGGAATGGTAATCTCGACTTCCCGCAGTCTTTTCAGAAATTTTTCAAACTTCAGATCTTGTTGCTTATTTTTAAGTCTAGCCGGGTAGGGAACCCTAGGCATGAACTTGTTTTTGTTATCATGTTTTGGTGGTAGATGGTTAGAGGTTGTACCTTCACCATTACCGTTTTCTATTTCTGTCGTTCCTTTTGCAGCGTCAGTCTGCTGTTTGGCTTCCTTCTGTTCATCCATTGCTTCCTCATCAGCATTGTCAACAGCATCATCATCTTCCCCATAGTTGTTTCCAGTATCCGCTCCCCTTGGTCCAGCCAGTACCTTCCCAGATTTCAAGGTTATTGCTTTGCATTGCGGGTTCTTTTCCGCAGTGCTCGGCAACGTCCCTTTATCCCTTTTTTGCATTTCATTAGCCATCTGTGTAACTTGGGTCTCCACATTTCTGATAGAGGCTTGCAGCTGAGTGTTAATCTCCTTCTGGCTCGTAATAAAATCAGTCATCAAATTCTCCAGCCTTGAAGGAGGCTTTTGATTTTGATTCTGATTTTGGTTTTGGTTCCATTGGCCTTGGTTTGGAATAAATTGAGGCTGGAAGTTTTGGGGCTGAAAGTTTTGAAAGTTCTGGTTAGGCTGTTGGAAATTTTGAGGGGGTCTCTGCTGGATCTGGGGTTGGAAGTTTGGGTTCTGAAAATTCTGGCCCCTGTTCTGAATGAATCCTTGATTCTGCTGAGGATTGAATTGCTGCTGTTGTGGTTTGTTCAAGAGGTGGGAGTTAAGGGCATTGTTGTCTGGGTATGACAGGTTTGGGTGTCTATTTGGGAAAGCTCCTGCAAAGTTACAGCTTTCAGCTGCAATCTGTTCGCATGTCTCAGTTGCGTGAGCACCTTGACACAATCCACAAATCACATCTGTTTGTTGTCCTTGAGTAGAGCTCCCAGCTCCCTGATTAACAGACAGTGCTACCACCTGCTCTTGAAGCTTTTCAATATCTGATTTTTCTACTGCACCTGCAGCACACAAACCACGAGGGGGAGGGGGATTAACATCATCAGTAAGAACAGATCTGTTTACACTCATTGCTTCAATCTTGCCCCATGCTTGATCCATTGGTATGTAGAGCAGATGTTGACCGCCGGCAGCATCAAGCATGTATTTCCACGATGGGGTCGAACCGCTGTAGAACTTTCTCAATTTCTCCCAATCATGGAAACCATGTTGGGGGCATTTCCTGAGTAAGTTGAAGAATCGTTCCTTTGCGTCATACAGGGACTCGTCTTTCTTCATTTTGAATTCCGCAATCTTAGAGCGGCATTCATCCACCTTGGACTCCGGGAAATATTTCGCTAAGAAATTTCTGATCACGTCCTCCCATGTGGACTTCTGATTTACAGGCAGTGATTTGTACCATGTTCGTGCTCCGCTAGTCAGAGAGAAAGGGAACAGTCTTAATCGAATGGTGTTAGCAGATACATTCTGGTTCTTGATAGTATCACACAATTCTAAGAAAGTCTGCAGGTGATCATGGGGATCTTCATGACTTGCCCCAGCGAACTGATTACTCTGAACGAGATTGATGAGGGTCGGCTTCAATTCAAAATTCCTGGCCAAGAATGGAGCTTGTCAAGGAATGTTCAAATATGGCTCTAAGATTGGCTGCATGTAATCAGCGGCTGCTGCTTGTTGATTGTTCTCAACCCCTCCTTGATATTGCTGTGGGTAATAGTTCTGATGCAGATAAAAGTTCCTAGGATCATTGAAGTCATTAGGATTTGGGGGATTCTGGTGCTGCTGATTTTGCTGGTTTGGAAGTTTTGGTTGTTTTGGTGATTTTTGTTATTTGGTGGGTTTTGAGGGTTCGGGTTGGGAGGAGGTGCCTCGAAGTGTTGCTGTTCAATGTTTGGTGGGTTCCCACCTCCCTGTATGATCTGAGGAGGAGGATCATCCAAATCATCGTTATCAGCATCTTCGGGGTCTTCCTCAATGTTGTGAAGTGGTGGATTGGGTGGAAGGATTGGAGGAATGTCAGGGTTTGCCATATCGGATATGTCGCTACTGGTGCTCGGTGAAAGTAGTGCCTGTCTTTCCCGTTCCCGTCTTCGTTTAGTCTCCGCCCTAAGACGTCGAGCTGTCTTTTCTATCTCTGCGTTGTACGGGATTTCGGCTGGCGTCTGCTTCCTCCTTTGCATAGAACAACAGCTTCAATAATGACGATACCTGTACAATCCCCAGGTTAGAATTGGTTTTGGAGGTAAATATTTATATTTATATGTATAAGCTAACTAGGAGCAATGAGGAATGTAATTCCCTAATAAAACGGCGCTGCATCCTCCCCGGCAACGGCGCCATGAAACTTTTCCGACAGGTTTGCATAACACGAGTATTTTCAAAATAATGAAATGAATCCCGGTTTAGATTTTATTTAATGAAAATCGATTTATGAAGGTTGAGTTGGGATTAAGGATATATTTAGGTTGTCACGTTTTTATTACTCGTGTTACGAAACTGTGGCCCGAAAGCGCACGGTGTCAAAAAAATTGCAGTAATTTATAGTAAGACCGGATCGTTCACTGGAGGATGTGCGATAGAAGCAGGGCCCACGTCGTTTTACTAGATTTTCCACTCGTATTGCTCCAATGAGTTTGAAAAGTGATTAGTCATCTACTAACTGAATTTAAACTAAATTACAAAAGCACTTAAATCTATTCTACAAAGCATATGAATTCTATTCTAGAAAGCGGGTGAATCTATACTAGAAAGCAAATAAAGTCATTCTAAGAATGCAGTAAATACCATCTGTAGAAGCAATGAAAATTCACACTATGCTAGCTATGAAGCTGATTCACAGTTTGGATAGAAGGGACAGGAAGAAAAGAATAAAAATTGGACAAGATTTGGATAAAGCATAATTAAACTTCCATTTTAATACACAGATCTTTGGTTGGGATAATCCTGTCAGACAGCTAATTCTCATGCTCTCAGTGTTGAGTTCCCTTTGATAGACAGGTACTCACAACATGAGTTTACATGTTCTTAAGACCACAGATTCTAAGATACCACAGCTTTGTAACTGCCCTGGCCTGGGTATGTTACTTCATCTGTGGTGGACAAGCAACACCTGACAAATCATTTATTAAAGTGCCAAGTACTACTATCATTCTCCCATGTCACACCCAAAGATTCTAATCAAGCCTGAACTATCCCTTAACTATCAATCCTAGTAGCAGTTACACAACTCTCAATACAACCGAGTGACCTCTAATGAAAGCGTTTAAAAGAAAGCGATAAAGAAAGCATTTAAAATTCTATCACTCGGAGGTTTTGAAGGTCTGACCCTGGTAGTAAAAGACAGCCCCCAGTCATGGTGACCGGGTGTGGATCAAGAATTCTCGGCTCTCGGTGAACCGCTCGCAGTGTTCACTTCCTTCCGAGTGGTTATGAGATACAAACTAATGAAACGAACTAATAAATTAGTTCGTTCCGGATGTACTCACTCAGGACTCAAAGGTAGGCTTTGGCAGAAGAAGATAGTGGTTGAAAGGAACTCAACCCTATCTTAGAAAATAACCAAGGCTTGGATGTTGTTCCTCTAAGATTATCTACTACACTGTATTTGAATCAAAGCGGACCCCATCTCGGTGTAGTAATTAATCTCGGATTCCCAATAAACAGTAATTTTGGAAAATAATGCATTTGAAAACCATTCCCTAAACAAGTACTAGACTCTCAATTAAAACACAGATCCTTTCAGTCTAGATGAGACCTAATCGCTGACTCTGCTTCTAATTCCCAAAATCAACCCTTGACAGAATATGAACTAGTCATAACTGAGGAATTTATCCCTTACTCAGATCCGGATTTTATAAAGGATTTTTTGTTGGAAATTTAATATGCAAAATCTTTTTAAATCTAGACTTCTATTGTCCAAGGGAAGGATCCCAAAATATTATAGACCACATTAATTACGTAATAGTAGCATGCATACGGATATAACGAAGTGCAAAATGAATTGACCCAAAATATACTGGCGGGTCTAGACAGAAGATGAAACACAAACATGAAGTGGTCAGAGGACCAAAGTAATGGCAGAATAATCGGGTAGACTGCAAACATCTACTGTCCAATTTCCCAATTACTCGGATGAAGCGAATTTAGACAGCTTAAACCCTATAATGGCAGTGTCAATGCCAGTTGGGCCTCCACTGTCTGTGAATTCAGATAAACCTACATGCTTCTTCTCTGTAATGATCATTAGTCAGCATTGGCAGATGTTGACTGATTCACACTACAGATTAGAATTTTGGTTTGGAAATTAAGATTAAAAAAAGGAAACTGTATCCGGATAGGAGTCATTTGAGCAGCTATTATAATCCCGGATGGACGAATCGCCAAGGCTTCCACTGACTGCTATCCAGACCATGCAAAATAACACTTAGTAACTAATACCCAGAATACGGGCTAGTTTATCCGTGAGGGAATACCCGCCAACATTAGTCTGATGTATTCTTCACTAATTGTTACACACAATACAGAAAAGACAAGATAGAAATAAAATAAAAACAAGGCCTTGTATAAGAGACATTGGTTTCTCATGCAAGGTTATGGAACTGATCCATGGTTGATGACCCAAATAATCCCTCCTACCATAATTAATTACAGTCCGGATTATCTGTTAAGGCATCATGGTTTTGTTTATAGAAAAGTGTTTTAATGACAATTGAACAAAGATCCTTTAATCATAACAATTAGTGATTTAATCATTGCTAATTACAATCATTAATCATTAATGACTAGAGGGTTCAATTAATTAAGTGATAGAAATGGAGAAGCAAAATTTCGGCAGCATAACGCCTTATATTGCAATTCTGGGATATTACATCTTAATCCGTGGGATTACGATGTGAGTGTTTGCAATATAATAGAGGATAAGAAATCAGAATTTTTGGGATTAAATAGAAGAGAGGACTCTGTCGAGAAACCATAAATTGTGTTATGAGCCTAGACCCGCGACATGGGTACCTCGACATGTTTTCAGAAATTTGGCAGAGTTTCACCTTGTGTCGCTAAGCAAAAGTGTGTCGCGAGGCCACGCCTCGCGACAGGAGTTTAGCGACACAAGGTTTTCTGAGAATTTTCAAAGTATTTGGCTCCCAGTCGCTAGTCTGGAAATTGTGTCGCGAGGCGTGGCCTCGCGACAGGGTGTCTAGCGACTGGGTTTTCAAAATATTGACAAGGCATAATTTTCTGTCTCGGAATAAAAGTGTGTCGCGAACCGTGGGTTCGCGACAGGGGTGTTCCGCGACAGAGGCCATGCAGAAAAATTGCAAGAGTTTGGTCTTCAGTCGCTAAGCAGGTGTTGTGTCGCGGACCGTGGGTTCGCGACGGGAGTGCCTCGCGACCGAGGGTTTCAAAATATCTAGACAGGTGTCCCTAGACACCCTTTTCGCGAAATAACCTTCCTGTCGCTAGACGTGGTCTCGCGACAGGAGGCGGTTGGCGACAGGGATGGTTCAGGACACAAGTCAGTAAAAGCAGAAATGAACAGTGGCATGCAAACAGCGTGATCTCACCCTATTTCAGATTAAAAAGCTATTATAAGCTAAAAATAACCAAACATAATTTAAAATGAGCAAGAACATGCTTGAACAAAAGTAAACCTGTCTAGAACAATATTTAAAATAAAGCAACATCCTAATCTAGGGTTTGATCACACACATACATGAACATCATCCATAAAATAAGAACAGTAAGCATAATATGAAATGGGGGTCAAATGTCCCCAAAAAAGGAAAATGAAAGCATTAAATCCATGGGGTGTGAGACCCATTTCATGGTTTTGAGACACATTGTGTGAATATTCTCCCATTTTATTAAGTGGGTTTGATAATACCCATGATTTGGGTATTACAAAACCCTAAAAACAAAGTTTAGAATGAAAAACATGGTATTAAACTGGCTAACTATCTACTGAAACAGTAAAACACACACAAAACACTAAACTAAGCTAAACTATGGACATAATTAAATAATACAAAAAAATAAAGACTAAACTACGCTACCTAAGAACTGGATGCCTGATTCTGCCTTCAAGAGAATGAAGTTCTAACCCAAAAACTTTTTGTCTCAAGGGAATCACCTCATATTTATAGAAGTGAAACTCTAGGCCCATGGGCCTTGTCTGAAGCCCATTGTGTCGCAAGACATCACACACATCACATTGTGTCGCGGAACAACACTGCATGTGGCAAGGCTTCTCGACAGGGTCTTGGTCTTCAATTTGTGTAACTGTGTCGCTATCCATGCCTGTGTCGCTAGGTAATGGATCGCGACCGGGAACTGGGGACATGGCTTCTTCTTCATGCTGCATGTTGTGTCGCCAAACCTTCCTGTGTCGCGAGGCCATGGACCGCAACACAGGAGCTTCCGCGACCGGGTGTTCCTGGACACATTGAATTGGGCCAGATGGGCCGAAATTGTTCTTTTTGTGGGCTTTTCTTTATTTTCCCCATCTTTTTCATTCCTTTTTCTTTTCTTTTCTTTTTCTCATGTTTTTGGATTTTTCTAACATAAATGTGTAATAAAATTACATATTTATGCATTTTTCATACCAGCTCAATATTTTTACAATTATGCATAAATCTGTCCAATTCAACTGCTTTCTTATTTAATATAAGACCGGAATGCGACCAAATGCCCGTTTTAGACACGGAAATGGATTGAAAATAATGGTCATTTCTGGCCATTATCACAAATGGACATTCTAATTTTGTCATAAGTGTTGCTCCTGTCCATATTCTTATTAGGATTGGATTGTCTTTCCCATGGAGAGAACTGACAAAATTTGCTTAGCAAGGCGAACAACGGGAAAAGGTGAACACTGACCCTGTAAATTGTGTATCCTTTAAATTGAACACCCCACAAGATAGGGCCATCAACGATGACAACTTTTGCTTAATCGTGTTTCTGTTGGGTAGGCTGAACATTATTATTTTAAAGAAAACTAACATACATTTATAAGAGGATATTATGTCACACAATCGACCGACGAAAAGGAAAAGCAAAAGCATAAATTATTAAGCAATTGATAGGATTAGTAGTTCAAACAGCAAGTGTATAAGCTGAGTGACACGGGTGAACAGTTCGGCCAGATGCTCTGACAAAGTAAGCAGGATGGATGTATCCTGCATAGATGAATAAGGGAAGGGAGAAAGGTTTAATAAAGGGAGAGCCAAAGCATTGTTTCCATGTGAGCCCTGCTAGACTGCTGCAGCTTTTGACATGTCTCTGGAAGCCACTGTCCTGTTTGGATTATTATTGTCGCTGTAAACCATTGATAAACATTAGCACCTGCTGCTAGACGGTGCATGTGACTCTGCTGCTTTAATATAAGTGTGTGGAGAGTGATTTATATGCAGAAGTGGGGCTTTAATAATTGGGCTATTCGGAGGAGGTCGGAAAGAATGGAGTTTTTTGCACGTCTAGGAAAAGATTTTGAGCAATATCTGGTATGTTATTGATAATTTATACACATAATCGTATATATGATAGTAGTTGGTAGGTGCTAACGTTTTCTCTGGCAATACAACAGCGATTAGCAAGGGTGATACTGAATGATGTAGAAGCAGATAATATACCCCCGACAATCGGAGTGCAAGGGCAGTGATTGGAGTGTACTTTACCTGTTTTCTTTGATAGGGAAGATCTATACATTTCAAGGAGTGACGTTTGGGATATTTTTTGCGATGCTCATGAACTTAAGGTGGGAGATGTATTATTTTTTAAATCAAGCGGTCAGATGGAGTTCATCGTAAAAGTATTCGATGAAGATGGGGAGCCTAAGGATTTTTCGGAGATGATACTTGAATATAGTAGTGGCAGTCGTAAGCATAAATTGTCAAAGTTTTTTTTTCCCTCTCTTCCGATTGATAGTGAACTGTTTGTTTGGGTGGTAGGATTTTTACTGACGTTTGTGGATGTGCAGAGGCTACTGTTTCTTTTGTCTCACAACTAACAGCTTCAACCTATAACAAACCATTGGTAATGTGCAAGCCGTGGGGGGAATTGTTTAGGTGTTTATATTTTGCTGTAAAAATGATCAGGTAAGTGTACATTTGCATTTTGTTTTATTGTAGGAAATTCCGAAGGCTATTTGGCAAGGCTTTAATTTGCATTTCCGCGAAAGAATTTGGCTACGGTTGAAAGGGAACAGGCGGCTCCACCTTTTTTCCTTGTTGCATTGTGCTGTCAGCGGACGGAAAAGGCATGAGACGGTAGTAATGAATCTTGGGCTACAGCGTTTTTGGGCACAGAATGATTTAGTAGTTGGAGATATATGTAGGTTTGTTGTTAAATCGGTAACGTTTGGACGCCGACGTAATGAGGTTATAATTGAAGTCGATGTTGTAGGCCGCATGTACTATTGGCAATTTGTAGTTCGTACAAGCTCCTTGCAGGCACAAATGTTGTATTTGTAAATAGGCAGTGCTCTGGAATGTGCAAATATTGTGGGGTTTGTTTGTAGTACATGTAGAATGCGAATGGGGAAGATTTAATAATTAATCCACAATTACATGGTGCTCGCGTCGTTGATGCAATTGGTGCAGGAGAAAGGCTTTGTAAATCTTCTTGCGTTTACCTTTTACCTCTTTCAACCATGTTTTCCTTGTAGAGGGGGAAAAATGTTAAAAAATTAAGTGTTGTTTTAAATATTTATCTAAAAGTTTTGCTTCTATATTATGATGGAACAAGTGTTGTCTTACATGGAACAAATGTTGTTTCTATATTATTATAAAAGATATACGAATAATAGAGTGCATGATTTCTCCACTCTATTACAAAATTTATTGCTAAAGTGATAACATAATCTTAAAAATAGAATAATCGAAAAAGGAATCATTACAAAGCTTATTATGAATTTTTCTTTCAAACGATTATTAATAACGAACAAAATGAGTAAATATTATAATCTTTTACTCTTTCCCAAAACAAGGTGTACTTTACAATATTTTATCCGACTGTTATAACTGCTTGGATCAAATTGCATAACAGTAAAAAATAAATATGTTCGATCTCGGAT
Source organism: Hygrophila difformis (assembly GCA_030278955.1). Taxonomy (NCBI): domain Eukaryota; kingdom Viridiplantae; phylum Streptophyta; class Magnoliopsida; order Lamiales; family Acanthaceae; genus Hygrophila; species Hygrophila difformis. Next base: position 77,445 of record JAOANR010000332.1, on the reverse strand, counting down.
CTTTTGGTACAATTTATTTTTCCACACTATAAAAATATTAATTTAACTGTAACTTTATCAGAATTTGGCAAGGGAAAACATTCATAAGTAATATTTCCCTAAACTTTTATAATGTTGCAGTTTGAGAGTATTATTTTTTTTTGTTTCTAAAAGCATATTCAATTTAGATTATTAATTATAAACATGTATATTAGCGTGCGTGGTTTTTGTGAATCAAAAACAAGAACAATGAAGCGAGAATAGTGCAAACTTAATAGAGGCTCATTCACATATTATACATATAACAACATGGTTGCTTGAGTTGCGGAACGGATGGTGGGATAATGGAAAGGGGGAAAAAAAGATGGGGAAAAGCCAAATCTAGGGTGTAAATATGTGCAAAAATTCAACTCTTTCTGGTATTTGTACGTACGACTGCCCATAGCAAAAAAAAGAAACAAGTGTAAGTGCATAAAAGTGAGTTAAAGATAACCAATTTATTTGATAGGTGAAAGTAGCTAATTTCATATACGGGACAGCTTCTCAGGATCATGGCATGTAAATATGATCAATATTTACCAAATGAGTTTAATGTTATAGTATGGATGTAAGATTGGAATTTTTCTAAAGATCGACAAATTGTGAATAAATTATCTTATGAAAATGTAGTTTGCATATTTTTGCATTTTTCTATTTCGTTTGAAAAAAAGAATAGTAGATGGCGATATCAGAAGGGGGGTACTGATAATGGCCAAAGGAATAAGCTGTGGTACCAATAATGGCCAAAGCCATAAGTTGTGGCTTCGACAGTATCACTGTGTCTCAATGTTATGTCAGTTGTTTTTTGTGGCCATATCATCCTTTCTAGGTGGGATCCGAGGCAGTGGTTTCTTGAACCATGTTATTAAAGTAATGGATTTGTTGAATAGCAGTAGACATAAAATGAAGTTTACAGCCATTTGAAATCGGCCCAACCTAATTCAAAACGGTTAAATATAGGGGCGCAGAAGCAGAAGGTAGAGAAGATTTCAGCTTGTACATAAAACTGCAAGATGCCAAGCACACAACAGTAGGGAAAGTGCTACACGTTGGAAAGGACATTGCACATAGGGAAAGAAGACTAATGCAACTTATCAACTGTGAAGTACTATATATGTACAGCGAAGGTGACACCAATAAAAAACAATCATGGAAATCAACAGAACAACACATACTGAAGAAGTAATTGTGAAGGAGTTCAAGGGAAAAACCAAAACTTATATAATAAGAAATTAATTAGTATTGATGCGAAGAAGGGGTAAAAGGTATTGGGGAATATGTTACAAGGTGTACAGTAAGGAAGTAAATATCATTGTAATGGGGAAGGATGTCTAACGTCAAAAGGGAAAAAAAAGAAAGCAAACATGATCAACTTGGCCAGAAGCACATGAACAACAGGAAGGCAAATACATAATGAGGAACTTAGATGTCGCAGGCGATGAAATGTATGGATTCATAGAGAAGTTCAACCCACGGGGAAGTTTGCCTTGACCATATCTGCCTGGAACAAAAAGTCAGTACGATGAGGGCCATGTATGGTGGAAATGATCGTCAATTTCCACCATTCGTTCTTCACCATCCCGCAGTGGGCATAGAAAGCTGGCCAACCCGTCCACAGCTTTATGGAGTCGCTACATCCACGGCGAGATTCATGAGTATATTTCAGGTCCACGATGAACGACCTGGGAGCATTGCCAAACCAGATGTACACATGCTGCTTTGAATCCAGACGGTGGTGTTGCCAAAACGCAAGAGGAATCGTTTGTGGACAATAAAACATGTTACTGATATATATATATATAAAGGAAAAATGCTGTATAAGTGTGTGGTTTAGTAGAGAGCAGGCTTACCAAAGTCTTTTTGTGAGCAGCTTTGATCTCGAATTCAAAGGAACCAAAATTGTCATCGGGTTCGTCATCGGAGCTAATTGAGATGATGTCTGCGTCGTCTTCGGTATCAGAAATGACATGGCTCTGGGAAAAATTAAAAGAAAATGAAATTGGTTTTTAGTGGCGAAGATAGAACAAGTGGATGTGCATGAGATTCCATGACATGAAGAGTTATAATTGGTGTTATCTGAGTCAGTAGAGTGAATAGAGACGATGCTGGTTGAGTCGTCTGTGGAGTCCATAATGACCTAAGTTTTGCTACCTGCAAAAGGACAAATGAAAATGTTTTTAGTGCTCTATATGGATGTTGCAAATTTCTTCATAATTGAAGGTTTGTACTCTGATCAAGTTAGATTAATAAAGATAATCAGTTTTTTCTTCATCTTTCCAAAGTACTGTTCATGGCATGTAATTAAAGGAAAAAGACGCAGGGAGAAAAGGGCAGTAGAAACCGTTTTGTGATTGGTCATAGATGAAGAACAATTCACATATTGGACAAGCGTGAATCACTAATGGCATTCAAGGTGACAATAATGAAGAAGGAAATGCAACGGTTAGGTACTTTGTAATAAAGCGTATATCAACTCATGAATATTGTAAACATCATTCGAAAACGTATTAGAATTTGAGTTAAATTGTCAACTTGGGAACAAATGATGGTTGTGTATTTTTATATACAAGTGAGAGTTTTTTTTTTTTTTTTTAAATCAGATTAGGAGAATATTGTTGAGGGGTTGGAGCTTGTTGAATAAATGTTTTTTTAAATCAAGTTATGGATTCTTGAACATTGGTTTTGGAGGATCTTTGGGATAAGTAAAATTGACTTTTAAATGTTTGGATTGTTGGATAATGAGTTTTGATTTTAGATTATTGAAACTAGCAAGTATGGTATTTTCTTTTTGACTAGGTTGTGAGTTTCTTTGTTGATTTAAAATTTGGAGTTGCTTATTGGGAATTCATTATTGACATTAGGAGAAATGAGGAGGGAATGGTGAAATTGTACAATATAGTATTCAGATACAGGGATTAGGGAATTTACTCACGGGGTTTCGGTGTTTTCTTTGTTTGAAGAATGAATATAATAACGCCCAGATTATTTGGAGGATCATTTGTAAGTTGCCACTTTATCGGCGTCCCAGATAACAAGATCAGGGCTGGCGAGGCCATGAAGAATTTTAAATATATACTATATAATTTTAAATATATACTATATTATTATATATATTTTAAATATATACTATATATTTTTATATTTTTATATAAAATTTATACTATATACTTCCTCTGTTTTCATATCTTTTTCACGGACCACTTTTCACGCAGTCCAATGCATATTTTAATCCATTAATAACTCAAGTTCGGTACAAGTAAAATTCTAAAAGTTTGATATTTGAAAACTACACGACGAGACGAATCTAACAAGATCCCACTTGGCTATATTTTAACTTGTATAAGTATGATAAAACTTCAATGAAAGTCTGTGTGTGAATAGTAACACATTATCAAACGTAAAAATATTAGATAACGGAGGAAGTATAAAAATATATAGTATAAATCCCACCAAAATTCGACCGACAGTTTTTGATAATACCTACTGCTATTTGTTTTAGAGAGTTAGCCAAGTATGTAGGGTTGGATTAATATTTTCCCCTCTAAGAAAACTTGTAATTGCATGACCACTCAATAATTTCATTTGAGTAATTGGACTGGACTTTAATTTCTGTAAAATTGATATGTCCCTTTCAAATAAGTAGTGGGCACATGATAAGATTTTTCAAATATGGATGTCATTGAATAACGCATTTAAAAATTATACCATTTGCCAAGGGGCACAATTAACTAAAAATTATACAATTTGCCAAGGGGGAACAATTAATTATTTGGGGTACTTGGTCCGTTGGTCGGATATTGACATCGAATTATTTTATCATAGTTATACAAGTTAAATATAGCCAAATGGGATCATGTTAGATTCGTCTCGTCGTGTAATTTTTGATATGTATGTCATACCGTGTATTTTTCATACATTCTTGTAATCAAACAAACAAATTCAAATTGTTTTGAACTACGTTATGACTTGATCCCTTCACCGGGTACGTAGGCAGCTTAGAAGTCTTAATTCTAAGTTCAGTCACAAAATAATAAAATAAACAAAAGACCTTAGCACGAGAAAAGTCGAAACACAACTTCGAGGACGAAGTTGATTCTTAAGGAGGGTAGACTGTAATACCCGAGAATTTTACTACATAAATAAATAAATAAATACAATAATAAATAAATAAATACATAACAATAATAAATAAATAAATAAACAAATAAATCAGAAAATACATTAAATAAATAAATATAGAAGAAATGAGAAATGAAATTAATTAAAAAGAGATTTAATTAAACAAAATAAATTAAATAAAGTTAAATAAGTCATTACACGGGTATCCGATATAAATGAACTCGAGAATTCGAGCCGAAACGTAAAATTAGATCCGAAAGAAATAACAACACGAAATAGGAACCCGAAGAGAGTCCGGAAATTGGAATCCGTGAGCATAGAGGGATAGAAACCCGAAAGAGAGGCGGAAAAGCACGACGGATCGCACGACCCGCCCGGACCGAAGTCCAGGCGTACGTCGCGCGCTGGCCGCGCGGGTTTTAGGCAAAAGGCGCGCCAACCCCGCGCCAAAGGACAGATTCGCCCGTTGCGTGAATCTCTCGCCCGAACGCGGATTTTTCGACTTTTGGTTGAACGTCTCTCGACTCAAGACCCTTAGGGTCAGATTTTGGATGCCCTAGGACTTAGCTATCTATAAATAAACCCCCTCGGAGACCCTAAACCCTTTTCAAAACCCTACGACACCCTCTAAACACAAAAGTAGTAATCCCGGAGTCAACGGAGGCACCAAGAGACCGAGACAGCGGCTGTTGGACGAAAATCGGGAGATCTCCAACGTGTGGTAAGCCCTAGTCTGAATAATCCTTGTTCGTTTCAATCCGAAAACGGATTCTAACCTCGTTTCTCTTCTCTTTACACCCCGAACCGGATCTAGAACGAGGAACCCGATGAACGGAGAGGAGAAACGGTGAACTGGAAGCCACGCCTCCGAAATAGACATCCCGGACGTTCACAAATCAGTAAGTTAACTCTTACATGGTTTTGGGAGAAATTAAAACGTTCGAAACTAAAAGATTTAACAAGAAATCGTAAATCTGCCAACTTATGTTTTCTATCGACGCAACAGTTTTGACGAATTTTTCCGAACCTTAAAACGACTTCAAACGGAAAAACTTAAAACACAAAAAAGTTCCTAAGGCTTAGATCTATCTACTGTAAAATTTTCAGAATTTTTAGAGATGATTTGATATGTGAAAACCAACCGAAACCGAACTGCTTGAATCTAGATCTTGAAATTCTTGACAGAACTTAGGTCCGATCTTGATCACGTTTTTGACATAGGTTCCAGACCGATTTAGATCTTTGGCTGAACATGAAAGTTGTAGATAATTGTCTTAAAATGGTCTCTATAAAATTTCATCAAATTTGGAGTTGAATTGCTATGGTAGAATTCGAAATCTTTAAACTGTGACATATGAAATTCGGACAAAATTGTGCTTCTGTGAAAATTAGTATTTTTAACCTATTTCGGTGTCTCGGATTGAAAGAGTTAAAACACGAAAGTTGTAGATCTCGACGTTTCTGAGTCAGTCGTGAAATTTTGGAATTTTTGGAATTAAATCGGATTTTAGACGAATTTTAGAGTAAACTGTAGTTTACCGGAAATCAAATCTTGAAATCTTGTTGAAACATGAAATTAACCTTTAGGGTTGAAATGAGTTGAGATATTATTTTTAAATAAATATAATTGAGATCAGATTTTTGAAATTAAATCCCCTTACAAACTTGATAAATTAAAATTAGGGGTGAGTGCTCTGCAGGGTGCCCCCTAACGATTCACTTCGTGCCTTAATGGACGATGGTGACCCCGCGCGCTAAACTTGAGATATGATATTGCCAAAACGGCACGAGATATAGAGCCTACACTCTCGAGAATATCCACATGGGTTTCCCGAGGCTCCGGAGTGGTACTGGGTATGGCTGATACGGTTGCGGCCGCCGGGCTACCGGCTAGACTTGTTGAGATTGCGATGCAATCGTGAAATACTTGAAATACTAAATCTGGGATGTAAAGGGGATATTAAATTAAATTAAATTAGATTAAATTATGTTTGTTGCCCAATTAAATTATTTAAACGCTTTATTTAAATTATGGCTATTATTTTAAATCATGCGAAATGTGTTGTTAAATAAAGCCCTGAAATAAATTATGCTATTGAATAGTTGATTAGATTAAATTGAATATTATGTTATTATCATGCTTTTATTTAATTATTAAATTAATAGCTTTAAACCATACGATCATGCATGTGTTAACTTACTCAGCAAGTTGTGCTGACCAAACCATTTCTTTTTATTTTCTTTTCTTACAGAGTATGTAAAGTGAGCATGCATGAGCACGATTCATGCATGGGATTTTGGAAAAACATTATTTTGTTTTTAAATTCGTACATTAGACTATATTATGAACGGGCCTGTTTAACCCGTGTTTTGGCCATGTCGGCCATATTTACATTTTCCGCTGCAATACTATACTTAAATATTATTTCCGCTGCGCTATGATATTATTATTTTCGAACTATATTGTATGGGCTGTTTTGAATGCTTTAAATGTTTTAAATACTGCAATACCTAGCCTTGCATCTCTTTAGTAAGCCGGAGAAACCGTGTCTTACTAGGGAGGTGTGGCGGTGACACCCCGACCTGGGTTATCAAAAACCGCGGTGTTACAAGTTGGTATCAGAGCCCGGCTATTTTTAAAGTATTATTTTTAAACCATTATTATTTTTAAACTACTATTAATATTTTGACTATTATTTTAAATTTTAAAAGTATTCTTTCCATGGGAAAAATTTATTTTTTAAAACCCCATGGAAAAATATATATATATAGTGCATTAAATTATTTTTGGGGGATCATCATTTGCATTTGCATATTGCATCTCTTCTATGAACTTAGAATCTTGGCGAATTGAACTTAGAATCTTGGCAAAACTTGAACTTAGAATCTTGGCGATTTGAACTTAGAATCTTGGCAAAACTTGAACTTAGAATCTTGGCGAATTGAACTTAGAATATTGGCGAATATTAACTTAGATCTTGCTTGCGCTAGATGGCTAGTCAAGACATGATGCAGTTGATGATCAAAATGATGAACGTTTATCTTGATTCCCATCAAACCATAGAACAAATGAAGTACCGTATGGCTCAATTGGAGGCCAATTTGCACCACATGGGCAACTTGAGAGAGGTGGATCACCACCACATAAACCAACTCGAACGCCAAGTCCAAACCTTCACTACATAAAACCTAATACTAAAGGAACACATCGATGCCCACGGGCAGGACTTGAACACTATCTTTGACGATCTGCTGCCGCCAAGTTCGGAGGAGGAAGATCCGGAGGAGGATCCTACCACTGTGCCGGAGGACGCTTAGAGACGATAGGAATTTCTATTTGTAGTAGTTACTATTTTTGCTAAGGAAACATTACTATTTTTGGTATATCCTATCACTTGTACTAAAAATTTCTTTTAAGGAAATAAAATACAAAATTTATCTATTTAGATAAATTTAAATTCGAAAAAAAAAATTCTGGACAGACTGTCCGAAATTTTAAAAAAAAAAAACAAAAAAAACAAAACAAAAGAGAACTTAATTTCTACATTTTAAATCAGCTCAACCGAGCATTATGTGAAGAAGATAGAAACAAATTTGAGATCTTCTTGCTTAACCAAACACTACTATGTCCTAATCTATACCATTTGTAACAGAATGGCACCCAGAGGAAGACCGAGAGCCCAACCTGTTCCCCAAACTCCTACTGAGACACTACCAAACGTCACGGAACCGATTCAACCTGAGGTGGAACAACCCCAAGGTGCGCAGGACGCCCCCGCACCGAACAATGTGGGCGATCGTCTTAGGACGATAGAGGAGGTGTTGATTGCGCTCGGAAACGCGCAAGTCAACCAGGGTCAAGCTGCGGCGGTACCTCCGCCCCAAGCTCGCCCTAACTACCTGGCGATGGTGAATCCTTACCAGCCGCCCCACTACGCTGGTGAGGAGGATCCAGCTAAACTGGAGGAGTGGATCCGGACCTTCGACAAGCTGCTGGGAGCAGTTAAATGTCCGGAAGGAGAAAGAGTGCATGTCGCCTCATACTACTTGGGAGGCGAAGCTGACGACTGGTGGCAGGCGACGCAAACCAAATTGACGGAGGATGACGGCCCTTCTCATGGGCGGAAATGATGGAGATGCTCAGGGATCAATTCTATCCCCTGAGTACCAAGTCAGCGATGTACGAGGAATTCCTGTCGCTGAAGCAAGGAGGCCAAACTGTGTAAGAATACTACACACGTTTCAAGGAGCTGGTGAGGTTCGCACCAAGGCTAGTGCCTACTGATGCGGAAAAGGCACAGAAGTTCGAGATGGGACTAACCTGTCTGTGCGCGAGGTGATCGCAGGGGTACACTACCCCGATTTGCAAGCTGTGTATGACCGCGCTGTGGCGGTAGCACGTGTGCAGCAACTGAAGAGAAGGGTGAGTGGGGAGTCCAGCAGGGGTCCCCAAGACAAGAGAAGCCGGGACTCGAGAAGCGAGAACAACACTGGAAGGAACGAACAGCGCAGAGGGTCGAATAGGCCCCAACAAAACAACACTGGGAGAAGGTTCAACCAAGAAGATCCGGTACCACCTTGCCCGAGATGTGGACGACCCCATCTGGCAAGGGGATGCCCGCAGCAGGGCGCCTGTTTTCGATGTGGTAGAATGGGTCACATTCGACGGGATTGCCGAACCAGGGTCGAGAACATAACAAAAAGGAACGATTTGGTCACGGGGCAAGAACAGCCTCAAAATCAAAACCGGTGAAACAGGAATAACCAGGGGTACAGACCCCCTCAAAATAGGCCGCAGAATCAGAACCAGAACCAACGACCTCCGCCCCCTCAGAATCAAAACCAACAACAAAATCAGCAGTCGAATGCGAATCAGCAGGGCAATCAGGGACGCCCTATGGGGAGGCTTAACGTGGTGAATCAAGCGGACGTGCCTGCGCAAGGAGAAGTGATGGCAGGTACATTTTATGTTTTGAATACGCTCCTTAGAATTCTATTTGATTTTGGAGCTAGTTGCTCGATTATAGCATCAAGGATAGTGCCTGAGTTAGATCTACCTAAGTGCGAGAGAATTAGCATAGGAATTCAATTGCCTTCTGGAGAAGTAGTATCTTGCTCTAAACGATATAACGGAATTCCTATAGTGATAAAGAACGTAGAATTCTTCGCGAACTTAGTCGAATTTAACTTAAGAGACTTTGACATCATATTGGGGATGGATTGGTTATCCCAGTATAAAGCGTTGATCGAATGCCAAAAACAAAAGATCACCTTGTCAAAAAGTAGGGGAAAGAGAGTTATCTTTTACTCTCAGCCCCCTAAGAAGAGTAAAAAAAATCGTTAGTGCACTTAAACTAAGTAACTTGATGCGTAAGGGGTATGAACTATACGCGTGCTATGTGCACAACCTTGAGGCGGAAGAAAACAAGGTTGATAGCATACCAGTGGTAAGAGAATACCCGGACGTGTTCCCTGAGGACGTTCCGGGCATGCCACCTGAGAGAGATCTTGAATTCACTATAGATCTCATTCCGGGGACAGAGCCTGTCTCAAAAGCTCCGTACCGGATGGCACCACTGGAAATGAAGGAGTTAAAGGAACAGCTCGAGGAACTATTAGGAAAAGGTTACATAAGGCCGAGTACTTCCCCCTGGGGAGCACCGGTTTTATTTGTTAAGAAGAAAGACGGAGGACTACGTCTTTGCATAGATTACCGAGGACTAAACCAAGTGACCATCAAAAATAAATACCCTCTGCCGAGAATAGAGGATCTATTTGATCAACTGAAGGGAGCTTCAGTATTCTCGAGGATTGACTTACGATCTGGGTATCACCAGTTGAGAATTGCCGAGAAAGACATTCCGAAGACGGCGTTTCGAACTCGATATGGTCACTACGAGTTCACAGTGTTATCCTTCGGGTTAACAAATGCTCCGGCCATGTTCATGAATCTCATGAACAACGTGTTCCGAGAATTGTTAGATCAGTGCGTCGTAGTGTTCATCGACGACATCCTGATCTACTCAAAGAGCGAGGAAGAGCATGCCCAACACTTACATCAAGTGTTAGAAATTTTGCGGAGAAATCAGCTATACGGCAAGCTGTCGAAATGCGATTTCTGGTTGAAAGAAGTGGCATTTCTCGGACACATAGTATCCGCTGATGGAGCATCAGTGGATCCGGCAAAAGTCTCTGCCGTAACTGAATGGGCGACCCCAAAGAGCCAAACTGAGATAAGGAGTTTCCTTGGATTAGCTGGGTATTATAGATGATTTGTGAAGGACTTTTCAAGGATAGCACGTCCTTTGACCCAGCTACTGAAGAAAGGAGCAAAATACGAGTGGACCGAAGCGTGTGAGACTGCGTTTCAAGAGCTGAAGAAACGACTCACAACCACACCCGTATTAACACTACCATCAGAGAATGGTGACTTCGAAGTTTACAGCGATGCTTCGAAGGAAGGTTTAGGTTGCGTTTTGATGCAAGACTCGAGAGTCGTAGCGTATGCATCACGCCTACTAAAACCTCACGAGGAGAATTATCCGACACATGACCTGGAGTTGGCAGCGGTCGTTTTCGCTCTAAAGATATGGAGACATTATCTTTATGGGCGGAAGTGTCGAATGTTCATCGACCACAAGAGCTTGAAATATATATTCACTCAGAAGGAGTTGAATTTGAGACAGCGAAGGTGGTTGGAACTCATTAAAGACTACGATTTAGAGATAGCATACCACGAGGGGAAGGCGAATGTGGTAGCCGATGCCCTAAGTCGGAAAACCCAACACGTGGCAAACTCGTTGGTAATTCCGCCGGCATTGTACATGGAGTTAGCAAGATTGGAGTTAGAACTTGTGCATCCTGGCACAGTGAGAGAAACGATCAACGCGATGGTCGTAGAAACTCCAATATTGGACGAGATTCGACTCGCTCAACCGGGCGACGCGAAATTGGAGAAGATAAGGGGGTATATTGCCGAAGGAAAGGCAACCGGATTTGCTATCCACGAGGATGGAAGCATTCGTTTCAAAGGGAGATGGTGTGTGCCCCTTAAGTGTGCCGAATTGAAACAAAAGTTGATGGAAGAAGGGCACAACACGCCATATTCCGTACATCCCAGAGGTGACAAGCTATACAAAGATCTAAAGAAGATCTATTGGTGGCCGGGAATGAAGAAGGAAGTGGCAAACTTCGTAGCGAAATGTCTCACCTGCCAAAGGGTTAAGGCAGTGCGACATAAACCCTTAGGATTGATGCAACCACTAGAGATTCCAAGTTGGAAGTGGGATAGCATCTCGATGGACTTTGTCTCGGGATTACCCCGATCACCTAAAGGCATGAACAAGATTTGGGTGATTGTGGATAGGCTAACGAAGACAGTCATATTTATCCCAATGAAACACGTGGACTATGGACCAATTGGCCCGAGCCTACATTGATAATGTGGTACGACGACATGGAGTACCACATGATATCATTTCCGATAGAGACAGTAGATTTGTCTCTCATTTCTGGACGGAGTTACAAAAAGCTCTCTGTACTCAAATCAAAATGAGCACCGCATTCCACCCAATGACGGATGGTCAAACCGAGAGGACAATCCAGACACTAGAAGACATGCTGAGAGCATGTGTGTTGGAATTCAAAGGGAATTGAGAATCTCATTTACCCTTAATTGAGTTTTCCTATAATAGCTACCATGCTAGCATCGGCATGGCACCTTTCGATGCATTGTATGGACGAAAGTGCCGAAGCCCGTTGAGCTGGGAAGAAAACGATAAGTCCGTGGTGGTGGGACCACAACTTATCGAAGACATGGCTCAACAAATCAAAGTGATTCAAGGGAAAATGAAAGCCGCTCAAGACCGTCAGAAGAGTAATGCCGACGTGAGACGACGAGACCTATAATTTCAAGTGGGAGATAGGGTCATGTTAAAGATATCACCCATGAAGGGGGTGATGCGCTTTGGCAAACGAGGAAAGTTAAGTCCTCGATATATAGGACCTTACGAAATTCTAGAACGAGTCGGAACTCTAGCTTACCGATTGGCTTTACCGCCACAGTTAGATCGAGTTCATAATGTCTTCCATGTCTCACAACTAAAGAAGTATGTGCCGGACCCGACACATGTACTTCAATCCGAAATAATCGAACTCGATGAAGATTTGACTTATGAAGAAGTCCCAGTGCGTATTCTCGACACTAAGGAACGAGTAACGAGGAACAAAACCGTCAAAATGATCAAGGTTATTTGGTCGAACCACGAAAGTGAGACGACAACTTGGGAAGTAGAATCCGACATGAGAGAACGCTATCCGACACTGTTCCAAACCGACACCGACACAGTTATGGGGACATAACTGCAATCTTAAGGGAGAGAGGATATCATACCGTGTATTTTTCATACATTCTTGTAATCAAACAAACAAATTCAAATTGTTTTGAACTACGTCATGACTTGATCCATTCACCGGGTACATAGGCAGCTTAGAAGTCTTAATTCTAAGTTCAGTCACAAAATAATAAAATAAACAAAAGACCTTAGCACGAGAAAAGCCGAAACACAACTTTGAGGACGAAGTTAATTCTTAAGGAGGGTAGACTGTAATACCCGAGAATTTTACTACATAAATAAATAAATAAATACAATAAATAAATAAATAAATACATAACTATAATAAATAAATAAATAAACAAATAAATCAGTAAATACATTAAATAAATAAATATAGAAGAAATGAGACATGAAATTAATTAAAAAGAGATTTAATTAGACAAAAGAAATTAAATAAAGTTAAATAAGTCGTTACACGGGTATCCGATATAAATGAACTCGAGAATTCGAGCCGAAACGTAAAATTAGATCCGAAAGAAATAACGACACGAAATAGGAACCCGAAGAGAGTCCGGAAATTGGAATCCGTGAGCATAGAGGGATAGAAACCCGAAAGAGAGGCGGAAAAGCACGACGGATCGCACGACCCGCCCGGACCGAAGTCCAGGCGTACGTCGCGCGCTGGCCGCGCGGGTTTTAGGCAAAAGGCGCGCCAACCCCGCGCCAAAGGACAGATTCGCCCGTTGCGTGAATCTCTCGCCCGAACGCGGATTTTCGACTTTCGGTTGAACGTCTCTCGACTCAAGACCCTTAGGGTCAAATTTTGGACGCCCTAAGACTTAGCTATCTATAAATAAACCCCCTCGGAGACCCTAAACCCTTTTCAAAACCCTACGACACCCTCTAAACACAAAAGTAGTAATCCCGAAGTCAACGGAGGCACGAAGAGACCGAGACAGCGGCTGTTGGACGAAAATCGGGAGATCTCCAACGTGTGGTAAGCCCTAGTCTGAATAATCCTTGTTCGTTTCAATCCGAAAATGGATTCTAACCTCGTTTCTCTTCTCTTTACACCCCGAACCGGATCTAGAACTAGGAACCCGACGAACGGAGAGGAGAAACGGTGAACTGGAAGCCACGCCTCCGAAATAGACATCCCGGACGTTCACAAATCAGTAAGTTAACTCTTACATGGTTTTGGGAGAAATTAAAACGTTCGAAACTAAAAGATTTAACAAGAAATCGTAAATCTGCCAACTTATGTTTTCTACCGAGCAACAGTTTTGATGAATTTTTGCGAACCTTAAAACGACTTCAAACGGAAAAACTTAAAACACAAAAAATGTTCCTAAGACTTAGATCTATCTACTGTAAAATGTTCAGAATTTTTAGAGACGATTTGATATGTGAAAACCAAACGAAACCGAACTGCTTGAATCTAGATCCTGAAATTCTTGACAGAACGTAGGTCCGATCTTGATCACATTTTTGACATAGGTTCCAGACAGATTTAGATCTTTGGCCAAACATAAAAGTTGTAGATAATTGTCTTAAGATAGTCTCTGTAAAATTTCATCAAATTTGGAGTTGAATTGCTATGGTAGAATTCGAAATCTTTAAACTGTGACATATGAAATTCGGACAGAATTGTGCTTCTGTGAAAATTAGTGTTTTTGACCTATTTCGGTGTCTCGGATTGAAAGAGTTAAAACACAAAAGTTGTAGATCTCGACGTTTCAGAGTCAGTCGTTAAATTTTGGAATTTTTGGAATTAAATCTGATTTTAGACGAATTTCAGAGTAAACTATGGTTTACCGAAAATCAAATCTTGAAATCTTGTTGAAACATGAAATTAACCTTTAGGGTTGAAATGAGTTGAGATATTATTTTTAAATAAATATAATTGAGATCAGATTTTTGAAATTAAATCCCCTTACAAACTTGATAAATTAAAATTAGGGGTGAGTGCTCTGCAGGGTGCCCCCTAACGATTCACTTCGTGCCTTAATGGACGATGGTGACCCCGCGCGCTAAACTTGAGATATGATATTGCCAAAACGGCACGATATATAGAGCCTACACTCTCGAGAATATCCACATGGGTTTCCTGAGGCTCCGGAGTGGTACTGGGTATGGCTGATACGGTTGCGGCCGCCGGGATACCGGCTAGACTTGTTGAGATTGCGATGCAATCGTGAAATATTTGAAATACTAAATCTGGGATGTAATGGGGATATTAAATTAAATTAAATTAGATTAAATTATGTTTTTTGCCCAATTAAATTATTTAAACGCTTTATTTAAATTATGGCTATTATTTTAAATCATGCGAAATGTGTTGTTAAATAAAGCCCTGAAATAAATTATGCTATTGAATAGTTGATTAGATTAAATTGAATATTATGTTATTATCATGCTTTTATTTAATTATTAAATTAATGGCTTTTAAACCCTACGATCATGCATGTGTTAACTTACTCAGCAAGTTGTGCTGACCAAATCATTTCTTTTTATTTTCTTTTCTTACAGAGTATGTAGAGTGAGCATGTATGAGCACGATTCATGCATGGGATTTTGGGAAAACATTATTTTGTTTTTAAATTCGTACATTAGACTATATTATGAACGGGCCTGTTTAACCCGTGTTTTCGCCATGTCGGCCCTATTTACATTTTCCGCTGCAATACTATACTTAAATATTATTTCCGCTGCGCTATGATATTATTATTTTCGAACTATATTGTATGGGCTGTTTTGAATGCTTTAAATGTTTTAAATACTGCAATACCTAGCCTTGCATCTCTTTAGTAAGCCGGAGAAACCGTGTCTTACTAGGGAGGTGTGGCGGTGACACCCCGACCTGGGTTATCAAAAACCGGGGTGTTACAATGTAACTTTTAGAATTTTTTCTTACACCGAATTTAAATTATTAATAATTTAAAATATACATCGAACAACGTGATAGGTGGACCCGTCAAAAATATTATGAGACAAAGGTAGTAATTCATATTCGTCAAACATTACTAGTTAGACTATGGTCATCGACCCCATTTGGGGGTCATCATAAAAAGACAAAAAAAAATAATAATAAAAATAATATTAAAATAAATAAAAACTCATGACCTTTCATGACTTTGGTTGGATGGTCAACCCAAGGTCATGAGAGGGCATCCAATCATACAATGCCACTTGGCATTGTATGATTGGGTGAAAAATAAATATATTTTTTGCTGAATTTTTATTAATTTTTATTTATATTAATTTTATTGATATTGATTTTAATATTTACTAATAAGTTAAGAGTTTATTTATAATCTAATTTTAAATTTATTTACTACTATTAAATAAAATTAATTAAAAATTAAAAAGGTTAAGAGTTAAGGTTAAATGTTTAATGGAATGAATTTAAGAATAAAGTAAAATTAAATTAAATTAAAAATTGAGTTGGGTTGGGTTGGGTTATTGATGGTAGTAGAAATTAAATTTGGTTGTGGGTTGTGTAGGTGGAGGAGAGCGAAATTAATATTATATTGAGAGGTTTGATTGGGTTGGGTTATTGATGACCATAGTCTTAATCTAGCTATAAAAATATGGAGTACTATATTTTTTGTATTTTAAAAGGGAAAATTGTCTTTTCTCCTTTTTAGTTTGCCAATTTTTCTGAACTAATTATTACTATATGAATATGGAAGCGCAACAATTTAAGACGAAACTTATGAAGGTTAGTTTGAATAACTGTACGGTTTTCTAGTTGCATTTGTTTCAGCATGTATAGAATGTGCAGTTAAAAAAAATAATAAAAAATTTACTTATATAAGGTTTTGACTGTTTAAACAATATTTTGAGTTTTTTTTGGTAAACATGAACATTCATGTGTAGCGAAGGTGTGTGGAAGTCAGTAATATTTTGAGTTGAAGCGATGTTACGTTAATACACAAAATTATTTTGGAAAAGATGTTCCTACTGAATCCACCTACTTAAGAAAAGATATTTTATGCCTCGGGGAGTTTCTCAGATGCATTTAATTTGTGGTCCACTCCCAGTGAATGCGAGAGTACGATTTTCCCAGTTTTTAAATTTTTTTTTTTTTAAATTTTTTTAATTTTATTTTTTTAAAAAAATCTGTACCAATTGGCATACATTTTTAAATCAATTCATGTTATGATATCTACAAGATTTCTGGAAATAATATAATACTTTAACGGGGCGTTTGGTTCGGGGTATCTGAGATTCCCACTGGGAATCTTATGTAGGGAATGCAACATGCCCATGTTTGGTTCGGGGCATGTTTCATGTAGGAATCTCACATTCCCACGGAGGTGGGAATGTTGGGTGTTTTAGGTGGGAATCACATTCCCACCTGGAAGGCAGGTAATCTTAGATTACCACCCCACTTTACCTACTTTTATATTAATTTGACTTTTATACCCCACTTTTTATACTTATTTTATTTTATAAATTTAGATATTTGTATTCTAAAAAATGATAAATATATGAAATTTAATTTTAAAAAATAAATTGGAAAATTTTAAATTATTTAAACATATTTTTTAAATATATATATATTCTCATATTTTAATATATATTTTTATATTTTTATATATATTCTCATATTTTAATATATTCGCATATTAAATAAGTAACTATCACACGATAAATTACATATAATATATCGATCATATGAGAATATATTAATAGTTGCTCATTATATGGCCGCCCATGGATACTAACAATAAAAATGAATAATTTATTGATATATTGAACAAAATTTACCATATCAGGAAAAAAAACAAATAATCTAAAATTGAATTGAATTATTTCAGAACAAAACCTGTGCTAGTTATTTGGAGCATTGAAAAAGCTTAAATCCTTTCAATTTAATGCCCTTCCTTTCGAATCTGGAAATTATCTCCCCAATGTATCAATTCACAGGATTAACCAAAAAGACACAATTGTTCTCAAATTCTATAATTATAAATAATTATAATAATAATAATTTATCTATATAATAAATCCTGAATACTTTTTGGCCTGTGCAGACTGTATTGTCCTTATTAAATATAACTT
The DNA here is from genome assembly GCA_030278955.1 of Hygrophila difformis. NCBI lineage: Eukaryota > Viridiplantae > Streptophyta > Magnoliopsida > Lamiales > Acanthaceae > Hygrophila > Hygrophila difformis. Next base: position 59,905 of record JAOANR010000332.1, on the reverse strand, counting down.
ATTCTTTTTAATATTTAGGGCTTTATCAGTAATTATACCACCATTTTTTAATCAATGGCTACAATTAATCCACATCATCGCTGATTAATCGCTGACTAATTCCAACTCACCTTCCACGTCATCAATATCAATATTTAGAAAATAAATCTAACTAATAATATAATAAAATCTTGAGAAAATCTCCATATATATTTTTATAAGATATAAAAAATTTATTACACTTAAAATATATAAATTGATTAAAACTATATAATATAAATTATTTGTTTGTATATATATTTTAGTAAATATTATTATAATATTATTAAATAAATTTAATTTAGGTTAAATTTATGTCTATAAGTATAATCCTATATCAACATAAGGAATATAATAACCGTATTTTAAATAAAAAATACTTCATTAAAAATATATATTGAATAATCAAATTAAAAAAATTAGTGAACTATAAAAATTTAATTAAATTTTAATTCTCATGTCTGTGCAAGGTTTAATTTTAAAAATATAATCTGACAGATACAATTTTGATAAACTAAAAAAAATTAATCAATTATAAAAAATTTAATCAAATTTTTGTCATGAGTTTTTTTTTATATCAGGTCTAATTTTGAAACTTAGTCTCATAAATATAAGTTTGATAAACAAAATAATATAAAGAAAAACTAAGTATTATAACAAATATAATGTTATTAGTATTTTAATATATTTAATTATCTATAAATAGCAAAATATATAAATTCTAGATATTTTTTAGTTTGTATACGGACTATATTATTTTTTTAAAGTCAATTCATTATTTCTAAAGAAATTTGGAAAACTTTATTTATGGTGTAATTAGTTCATTGATTCTAAAAAATTGATTAATATAAATTGATTTATCACCTAAAAAAATTCATATCATTCTAAACAAATTCTACATCATTTATTTTTGGTTGCTTAATGTGTGCATTTTGTATAGGAAATTAGAGAGTATATAATGTGTTCGTAAAAATCCCTCCATTCCATTTATGTTTTATTTTTTTAGTTTTGTTCTTTCTTTTTTAAAAAAAAAATTACTGGAGTCTTTTGAGGAAAGAATTAAATTTTGTATATATAATTTTTTATAACAAAAACTTGAAAAATCATTTTAAGCTATTCATTCAAATGCAACATACAATCTATATCTGCATTCAATGCGTATAAAAGAGTAATTTATAGTAACATATTAACTCATAAACCTTTGTAATAGCTAATGCTTTCCGATAGTCTTACTGAAGTTTACACTCCAATCATCTTTTAATATTTGAGACTATGCATTTTCAGTCCTTTAGGCCATGGTTTATAATTCTATTTGCTGGGAACAGTTATCTCTTACTGCTTAAGGATTTACTCTTACATATTATCTTTTGATCTTCTTCCCCGTTGATTAGCTTATAACTTATAAGAGGATATTGTGAATTATAATCCACGTTTTAATATGGATCATCATTCATGTCTTATGACATCTTATTACGTTGTGTGTCCCGATTCTTCAACGAAACAAGTATGCACGCCTGTCTTTGAATCTTACAATTGGTTTTGAGATTATGGCTGAGATCTGATATAAGTGATTGCTTTATTATAATTCATGGAGAAACATAGATGCTCAACTCTCTTCGAATCTAATAATTGGTTATAGGGCTGAGATTTAATTATGAATATTTTTTTATTGTAAATTTTTAATTCATGACGCAATATTCATACTCAACTCTATTAAAATCTTTCATCCAAAAAAACTCTATTAAAATCTAATATTTTCTAGGTCTTCTAAATAATGGTTTGTATAATATAATTAATTAAATCTATCCCTCCTACTGTCTTATTGAAATTGTGGAGATTCGTACTCACGGTTTAGAATAGCTTGGTTTATTGAAATTGGTGGATCAAGATATTCCTATAGAAATTGATATTGATTATGTCGAGGTAATGAACTGATTATTTATTTTGTTGCATGTTTTATGATCAAATTGATACAAATTCTTATGGTTTCCTATGCCTATGTTATGAATTTAAAGTAAAGTAAATTTTATGCACAAATAATAAAAAGACCACAAATACTTAATTTTATTTGGGAAAAAAATAAAGAAAAAACACCGCCCGCGAAGCGCGGGTCAAAAATCTAGTAATAATAATAATAAAATAATAAACAGCACATATACCGGACATGCTGACATCAGAAAATGTATTTAACAGTTTATATGTATCCGACCTGCTTTCCTTGTTGCTTATTCCTCTTTGTTATATTAACTTTATCATCAACGCACTCCTTCTCCTTGGCACAGAACTTATCAGTCGATCGTGACATAGCAGCAAAAATTGAGGGCAGGGAGTTGCTTTGCTATGTCCGGTACTACTCCTTTACCCAGGGCCCACAAGTTCAGTCAAAATATTCGGTTGTCGTGGCCTACACAGAGCAAAACCTTCATGACTACTATTTCTCAACTCCAAGCACACCACCAGCTGCTAGCTTCCCATCTGGTACCCCCTCATCGCCAGGTCTGAACCTTGGCTCTGACAAAGATGATCAATTATTTACTCCGTCTACCAAGAAAGCTTTGGACGAAATTCTCCACCCGACCGTGAATGAAACTTCACAACCCAAAGGGGCAAGCAGGTCATTGGACTTCAATGTCGATCCAATTGCAGACATCACATCCTTGGCTTCCAAAGCAGACACCCACCAGGAAAACAGTCCCATCTCATCGCAGCTAGCTATGTCGGAATCTGGGTCAGTCATTCTTACACATCAGTCACTTGTTCAAGCAGCACAAACAACACCTCGTCCCTTAAAAAAGAGTGTTTCTCCAAGCAGCACGGGATTGCCTCCTAAATCCAGCACCGACCAAGCCACAGCTTATCCTTTGTCCCAGCAATCAACCTCCGGACCTGCTCTCCCTGTTGGGCCTGCTCACCCATCAACTACTAGCATGCAAATTAGTTCCTCCACACTCGCAGCAAGTTCAGCAGCCCTACCTACCAGTCCATCCTCAGCACCACTGCCTACAATGACCACGCCACCAAAGCGCAAGGCACCATCTACAAGTGCAGTTCCAACCAACCCTCCCAGCACCCGTTCACAGCTGAAAAAACCCTCTGCTGGCGTACCTAAAACTGACTAGATGTCTCTGACAGTTCCTTAGCGTACCTATAAATTAGCTGCTCCTACCTTGCATATCATTTATATGCTTTTGGTTGCGTCTACTGTTGGTTGTTCTGCACCTGTTTCCTTTTGCACCAAAAAACCAAATATGCTGCTCTGTGCATTTTGTACCACGTAGATCATGGTTGTTCATGTTTCCAATCGAACAGATATGCCTTCTGTATGGATTACGTAGAATCCCTTTTGTAAGTACTCTTGCAGTGGATTTATTATAATCCAAGCCTATGTTTATAAATATATTGTGTGCTTTAGCTACTCCTCCTTGCTCTTATTGTATACGCTCCTTCTGTCACTTCTTTGTGTTCCCTGTCGCATTTTCATCTCCCTCCATTCCTCTTGTCAAATTCTTGCGCAATAATCTGCAAATTCATATTACTAAAATTAGGTGCCCTTTTATTTTGGTTTTCCTAATATTATTCTTCTCTGTGATGTTTACACACTTCTACAGATTGCTTGAAGCAAAAATATCCTTATGGAATACTTTCTTCATCTACATTGTTGGCCAAATTTACTGGTAATTAACTAAACTTACATGACAATACATTCAAGTGAAATACATATTTTGCTCCGTTTGTCCCGTCCATTTTCCTTCCCGTCATTTGCATTTCCGCCTTTATTTGCAAACCATCTCTTTGTTTCACCCTCTCCGTTACGTCCTGTATCATTTCAGACAGTACAACCTACTAGCGGTGTTCATCATCTTAACTTGTCGGGCACATCCACACGTTTTGCCTTCTTACACATTCAATACACGTGGTTCACCCAACACAATATACATATAAAATTATATTGCTCCTCTGTTAAATTCCCTCTCTTATATACATTATCAAGTTGCCTTGTCAATCAGGATCATATTTCCCCCTCTTCACTTTGTTGCAGCAACCTAATATCTATGTGCTGCATGTCCATTTACAAGAAAATTGCATAGTTCTCTATTCCTTATATTGTTTTACTTCAAGTGCTGCACGCCAACCAATCTTTCACTTTACCTTACGAACTTCACAGTGTAATCTGAAACATACATATGCATTTGTCAAGCTGTGCATCAAAGTGCTATTGTCATCATTCATATTAAAGTATTACATCGTTGCCCATCCCCCACATTTATGAATCCAAATTAAAACAAACAAATTCTCCTGGTAGATTAAACTATTACAAAGCTTTACCTTCAATTATTTCTTTTCCCTATGGGCAGTTGCCCATCCACAGCACGCCCCACAGCTGCAAATTGCTAGTATATATATATATATATTTCTCCAAACACACATACATAAATGCATATGATGAATTATATATATATTCTTGAACACTTAATTCATTATTCCAGTACGAATAAATAATTCATCAATTCGCAACCCATTTTGGCCGTGGCGTTGGAATCAAATAAAGGGGTTTATCCTTCCTCAGCGTTGTCCGAAACGTACCAGTCATGTCTAGTTCACACGGGTCCTGTCCGTCCGGGAGCCTCCAATCAAAGTAATGCACCAAAGAAGCCATTACTAACTGCAATCCTCTGAGAGCCACTACCGATCCAGGGCACATTCTTGATCCACCACTGAAAGGAAAGTACCGAAATTGTGGGTCCTTGTAATCTATCTCAGAATTCAAAAACCTGTCCGGTTCGAACACCATCGGTTCCTCCCAGTACTCTGGGTTTGTATGAATTGCCCACGCATTCACCAACACCACACTATCTTTCGGGATCACGTAATCCTTCAGCCTGCAAGCCTCCGTGGCGCGGTGGGGCACCGTAAATGGCCCCGGAATGTGTAGTCTCAGGGTTTCCTTTATACATGCCTACATAGAATACAGACACAGATAGCTATGTAATTAGTAAAAGTTGCAAAAATTTTATAACTAGTTGATTAAATGGAGTGAGTCCCTTTGCATGCATGCCTGGAAATATTGGCAATCCGAAAGGCATGATTCTTTAATGAGATTTCCTTCATCAACGGCGATAGTTGCAATTTCGTTACGAAGTTGGTCTAGAATTTTTGGGTTTTTAATCAGTTCCGCCATCATCCATACCACAGTTATGGTGGTGGAATCTGTGCCAGCAATTAAGAGCTCCTGTAATTAATAAAAAAAATTGATAAGATAAGTAAGGAATTGATTACTAATATGCATTGGAAAAAAAAATTCATATCATCTCATAATTTTAAAAAATTTCCAAAACAGTCCCACAAATATCGAATTAGACGAATCCGTCCCATAACTACCCTATCATAGCCGAACCCGTCTATGAACCCGGTTTTTTCGCTAATCACTGCTGAATCCGTCCCATAACTACCATAATCATCGCCAAATCCATTCCTCCATTAGGGAAGTTATGGGACGGGTTCGACAATGATTAGCGAAAAAATCGGTTCATGGACGGGTTAGGCGATTAGGGTGGTTATGAGACGGATTCGTGTAATTCGATATTTGTGTGATAGTTTTGGAAATTGAAAAAAAATATTGAAATAAATGAGTTTTTTTTTTTTTTTTCCGAATATGGATTTGACAAGAAAAGGCCAGTGAATGAATTTATGTGACTACCGTTAATGAAATGCACATCTGATCGTCCGTGAATGAATTCTCGATTAAAATGTCCATAAAATCGTGTCTTGAATTCGGACCATTAGCCTTTCTTTCCTTGACAGCATCTGCCCAAATTAATTTAAGTTTCCGGTCGAAATTCCTGGCCCTGGATTTGCTCCAAAAATCTAACCCTTTCAGGAAAGGGAACAGATCCGTCAAGCTGAAATTGTTGGAGCTGTCAACTATGTCGTTGATGAAGCTCATCAACATCTGATCGCTGTCACTTTCGGCTCCATTACTGAACATGTTTCTGGAGCCAAGAACGTTGCTCATAAAGTTGATCAAAGCTGCGAACACTACATGCTCAATGTTGACAGCTTTCCCCTTCTTATCAGTCCTGAGAAACTCCACCATTTCCATGACCTTCTCCTTTCTCATCTCCGAGGCGGACTCGACTGCCGTGGGGGAGAAAATGGAGCTGTGGCCGATGGCCCGGAGGAATTTCCAGGTAGGGCCGCAGTCCCAGGAGGCTACAATGGAGGCCTGCGGTAATCCGGGGACTTTGTAGTGAATGGACGGCATGTATCGGCCAGAAAAGATTCGGTTCTGGGTTTTGAGGATTTCACTGGCGAAGTCCGGGGAGGATACCACCACCACGAGCTGAGCGCCGACGCGGAAGGAGGTTAGTGGGCCATAGATTTTGGCTAGGTTTTTGTGGGCAATGTGAGGGGTCTTGAGAAACCGGGAAATGTTGGCCAAATTGAGGATTGCATTGGGGCCTGGTGGGAGATTATTGAGATTTTTTCCATTTCCATTTCCATTGATGGAAGAAAGGGAATGTTTGATGAAGCTGAATAGGTAAAGGGGCAGAAGCAGCAGCAGCGGAAAAAGGATAATCGTCATTATATTGCCAATTATCTGATATGAAGAATAGGAAAAGGGAATGTGGCTTTGATGGAAAGTATGTACTAGTCAGCTGGGCTTGTGAAAACTTACAGAGAATGTTGATGATATTTATAGACGGCGAGAATGATGAATAATATATAATGGGCATTCAGATTGATCAAGATAGAGGGAAACCACGTGTTTAAAGCGGGATCAAACATATATATTTTCTCTCTTTTTTAATGTTTGCTACGGACCATCTAGCACGTAATCCAATGTATATTTTAAACCATTAATAACTTAAGTTCGGTACAAGTAAAAATTCTAAAGGTTAGATATTTAAAAACTACAAGACGAGACTAATCTAACAAGATCACACTTGACTATATTTTAACTTATACAACTATAATAAAAACTTTAAGTCAGAGTATGTGTGTGGACAGTACCCATTTGTCAAACGCAGCAAACAAAAAAAACGGTGGAAGTATACTACTACTACTTGTTTTTAATTAACTTATTCAATGTATGTGATCACATAGCTATATACTTCATGACTTTTGGTCCACTAGGTATCGCGAATCAATATCAGTATAAATATAAATATAATATATAAAAACAATATCCCTTATGAACAATAACCTAGTCTTATTATCAGTAACCTATTAATTTTCTCTTACAAAAATCCTCTTATGAACAGTAACATATCTATTTCATCAACATTAACTTTCTGCACGCAATCCAAATATACATTTCTAATTATTAATAACTCATCAATAACTCAAAATATGTACAACTAAAAATTCTAAAAATTTGATATTTTAAAACTACATGATGAGACGAACCTAACAAGATCCAACTTGACTATGGTTTTTCTTCTATAGATGTGTGTAAGCATTAGTCAAAGTTGGATAATAAACAATAGCAAAAGTTAATCATTTTTCACTATAAAAAATGAAGGAATTACTAAAAGCATAATGCACTTTCAAAATATAGGAGAACCAAATTTGAGCAAAATTCAGATTAGATAATTTGATCATATTAATTATTATAGATAAAGAATACTAACAAATAAAGTTTGTAGCAAAAAATTTATGGGTATTATATTTATTCACATGCAATACCCGAGAAATTTCCAACATAAAATAAAACAATAATTAAATAAATAAACAATAAATACAATAAATACCATAAATAAATAAATCCAGCAAATAAATAAATAAATAAAGATAAGGAAATGAGAAATGAGATTTAACTTAAAAAGAAATTAAAGGAATTTAATTAAATAGAAAGAATTATTAAAGGTAAATAAATTGTACACCGAAACCCGACACCAATGAACTCGAGGATTCGAGTCCAAACATTCAATTAGACCTGAGTAAAAATTTAGAGAGAAAGTAGAAACCCGGAGATACCCCGGAACTCTGAATTCGGGAGCATAGAGGGATAGAAGTCCGAAAAAGAGGAGGAAAAGCACGACGGATCGCACGACCCGCCCGGACCGAAGTCCAGGCGAGTTCGGCGCGGTGGCCGCGCGGTCGAAGGAGGGAGAGCGCGCCACGACCGCGCCGTCGGACAGATTCGCCCGTGCGAGATTTTCTCGCCCGAATCCGGATTTTCCGACTTCGGTTGAACACCTTTCGGCTCAAGACTCCTAGGGGCAGACCTTGGGCGTCCCTAGAGCTTGTTTAACTATAAATAAGCCCTCTTAAAAGCTCCGAATACTTTTCCAAAACCCAACAACTCTCTATACGTCCGAAAACCCTAATTCCGGAGTCGTCGGAGGCACGAGACCAAGGCAAGACTGATTTGGACGAAAATCAGAGTCTCCTAGACGTCGTGGTAAGTTCCGATCCATTCGTCTCTTACGTTTCATTCGAAAACGAATCCTAATCCTCTTATTTTTCTTTCTACGCCCCGAATCGGATCTAGAACGTAGAACCTGACGAACGGAGAGGATAGACGGAGGACTGGAAGCCACGCCTTCGAAATAGAGGATCCCGGATATCTACAAATCTGTAAGTTAATACTTACATGGTTTTGGGAGTAATTAAAACACGAAACCTAAAAGCTTGAATCGAATCTTGCGTAAATCTGTCATTGAATGTTTTCTACCGGCGCAACAGTTTTGACAAATTTTTCCGAACCTTAAAACGACTTCAAAAGGAAAAACTTAAAACACGAAAAATGTTCCTAAGGCTTAGCTCTATCTACTGTAAAATTTTCAGAATTTTTAGAGACAATTTGATATGTGAAAACCAACCGAAACCGAACTGCTTGAAATTTGATCTTGAGATTCTTGACAGAACTTAGGTCCGATCTTGATCACGTTTTTGACACAGGTTCTAGACCGATTTAGATCTTTGGCCGAACATGAAAGTTGTAGATAAACGTCCTAAGATGATCTCTGTAAAATTTCATTAAATTTGGAGTTGATTTGCCATGCTAGATCTTGATAATCTTGAACTGCTGTATATGAATTTCGGACAGATTTAGGTTATGACGAAAATTGATGATTTTGACCTATTTCGGTAACTCGGATTGAAAACGTTAAAACACGAAAGTTGTTCATCTCGATGTTTCTGAGTCAGTGGTGAAATTTCAGAATTTTTGGAATTAAACTCGATTTCTACTGAATTTTAGAGTAAACTGTGGTTGACCGAGTCAAATCTTGAAATATTGTTGAAACGGTGAAACTAGCGTTTAAGGTTTAAACGAGTAGAAGACTCTTTGAAATAATTATATGAAATCTGGAAATTTAGGAAAATCCCCTTTACGAACTTGATCGTTAAAATTAGGGGGTGAGTGCTCTGCAGGGTGCCCTCCTAACGATTCACTTCGTGCCTATATGGACGATGGTGACCCCGCGCGAAATATTTGAGATATGTTGCCAAAACGGCATGAGATATATGGCCTACACTCTCGTGAATATCCTTATGGGTTTCTCGAGGCTCCGGAGTGGTACTGGGTATGGCAGATATGGCTGCGGCCGCCGGTTTCCGGCTAAATTGACGAGATTGCGATGTAATCGTGAAATACTTGCTATATTATCTTGGGAGTAATGGGGATAGTTAAATATTTTTAATCGTTGTTCTGTAAATTATTAAATGCTTTATTTAAATTACTTATGGCTTCTTTTAAATTATTTATGAATATTATCATGCTTTTACGTGAATATTAAATTAATGGCTTTTAAACCCTACGATCATGCATGTGTTAACTTACTCAGCAAGTTGTGCTGACCAAACCATTCTATTTTCCTTTTTCCTTACAGAGTATGTGGAATGATCATGAGTACGTTCATGCATGGGGGAACTATATTTTTGGCAAACTTTATTATTTAAATTCTTGCATTAGACACTAGAATAAACGGGCCTGCTTAACCCGTATTTTGACCATGTCGGTCGTATTTATATTTCCGCTGCAATATTATACTTAAATATTTTTTCCGCTGCGTTATGATATTATTATTATTTTTGAGACTATATTGTATGGGGTGTTTGCAAATGCTTTAAATATTTTTTTTAAACACTGAAATACCTAGCCTTGCATCTCTTTAGTAAGCCGGAGAAACCGTGTCTTACTAGGGAGGTGTGGCGGTGACACCTCCCTAGTAAGAGTTATTAAAGGTAAATAAATTGTACACCGAAACCCGACACCAATGAACTCGAGGATTCGAGTCCAAACATTCAATTAGACCCGAGTAAAAATTTAGAGAGAAAGTAGAAACCCGGAGACACCCCGGAACTCAGAATTCGGGAGCATAGAGGGATAGAAGTCCGAAAGAAAAGAGGAAAAGCACGACGGATCGCACGACCCGCCCGGACCGAAGTCCAGGCGAGTTCGGCGCGGTGGCCGCGCGGTCGAAGGAGGGAGAGCGCGCCATGACCGCGCCGTCGGACAGATTCGCCCGTGCGAGATTTTCTCGCCCGAATCCGGATTTTCCGACTTCGGTTGAACACCTTTCGGCTCAAGACTGTAATGCCCGAGAATTTTGCAACATAAAATAAATAAATAAATAAATAAATAAACAATAAATAAATATAATAAATAAATGAATATAATAAATAAATAATTAATTAAAAGAAGAAATGAGAAAAGGAATTTAATTCAAGAAGGAATTAAGTATCCAAGAACCCGTGAAGTCGAAAATAATTTAATTAAATAAATTATCGCACGGGAACCAAATATAGATGGACTTAATATTTCGAATCCGAAATTAATTTGAGATCCCAAATAAATTTGAAATAGGATTTAAAGTTCAAGAGATAGCCCAAGAACATAGAAGGAGAAATGCCCAAAGAGAAGACAAAGGCCCAAAATGAAGGAGGAAGAGGAAAGGCCCAAAGGGATTGCACGACCCGGCCCAGACCGCGGCCCAGTCTGGGTCCGCGCGGTGTCCGCGCGGGGTTAGGCCAAACCCCGCGCCAACCCCACGCCAACATCGCAGCCTGCTACACTTGACGCGTTTTGGCGATTTCTTGCCATATTTCGACCCCCCGACTTTGGAAACTCGATCCCGAGCAAAGGAAGGTGTATATGGCCGGCTCTAGGGGTCTTGGGACTGATTATTTTGAAATCCCAAACCCTAGCAACCCCATTGTCTCTCCCAAAATCTCCCAAGTTCTTCCAACACCCGAAATCACCGACTTCGAACTTTCCGATCACTTTCCGGCGACGAAAACCGACGGAGGAGGCGTAGGACACAAGGTCTCTAGTACTCCAGACTTGGGTAAGTCGTTTATAGATTTTCATTTAAGTTTTCAAACCCGAAAACTCGATCTAACATTGGATTGATTCTTCCGAGTTGAAATCATGGCCAAAGTTGGAAGCTTGGCGTTGAGGAAATCCGTTCGTAGTGGATTTGGGACGAGCCAAGCGACCCGAGGACGACCAAACACCTTACCACTGTAAGTTAATACTTACTTGGTTTTGGGTGACTTAAAATGCAACCAAACATATGGATTTAATAACTCTAAAATCTGTCAACACGAAAAACCCTCGGCGCAACAATTTTGTGTGAATTTTTCGAACCCACGGAAAAACTTAAAACATGAAAAGCGTTTCTAAGACATAGATCTAGTTGTGTAAAATTTTCATAATTTTTCATTGCGTTTTGATATCCGAAAACGGCCGAGAACCAACCTGCCTTGAGATTCGAACTTGAAACTGTGACAGATTTGAAATCGAACCAAAACCCCTATTTCGAGAGTTCAAACCGAAAAACTCAAAACTAGACTTTTAATCCTAACACATAAATCTAGGTTGTGTAAAAATTTCAGGTATTTTCGTTGATGTTTGCTATCTCAAATCGCATCGAATATAAACTGCTTTGACAAAACGTTTTTGAAATCTGCCTGTGAACATGTCCGAACTTAGTGAGCCTGTTTCTATATTTTCTAGTCCAATTTGATCTTTGCAATCTAAATGAAAGTTGTAGATAATCATGTCTAGTATGTGCATATAAACTTTCAGAATTTTTGGAGTCCAATTGATATGTCAAAAAGTCAATTTTCTAAACTGTGTCAAAACTGTAACTGGACAGTGAACTATTTTTGCAATGAACTCGATTTTTGACATGTTTCCTCAACTTATTTCGAAAACGTTAAAACACGAAAGTTGTTCGTTAGGGTGTTTTTGATATACTGTGAAAATATCAGAATTTTTGGACCTGAAATGAATTTTTGAATTAAAAAGGCGTAAACTATGACGTCAAATGATTTTTAAATCGAAGAGATTGTGAAATATCGAAACAAACGGTCGAGACCTTGAAATACGATATATCTACACTTTTGAAAAATCCCGTTACACTAAATTAAAACATATGAGATACTTGGCTATGTAGGGGGTGAGTGCTCGATAGAGTGCCCCTCTAGCTTTTCACATCGTGCCTAGACGGACGAGTGTGACCTATGTAGGGGGTGAGTGCTCGATGGAGTGCCCCTCTAGCTTTTCGCTTCGTGCCAAAACGGCCGAGAGTGACCGACGTAGGGGGAAATGCTCAATAGAACGCCCCCTAGCTTTTCGCTTCTTGCCAAAACGGCCGAGGGTGAATGTTATGAGAAACTGTGCCAAAACGGCCAATGAAATACTTGAAATACGACACGGCTGCGGCCGCCGGATCACCGGCTATGCAAGATACTAACGACACGGCTGCGGCCGCCGGATCACCGGCTATACAAAATATTGAGAAATGGTTACGTAACGGGGAAATAAAAGATTTAATATTTTTAAGTATTTATTTATTTATGCCCGTCTTTAAATTATGCATTTAAAATTATGTCTTTAAATTTTCATATCTTATTAAATTGTTATTATGGATTAAATGCATGTTCAAGTACACAATTAACTTATTAATTTTAAATTGATAGATGAGTTGTTTGTATGCATGCCTCGGAGTAAAAATTTAATTATTTAATTAAACCTCTTTATACGTGTGTAAAATTATGATCTTGTGGAAATCCTTTTCTTTTCAAATATGTAATTAAATTATTATTAGATGAATAAAATTTAAATCATGTCTTGTATGCACATTTTTTTCCTTAAATTTAATTAAAGGCTTTGAAACCCCTTGATCATATTAAGTGTTAACTTACTCAGCACGTTTTTGCTGACCAAACCACATTTTCCCTTTTTCTTTCAGAGTTGAGGATAATGCATCATCATATGCTTGCATGAGAATTTTGGGAAGATACATTATTTTAGAACTTGCATGGACGGGCCTGTTTAACCCGTGTTTTGGCCATGTTGGCTCAGTATTTAAATTTCCGCTGCATTACAATTATATATATGTAAATATTACATTCCGCTGCAACTTCGATATTATGATTTTTTTTAAGTTATATTGCAATGGGCCGTTTGAATGTTTTAAATTCTAAAAAACCATAGCCTTGCATCTCTTTAGCAAGCTCGGAGAAACCGTGTCTTGCTAGGGAGGTGTGGCGGTGACATCCCGGCCTGGGTTATCAAATCCGGGGTGTTACAAAGTGGTATCAGAGCCCGGACTGTTTTTTTTTTTTAAAAAAAACTAGTATTATTATTTTTAAACTATTATTATATTTAAAAATCCATTATTATTTTAAAACTAACATTTTTGAGCCCAAAATTTTTTTAAGCCCCAACTTTTAGCCTAAATTAATTATTTTAAAACCCAAACCTTTTGAGCCCAAAATTTATTTTTCCTAATCCAAATCTTTGGCCCAATACCCTTGTTTTTACTTAAGCCCAAATAATTTATTCTTTTGGCCAATATAGTGGCCCAAATCTTTTACCTTATTCTTTTAAAACATATCCATGGAACAAATTTATTTTTAAAACCCATGGATAAATAAATGCATGCATAAATTAACTTTTTATTGGGGGGATTGCATATGCATATGCTTACATAAATATCTGTACTAAACTTTTATGTGAATCGTATGTGATACCTAAACTTCTCACTCTAGTGTTCGACATGGCCTTGAGTCTTGACTTAGAAGCGTTAACTTAAGACTAACTTCGCCTTAGTCCTAGATCTCGATCACCATGTTTAACATGCCCACATCGATTAAATGGCCGTTACCGATCTATCTTTCAAATTTCCTGACTCCTAACGTTCATTAGATTAGAAACTTATCATCGCGTGCGTAATAACAGAAAATGACACCTAGGAGAAAACTGAGGAAGGTAAGTCCAAACGGCACCGACGCTAACCTCCCCAACGTGCCCAACAACAATGAGATTCCACATAACATAGGAGAACAGACGGCTCCTATTCCCAACAACATTGACGAACATTTAAAGACCGTAGAAGAAATACTCATAGTTTTGGGAAACGCCGAGGTACATAGGGCGCAGGCGGCAATACCTCCACCAGTAGCTCGGAATAACTATCTAGATTTAGTAAATCCTTATCAACCGCCACACTATGATGGGGAGGAAGATCCCGCCAAACTAGAGGAGTGGATCCGTACGTTCGATAAACTCTTAAACGCTATCAAATGCCCTAATGAGGAAAAGATACATGTAGCGACTTACTACTTAGGAGGTGAAGCCGATGAGTGGTGGCAAAACCTCCAAAGGAAATTAGTGGAAGATGAGAAAGCCTACACTTGGGAAGAGTTTAAGGAAGCTCTGAGGGAGAGGTTCTACCCATTAAGCACCAAAGCGATGAAGTACGAGGAATTCATTAACCTAAGGCAAGGCACACAGACAGTGCAAGAGTACTACACCAAATTCAATGAGCTAGTACGATTTGCTACGAGGCTAGTACCAACTGACTCCGACAAGGCTCAGAAATTTGAGATGGGGTTAAACCTGGCCATTAGGGAAGTAATCACGGGGGTACACTACTCTGACCCACAAGCTGTTTATGATCGTGCGGTAGCGGTTGCACGAGTTCAGGGACTGAACGAAAGGAGATAGATGAGTCTAGCCAAGGTCCCCAAGCACAAGACAAGAGAGGTAAGGACCGCGGAGCTGATAAAGACACGGGTAGGAATAACCTTCGCAAAGGCCCAAATGGACCAGCCCTAGGCGACGAGGGAGGCAATAATAGAAGAATTTTCACCCGTAAAGGCTACGTGCCCCGATGCCTAAGCTGTAACCAACCTCATCTGGTGAGGGGATGCCCTCAACCCGACACATGCTTCCGATGTGGTCGACGTGGACATCGGATGAAAGAATGTCGAGCCCAGATTAAGAATATAACCAAAAGAGATGACCTGGTCGCTGGACTTAACTAGCCACAAATAACCAAGCGGGACTCATGGGACGTTAAATGTGGTAAAAGAAGCAGACATACATGTGCTAGGCGACGATACTCGAACCTTCGTGGGAATAATGTGCAGGCAGTTATGGGGACATAACTGTAATCTTAAGGGGGAGAGGATGTAATACCCCATAATAATGCATAAGCATTTACTTTTGAAACCCGAATATTTTGTATCCCGAATAAATAAATTCAAAATTGTTTTGAACTACGTAATGACTTGATCCCTTCACAGGGTACGTAGGCAACTTGGAAATTTCAATTCTGGGTTTAGTCAAACAATAATCAAACAAACAATCAACAATCGAACAATAATTCAATAACACAATATCACAAAATAATAAACAAACAAAAAAAATCCTTAGCACGAAAAAAAGCCGAAACACAACTTCGAGGACGAAGTTGATTCTTAAGGAGGCTAGACTGTAACACCCGAGAATTTTGCAACATAAAATAAATAAATAAATAAACAATAAATAAATATAATAAATAAATGAATATAATAAATAAATAAATAAATAATTAAAAGAAGAAATGAGAAAAGGAATTTAATTCAAGAAGGAATTAAGTATCCAAGAACCCGTGAAGTCGAAAATAATTTAATTAAATAAATTATCGCACGGGAACCAAATATAGATGGACTTAATATTTCGAATCTGAAATTAATTTGAGATCCCAAATAAATTTGAAATAGGATTTAAAGTTCAAGAGATAGCCCAAGAAAATAGAAGGAGAAAGGCCCAAAGAGAAGACAAAGGCCCAAAATGAAGGAGGAAGAGGAAAGGCCCAAAGGGATTGTACGACCCGGCCCAGACAGCGGCCCAGTCTGGGTCCGTGCGGGGTTAGGCCAAACCCCGCGCCAACCCCACGCCAACCTCGCAGCCTGCTACACTTGACGCGTTTTGGCGATTTCTTGCCATATTTCGTCCCCTCGACTTTGGAAACTCGATCCCGAGCGAAGGAAGGTGTATATGGCCGGCTCTAGGGGTCTTGGGACTGATTATTTCGAAATCCCAAACCCTAGCAACCCCATTGTCTCTCCCAAAATCTCCCAAGTTCTTCCAACACCCGAAATCACCGACTTCGAACTTTCCGATCACTTTCCGGCGACGAAAACCGACGGAGGAGGCGTAGGACACAAGGTCTCTAGTACTCCAGACTTGGGTAAGTCGTTTATAGATTTTCATTTAATTTTTCGAACCCGAAAACTCGATCTAACATTGGATTGATTCTTCCGAGTTGAAATCATGGCCAAAGTTGGAAGCTTGGCGTTGAGGAGATCCGTTTGTAGTGGATTTGGGACGAGCCAAGCGACCCGAGGACAACCAAACACCTTACCACTGTAAGTTAATACTTACTTGATTTTGGGTGACTTAAAATGCAACCAAACATATGGATTTAATAACTCTAAAATCTGTCAACACGAAAAACCCTCGGCGCAACAATTTTGTGTGAATTTTTCGAACCCTTAAAACTACTCAAACGGAAAAACTTAAAATATGAAAAACGTTCATAAGACATAGATCTAGTTCATGTAAAATTTCCATAATTTTTCATTGCGTTTTGATATCCGAATACGGCCGAGAACCAACCTGCCTTGAGATTCGAACTTGAAACTGTGACAGATTTGAAATCGAACCAAAAACCCTATTTCGAGAGTTCAAACTGAAAAACTCAAAACTAGACTTTTAATCCTAACACATAAATCTAGGTTGTGTAAAAATTTCAGGTATTTTCATTGATGTTTGCTATCTCAAATCGCATCGAATATAAACTGCTTTGACAAAACGTTTTTGAAATCTGCCTGTGAACATGTCCGAACTTAGTGAGCCTGTTTCTATATTTTCTATTCCAATTTGATCTTTGCAATCTAAATGAAAGTTGTAGATAATCATGTCTAGTATGTGCATATAAAATTTCAGAATTTTTGGAGTCCAATTGATATGTCAAAAAGTCAATTTTCTAAACTGTGCCAAAACTGTAACTGGACAGTGAACTATTTTTGCAATGAACTCGATTTTTGACATGTTTCCTCAACTTATTTCGAAAAAGTTAAAACACGAAAGTTGTTCGTTAGGGTGTTTTTGATATACTGTGAAAATATCAGAATTTTTGGGACCTGAAATGAAATTTTGAATTAAAAAGGCGTAAACTGTGACGTCAAATGATTTTTAAATCGAAGAGACTGTGAAATATCGAAACAAACGGTCGAGACCTTGAAATACGATATATCTATACTTTTGAAAAATCCCGTTACACTAAATTAAAACATACTCCCTCCGTTTTTTATTGTTAGCTACATTTGAAGTTTTGTCACTATTCATTGAACTACTTTGATTTCAAATTTTCTCATAGCTATACAAGTTAAAATATAGTCAAGTGTGATCTTGTTATATTCGTCTCGTCATGTAGTTTTTAAATATGGAAGTTATAGAATTTTCACTTGTACCGAAATTGAGTTATTAACGATTTAAAATGTGCATTAGACTGCGTGCGATGTGGGTCCGTAGCAAACAAATAAAAACGGAGGAAGTATGAGATACTTGGCTATGTAGGGGGTGAGTGCTCGATAGAGTGCCCCTCTAGCTTTTCACATCGTGCCTAGGCGGACGAGTGTGACCTATGTAGGGGGTAAGTGCTCGATGGAGTGCCCCTCTAGCTTTTCGCTTCGTGCCAAAACGGCCGAGAGTGACCGACGTAGGGGGAAATGCTCAATAGAACGCCCCCTAGCTTTTCGCTTCGTGCCAAAACGGCCGAGGGTGAATGTTATGAGAAACTGTGCCAAAACGGCCAATGAAATACTTGAAATACGTAGCGGCTGTGGCCGCCGGATCACCGGATATACAAGATACTTACGACACGGCTGCGGCCGCCGGATCACCGGCTATACAAAATATTGAGAAATGGTTACGTAACGGGGAAATAAAAGATTTAATATTTTTAAGTATTTATTTATTTATGCCCGTCTTTAAATTATGCATTTAAAATTATATCTTTAAATTTTCATATCTTATTAAATTGTTATTATGGATTAAATGCATGTTCAAGTACACAATTAACTTATTAATTTTAAATTGATAGATGAGTTGTTTGTATGCATGCCTCGGAGTAAAAATTTAATTATTTAATTAAACCTCTTTATACGTGTGTGAAATTATGATCTTGTGGAAATCCTTGTCTTTTCAAATATGTAATTAAATTATTATTAGATGAATAAAATTTAAATCATGTCTTGTATGCACATGTTTTTCCTTAAATTTAATTAAAGGCTTTGAAACCCCTTGATCATATTAAGTGTTAACTTACTCAGCACGTTTTTGCTGACCAAACCACATTTTCCCTTTTTCTTTCAGAGTTGAGGATTATGCATCATCATATGCATGCATGGGAATTTTGGGAAGATACATTATTTTAGAACTTGCATGGAGGGGCCTGTTTAACCCGTGTTTTGGCCATGTTGGCTCAGTATTTAAATTTCCGCTGCATTACAATTATATATATGTAAATATTACATTCCGCTGCAACTTCGATATTATGATTTTTTTTAAGTTATATTGCAATGGGCCGTTTGAATGTTTTAAATTCTGAAAAACCATAGCCTTGCATCTCTTTAGCAAGCTCGGAGAAACCGTGTCTTGCTAGGGAGGTATGGCGGTGACATCCCGGCCTGGGTTATCAAATCCGGGGTGTTACAAAGACTCCTAGGGGCAGACCTTGGGCGTCCCTAGGGCTTGTTTAACTATAAATAAGCCCTCTTAAAAGCTCCGAATACTTTTCCAAAACCCTACAACTCTCTATACGTCCGAAAACCCTAATTCCGGAGTCGTCGGAGGCACGAGACCAAGGCAAGACTGATTTGGACGAAAATCAGAGTCTCCTAGACGTCGTGGTAAGTTCCGATCCATTCGTCTCTTAGGTTTGATTCGAAAACGAATCCTAATCTTCTTATTTTTCTTTCTACGCCCCGAATCGGATCTAGAACGTAGAACCCGACGAACGGAGAGGATAGACGGAGGACTGGAAGCCACGCCTTCGAAATAGACGATCCCGGATATCTACAAATCTGTAAGTTAATACTTACATGGTTTTGGGAGTAATTAAAACACGAAACCTAAAAGCTTGAATCGAATCTTGCGTAAATCTGTCATTGAATGTTTTCTACCGGCGCAACAGTTTTGACGAATTTTTCCAAACCTTAAAACGACTTCAAACGGAAAAACTTAAAACACGAATAACGTTTCTAAGGCTTAGATCTATCTACTGTAAAATTTTCAGAATTTTTAGATACGATTTGATATGTGAAAACCAACCGAAACCAAACTGCTTGAAATTTGATCTTGAGATTCTTGACAGAACTTAGGTCCGATCTTGATCACGTTTTTGACACAGGTTCTAAACCGATTTAGATCTTTGACCGAACATGAAAGTTGTAGATAAATGTCCTAAGATGATCTCTGTAAAATTTCATTAAATTTGGAGTTTTTGCCATGTTAGATCTTGATAATCTTGAACTGCTATATATGAATTTCGGACAGATTTAGGTTATGACGAAAATTGATGATTTTGACCTATTTTGGTAACTCGGATTGAAAAAGTTAAAACACGAAAGTTGTTCATCTCGATGTTTCTGAGTCAGTGGTGAAATTTCAGAATTTTTGGAATTAAACTCGATTTCTACTGAATTTTAGAGTAAACTGTGGTTGATCGAGTCAAATCTTGAAATATTGTTGAAACGGTGAAACTAGCCTTTAAGGTTTAAACGAGTAGAAGACTCTTTGAAATAATTATATGAAATCTGGAAATTTAGGAAAATCCCCTTTACGAACTTGATCGTTAAAATTAGGGGGTGAGTGCTCTGCAGGGTGCCCTCCTAACGATTCACTTCGTGCCTATATGGACGATGGTGACCCCGCGCGAAATATTTGAGATATGTTGCCAAAACGGCATGAGATATATGGCCTACACTCTCGTGAATATCCTTATGGGTTTCTCGAGGCTCCGGAGTGGTACTGGGTATGGCAGATACGGCTGCGGCCGCCGGTTTCCGGCTAAATTGACGAGATTGCGATGCAATCGTGAAATACTTGCTATATTATCTTGGGAGTAATGGGGATAGTTAAATATTTTTAATCGTTGTTCTGTAAATTATTAAATGCTTTATTTAAATTACTTATGGCTTCTTTTAAATTATTTATGAATATTATCATGCTTTTATGTGAATATTAAATTAATGGCTTTTAAACCCTACGATCATGCATGTGTTAACTTACTCAGCAAGTTGTGCTGACCAAACCATTCTATTTTCCTTTTTCCTTACAGAGTATGTGGAATGATCATGAGTACGTTCATGCATGGGGAACTATATTTTTGGCAAACTTTATTATTTAAATTCTTGCATTAGACACTAGAATAAACGGGCCTGCTTAACCTGTGTTTTGACCATGTCGGTCGTATTTATATTTCCGCTGCAATATTATACTTAAATACTTTTTCCGCTGCGTTATGATATTATTATTATTTTCGAGACTATATTGTATGGGCTGTTTGCAAATGCTTTAAATATTTTTTTTAAACACTGAAATACCTAGCCTTGCATCTCTTTAGTAAGCCGGAGAAACCGTGTCTTACTAGGGAGGTGTGGCGGTGACATCCCGACCTGGGTGACCAAAAATCGGGGTGTTACAAGTTGGTATCAGAGCCCGGCTATTTTTAAACTATTATTTTTAAACCATTATTATTTTTAAACTATTGTTAATATTTTGACTATTATTTTAAATTTTAAAGTATTATTTCCATGGAGAAATTTTTATTTTAAAACCCATGGAAAAAAAATGTATATATATAGTGCATTAAATTATTTTTGGGGGGGAGTCATCATTTACATTTGCATATTGCATCTCTTCTATGAACTTAGAATTTTGGCGAATTCGAACTTAGAATCTTGGCGAATTCGAACTTAGAATCTTGGCAAATTTGAACTTAGAATCTTGGCGAATTTGAACTTAGAATCTTGGCGAAATTGAACTTAGAATCTTGGCGAATATTAACTTAGATCTCTCGCTTGCGCTAGATGGCTAGTCAAGATATGATGCAGTTGATGATCAGGATGATGAGCGTTCATCTTGATTCCCAACAAACCCTCGAACAAATGAAATACCGTATGGCTCAATTGGAGGCCAATTTGCACCACATGGGCAACTTGAGAGAGGCGGATCACCACCGCATAAACCAACTCGAACGTCAAGTCCAAACCCTCACTACACAAAACCTAATACTGAAGGAACACATCGATGCCCATGGGCAAGACTTGAACACTATCTTTGACGATCTACTGCCGCCAAGTTCGGAGGAGGAAGACCCGGAAGAGGATCCTGCTACCCCACCGGAGGACGTCTTGAGACGCTAGGAATTCTACTTATAGTAGATACTATTTTGCTAGGAAAATATTTCTACCTTTGTACTAAAATTTCTTTCGAGGAAATAAAATGCCCGATTTATTTATAATAAATCGAAAAAAAAACCGGACAGACCTGTCTGTACAAAAAAAAAATGAAATAAAACAAACTAAAATAAAACCCCGAAGCGTATGGCGCTTCTTAGTTCGATCGAGCACCACGTGCTAAATTACAAAACACATATACATTTATAGAAATTGCTTAGACTATATGTTAAATTCACAAGTCCTAATCCACCCTATTTGTACCAGAATGGCACCCAGAGGAAGAGGAAGAGGAAGAACTCAACCCGCTCCCCAAACCACCACTGAAACACCTACCGAAATACCTCCAAATGTCACGGAACCGGCCCAACCTGTAGAGGAACAACCCCAAGGTGCGCAGGGCGCCCCCGCACCGAACAATGTGGGCGATCGTCTTCGGACGATAGAGGAGGTTTTGATTGCGCTAGGAAACGCGCAAGTCAACCAGGGCCAAGCTGTGGCGGTACCTCCGCCCCAAGCTCGCCCTACTATCTGGCTATGGTGAATCCCTACCAGCCACCCCACTATGCTCGTGAGGAGGATCCAGCCAACTGGAGGAATGGATCCGGACCTTCGACAAACTGCTGGGAGGAGTTAAATGTCCGGAAGGAGAAAGGGTGCATGTCGCTTCGTACTACTTGGGAGGCGAAGCAGACGACTGGTGGCAGGCTACTCAAGCTAAGCTGACTGAAGATGACGAGCCCTACTCGTGGATGGAGATGATGGAACTACTCAGGGATCGATTCTATCCCTTGAGTACTAAAGCCGCCATGTACGAGGAATTCCTGTCACTGAAGCAAGGAGGCCAAACCGTACAAGAGTACTACACACGATTCAAGGAGCTGGTGAGGTTCGCACCAAGACTCGTACCCACGGATGCGGAGAAGGCTCAAAAGTTCGAGATGGGACTGAACCTGTCTGTTCACGAGGTGATCGCGGGGGTACACTACCCCGACCTGCAAGCTGTGTATGACCGCGCTGTGGCGGTAGCGCATGTGCAACAACTGAAGAGAAGGGTGAGTGGGGAGTCCAGCAGGGGTCCCCAAGACAAGAGAAACCGGGACTCAAGAAGCGAGAACAACACTGGAAGGAACGAATAACGGAGAGGGTCGAATAGGCCTCAACAAAACAATAATGGGAGAAGGTTTAACCAAGAAGAACCCGTACCACCCTGCCCAAGGTGTGGACGACCCCATCTGACGAGGGGATGCCCTCAACAGGGCGCCTGCTTCCGATGTGGTCGAATGGGTCACATACGTCGGGAGTGCCGAACTAGGATTGAGAACATAACGAAAAGGGAAGACCTGGTCACGGGGCAGGAACAGCCTCAGAACCAAAATGGGCGGAACGGAAGTAACCAGGGGTATAGACCCCCTCAAAACCAATTTAGGCCGCCGAATCAGAACCAGAACCAACGACCTCCGCCACCGCAGAATCAAAACCAACAGCAAAACCAGCAGCAGAATGCGAATCAGCTGGGCAATCAAGGACGCCCTGTGGGGAGGCTCAATGTGGTTAACCAAGCGGACGTGCCTGCGCAAGGAGAAGTGATAGCAGGTACATTTCACGTTTTGAATACACCCCTTAGAGTTCTATTTGATTCTGGAGCTAGTTGCTCGATTATAGCATCAAGGATAGTGCCTGAGTTAGATCTACCTAAGTGCGAGAGAATTAGCTTAGGAATTCAATTGCCTTCTGGAGAAGTAGTATCTTGCTCTAAACGATATAACGGAATTCCTATAGTGATAAAGAACGTAGAATTCTTCGCGAACTTAGTAGAATTTAACTTAAGAGACTTTGACAACATACTGGGGATGGATTGGTTATCCCAGTATAAAGCGGTGATCGAATGCCAAAAACAAAAGATCACCTTGTCAAAAAGTAGGGGAAAGAGAGTTATCTTTTACTCTCAGCCTCCTAAGAAGAGTAACAAAATCGTTAGTGCACTTAAACTAAGCAACTTGATGCGTAAGGGGTATGAACTGTATGCGTGCTATGTGCACAACCTTGAGGCGGAAGAGAACAAGGTTGATAGCATACCAGTGGTAAGAGAGTACCCAGATGTGTTTCCTGAAGACATCCCGGGAATGCCACCTGAGAGAGATCTTGAGTTCACTATAGATCTCATTCCGGGCACAGAGCCTGTCTCAAAAGCTCCGTACCGGATGGCACCACTGGAAATGAAGGAGTTAAAAGACCAACTCGAGGAGCTGTTAGGAAAGGGGTATATAAGGCCGAGTACTTTCCCCTGGGGAGCACCGGTTTTATTTGTTAAGAAGAAAGACGGAGGACTACGTCCTCGCATAGATTACCGAGGACTAAACCAAGTGACCATCAAAAAAATACCCTCTGCCGAGAATAGAGGATCTATTTGATCAACTGAAGGGAGCTTCAGTATTTTCGAAGATCGACTTACGATCTGGGTATCACCAGCTGAGAATTGCCGAGAAAGACATTCCGAAGACGGCGTTTCGAACTCGATATGGTCACTACGAGTTCACAGTGTTATCCTTTGGGTTAACAAATGCTCCGGCAATGTTCATGAACCTCATGAACAATGTATTTCGAGAGCTGTTAGATCAGTGCGTAGTGGTGTTCATTGATGACATCCTGATCTACTCGAAAAACGAGGAGGAGCATGCCCAGCACTTGCACCAAGTGTTAGGGACCTTGCGAAAGAATCAGCTATACGACAAATTGTCCAAATGCGATTTTTGGTTGAAGGAGGTAGCATTTCTTGGACATATAGTATCCGCTGATGGAGTTTCAGTGGATCCGGCAAAAGTCTCTGCCGTAACTGAGTGGGCAACTCCCAAGAGCCAAACTGAGATAAGGAGTTTCCTTGGCTTAGCCGGATACTATAGACGGTTCGTGAAGGATTTTTCTAAAATCGCACGACCTTTGACCCAGCTACTTAAGAAGGGAGTAAAATACGTGTGGACAGAGGCTTGTGAGACAGCATTTCAAGAGCTGAAGAAACGACTCACAACCACACCCGTATTAACACTACCATTAGAGAATGGTGACTTCGAAGTTTACAGCGATGCTTCGAAGGAAGGTTTAGGTTGTGTTTTGATGCAAGACTCGAGAGTCGTAGCGTATGCATCACACCAACTAAAGCCTCACGAGGAGAATTATACGACACATGACCTGGAGTTGGCAGCGGTCGTTTTCGCTCTAAAGATATGGAGGCATTATCTTTATGGGCGGAAGTGTCGAATGTTCACCGACCACAAGAGCTTGAAATATATATTCACTCAGAAGGAGTTGAATTTGAGACAGCGAAGGTGGTTGGAACTTATTAAAGACTACGATTTAGAGATAGCCTACCACGAGGGGAAGGCGAATGTGGTAGCCGATGCCCTAAGTCGGAAAACCCAACACGTGACAAACTCGTTGGTAATTCCGCCGGCATTGTACATGGAGTTAGCAAGATTGGAGTTAGAACTTGTGCATCCTGGCACAGTGAGTGAAACGATCAACGCCATGGTCGTAGAAACTCCAATATTGGACGAGATTAAGCTCGCCCAACCGGGCGATGCGAAACTCGAGAAGATAAAGGGGTATATTGCCGAAGGAAAGTGAAACTTTTGACAATTTCCCACACGAGTATTTTTGAAATATTATAACCCCGGTCTTGATTTTATTTAATGAAAATCATTTTATGAAGGCGGAGTTAGGATTAGGGATATATTTATAGGTTGTCACGTTTTTATTACTCGTGTTAAGAAACTGTGGCCCGAAAGCGCACGGTGTCAAAAATTGCAGTAATTTATAGTAAGACCGGATCGTTCACTGGAGGATGTGCGATAGAAGCAGGGCCCACGTCGTTTTACTAGATTTTCCATTCGTATTGCTCCAATGGGTTTGAAAAGTGACTAACAACTACTGGCATGAATTTAAACTAAACTATGAAAGCGTTTAAATTTATTCTACAAGGCAAATAAGTCTATTCTAGAAAGCGGGTAAAGTTTACTCTAAGAATGCAATAAATACTGTCTATGAAAGCAGTGAAAATTTACAGTATGCCAGCTGTGAAGCTGAATCACAATGTAGACAGAAGGGACAAGAAGAAAAGAATGAAAATTGGACAAGATTTAGATACAGCATTATTAAACTTCCATTTTTATACACAGATCTTTGTTTGGGATAATCCTATCAGATAGCTAATTCTCATGCTCTCAATACTGCGTTCCCTTTAACAGACAGGTACTTACAGTATGAGTTTACATGTTCTTAAGACCGCAGATTCTAAGATACCACAAATTTGTAACTGCCCTGGCCTGGGTATGTTACTTCATCTGTGGTGGATAAGCAACACCTGACAAATCATTTATTGACATGCCAAGTACTACTATCATTCTCCCATGTCACACCCAAAGATTCTAATTAAGCCCTGAACTATCCCTTAACTATCAATCCTAGTAACAGTTACACAACTCTCAATACAACCGAGTGACCTCTAATGAAAGCATTTAAAGAAAGCAGTAAAGAAAGCATTTAAAATCTATCACTCGGAGGTTTTGAAGGTCTGACCCTGGTAGTAAAAGATAGCTCCCCATCAGAATGATGAAGTATGGATCAAGAATTCCCGGATCTTGGTGAACTACTCGTGTGTTCACTTCCTTCCGGGTGGTTATGAGATACAAACTAATGAAACGAACTAATAGATTAGTTCGTTCCGGATGCACTCACTCAGGACTCAAAAATAGGCTTTAGCAGAAGAGGATAGCAGTTGAAAGGAACTCAACCCTATCTTAGAAAATAACCAAGGCCTATGTATTGTTCCTCTAGAATTATCTAACACACTGTATTTGAATCCAAGTGGACCCCATCCCGGTGTGATAGTTAAGACTAAATTCCCAGTACACAGCAATTTTGGAAAATAAAAGATTTTGAAAATCATTCCCTAAACAGGTACTAGACTCTCAATAAAACACAGATCCTTTCAGTCTAGATGAGACCTAATCGCTGACTCTGCTTCTAATTTCCCAAAATCAACCCTTGATAGAATGTGAATTAGTCATAACTGAAGACTTTATCCCTTACTCAGATCCGGATGTTATAGAGGAATTTTTATTGGAAATTTAATATGCAATATCTGTTTAAGATCTATGCTTCTATTGTCCAAGGGAAGGATCCCAAAATATTATAGACCACAATAGTACATAATATTATCATGCATAAGGATATATGGAAGTGTAAAATTAATTGACCCAAAATATAGATGTGGGTCTAGACAGAAGGTGAAACACAAATGTGAAGTGGTCAGGAGACCAAAGTTATGGCAGAATAATCGGGTGGACTGTAAACATCTACTATCCAATTTCCCAATTACTCGGATGAAGCGAATTTAGACAGGTAAACCCTAAAATGGCAGTGTCGCTACCAGTTGGGCCCCTACTGTCTGTGAATTCAGAGAAAAACATACATGCTTCCTCTCTGCAACACTTATCAGCTAATGTTGACAGACATTAGCAGAGTTTTATTACAGATTGGAATTTGGGTTTGGAAATTAAGGTAAATAAAATAAAACTGTATCCGGATGGGAATCAGTTGAGCAGCTATTATAGTCCCGGATGGACGAACCGCCAAGGCTTCTACTGACTGTCATCCAGACCATGCAAAATAACACTTAGTAACTAATACCCAGAATACGAGCTAGTTATCCGTGAGGGAATACCCGCCAACATTAGTCTGATGTATTCTTTACTAATTGTTACACACAATACACAAAAGACAAAATAAAATGAAATAAAGAGAAGAACTTGCATGAGAGACATTGGTTTCTCATGCAAGGTAATGGAATTAATCCATTTGTGATGGCTTAAATAATCCCTCCTACCATAATTAATTACAGTCCGGACTATCTGTTTAAGACATCATGATTTTGTTTATAGAAGAATGTTTTAGTGGCAATTGAACAAAGGTCCTCTGATCATAACAATTAGTGATTTAATTATTGCTAATTAGAATCATAAATCATTAATGAGTAGAGGGTTCAATTAATTAATGATGGAATATGGAGAATAGAAAATCTGCATGAAAATGCTGATTACGGCGCTAAACAGATGTTACGGCGCTATCCTAGGATAGCGCCGTGAGGGTAGCGTTGTCAAGGGTTGGTGTAAGAGAGAATAAATTTTGGATTAAAGGGGTAATTACGACGCTATACACTATGCTACGGCGCTATACTAGTATAGCGTCGTAGGTGTAGCGCCGTAGATGGTTTGAGAAATCAGAAGTTTTTGGAAAAAGAGGAGATTTTACGGCGCTAAACATTAAATGACGATGCTATCCTGGGATAGCGTCGTAAGGATAGTGCCGTAGGTGGGTTCTATGAGAAATGAGAATTTTGGGGACCTACGACGCTAAACAGAAATTACGACGCTATCTGAGGATAGCGCCGTTGGTTTAGTGCCGCAGGGCAAATTTTTGTTTAAGTTCTGGGCAACTACGGCGTTGAACCTCACCTACGACGCTATCCAAGGATAGCGCCGTAGGGCGGTTAGCGTCGTAGCTAGCCCAGAGACATGTTGTTGTTCGGGTGATGCAATCACTGCGATTGCAAACCCTATTTTCGAGTTAATGGCTCACAAATGCATGAAAATGAAGTAACAAGTTAAGAACAGTGAAAGTAAAATGCAAGAAATACAAAACAATAAAGGAAAGACATGCTATACTACACATTCATGAACCACAAACCCAAATGAGGGTTTTCAACCATAAGAACATGCATAGAAACCCGAAAATTGAAAAGAAAACAGAAAACCCACATAAACAGTAAGATAAAATGACCAAATGGTCATGAAACCAAAAACAAAGCATTAAATCCATGGACCCATGTCCATTTCATGATTTTGGGATTCTTTCAAAGATTAACTTCCCATTTTTCATAAAATGGTTTGATAATACCCATCATTTGGGTATTTCAAACCTAAATAAGAGTTTAACAAAACTGGAAATCGTATAACAGTGGCTACCTAGGTTTAAAACAAGAAAACTAACACTAATCTAAGCTAATATTAACCTAGAGAGACTAAAACAGTGCATAAAAGTAAATAATACAAAAAATTAAACTAACTTCCTAACTAACCTACACACTCCAAGAACAGCAGTTGTCTCCAAGTTTGAGAATGTGGTGAAGTGACAAGACCAGGGAGTCAACACCCTATATATAGGCGAGAAACCCTAGGCCCATGGGCCCCCAGGCCTTGAAATTTGAATTCTGGCAAGGCTTACGACACTATAGGTGGCTTACGGCGCTATCCTTGCTACGACGCTATGCTTGATTACGGCGCTATCCATGCTTAGCGCCGTCCGCTCTTCTTCAGACTGCTGCTTTGGTTTCCTCCTACGGCGCTAGACCAAGCTACGACGCTGTCCATGCATAGCGTCGTAGTTGTGTATAGCGTCGTAATATCCTGAAAAATCAGCTTTTTGTGGGTTTTCCATTTCTTTTCCCATCTTTTTGTTTCCTTTTTCTTTTCTTTTCTTTTTCTCATGTTTTTGGATTTTTCTAACATAAATGTGTAGTAAAATTACATATTTATGCATTTTTCATACCAGCTCAATATTTTTACAATTATGCATAAATCAGTCCAATTCTACTGCTTTCTTATTTAATATAAGACCGGAATGCGATCAAATGCCCGTTTCAGACACGGAAATGGATTGAAAGTAATGGTCATTTCTGGCCATTATCAACATCCTCACATTTAATACTGATCGTCCCCGAGCAGTCAGAGTCAATGTTCCTAAGAACACGGACTCTACATATTCAATTCATTTTCGTGGCTTCATAAATTACATTCTTTTTGGATTGGGATAAGACAATCAAAAACTACAGGTATTAAGTTCCCTTGATTGCAGTGTTTAATGAAATGATACTTTCTCACTACATTGGGCCTACAAATCAAACATTGTTATCAACCCTTTATGAATATCATGTTTGAAAGATGCAAAGATTAAAAATGAGAATTAAGGGATGACATGAACATTCTTCATGAAATAGAGCCTCACATATTAAGAGAATCGGAAAGATCACTCATTCTCAATTGGGATTTAATCAGTGAACACTCATAATCAATTTTAATTAAATTATCCCATAAGCTTGCAATTAGACCAACTCGCCACCGGCTCATTTCCTTCAATCGAGATCTCGAGGTCTTATTTAAGGGTTATAATGGGGCATACGGTTGTAACATGTGGTAGGAAAGGGGAATAATTGGGCTAGGAAGTGACAAGAATTAATTCTATCATAATATGGCATATTTTTATTTAAAATTTATGATCATCATTATTTTTCTTTTGCTTTTCTTTTCTATTGCATGACATTAGACTATGTCTAATTTGCTTTGTCATTTGCAATTTATTGATGTTGAATGGAATTCAACCTCTCTCTTTTTTTTTTTTTCATCGGTTTGTGAGATACCGATTTTCATAACTTTGATGATCGCAAATTTAATGCCTTTTGATAAAATTTATTCTTGCACACTTGAGTTTGAATTTTTGGGTCTTTTTGTAAGGATAGGAATAATATAGGGGGCTTCAAAGAAAAATTAGGCTTAAGGCTCAAATTGGTTAATCCTAAAGGGAAAATATTTTTGGGTTTGGAATTCAAACGAAGGCCAAAATTTTGGTTTTCTAGGTGCCTCGATCATATGCTCGATTTCGGGAATATGACATGGTCTTGAATCGGTCCCAATTGCAAGTTCTAGTTTCCTTTAATCAAAATGATTCACACATCAAAGAAAATGAATGAGTAAAAGTGACTCATGGCTCAAATCTCACAAGGTTGGGTTGATTCATGTCATACAATATTCTCAAATTTAATCAAAGTTTAATTCTAACAATTTATTCAATCAAAATTTCTAACATGCAGATTTATTACCCAATAAGCTGATCGCATCATTAAATTTTAATAGCTCAAAACCTTAGAAATTCATGTCATGCATGTTCTCAATTATATTATCCCAATTTAAAAGTTTGAAAATTTAATCACAAGCCTAAATTCAATCATGTGAATTTAGAGCACGTTTATGCACATTTTTGCTGGTTATTTAATTTAAAGCAGTAAAGAGGCACTGCTGACATACAAGGTATGTCAACAGCATATTTTTGGCCTGACAGTCACTTATTCATCTTGGACTATCAGACATCTTTTCAAAAGAAACAAATAAAAATTGTTGCAGATCTCAATCTTGAGTTCAATTTTGTGGAAAGCAATAAATTACATTAATTTTAAGAGATTCCTATGCAGTTAGTGTAAACCTGCATGCAAAAGAAGAAATCCCTTATATAATGCCGATACTCGGGCTTAAAAAGAACAAGAGCATACTAGGATTCATTTCTCCTTCTTCCTTTTCTCAGAACATGTATCTGAGCCAGTGGACGTAGCTGGTCAGCTCACAGCGCAGGCACCAGCCGTTGTGGTCTCTCAGGGGTTCATGCATCCTTCTGCAGAAAACTCGGGGTGGTTGTCCTGCAAACAAGTAGGGAGCATGATTGTCTGCCATCCACGCGAGGGTGTTGGTGGATGTGTAGTTCAAAACCTCTCGATTGGTCACCATCCTCTCTATCATTGCGATCCCCTGATTGACCTGGCCTTCATCCAGCTTGCTCATGAGCATCAGTCCGCGGGTGAGGATTGACGCTTTATGGTTGTCTTCGATGCCTGGCCGTAGCAGCTCGCATGCTTGCTCTTCATCCCCTTCTGCAAATGCCATGAGTGCTGGAACAATTTGGAGATTGAAGTTTCCAGCCTCAGTGCATGTGTGCAGAAATCTTTCTTTCTGCCTTCGTATCTCCTCCTGCCAGTGCCTCACCCTAGCCGCATCCAACTCGCATCGCTTGTAAACGATGGCGAGGTTTCCTGCATCCCTCAGCTTCGTGCAAGTTCTCCTAGCTCTGAACACTTCTTTCATTTCATCCTCCCCGATTCGGGAAAGAATTTCTCCTAAAAGCTCTAGCGGAAGGTCCAGCAGCTGGGTTCCTCCGGGCACTGGGTCTGGATTTGGAAGGTTGCCCCTGCGAAGATAAGAGTGATGAATCCAATTTTTATAGAATTTTCTCAGAAATTATTCAAATTTGGAAACCAACATCCTCACATTTAGAGCTTTGCTCTAGATGTGAAATTATTAAGTTTCCAATCTTGAATTTTGATAAAAAGCATAGGTAAAATGGATTTTTATGAAAGGATAGGGGTCATTGGGCCCTAGATATATATTTAAATGGGCCATTGGGCCCAAAAGTTTGATTTTCAAATTTTATTAAACAAGTCCGAGACACTTGTTGGGGATGGAGTGAGATGGAATGATGGGGTGAAATGCTCGAGTTTTGGGAAGTGCAGTGGAAGTGTGGCGTAATGGATCTGCTATTTCTGGACTGCCTGGACTGTCTTGGACATTTAAAACATCCAAAAATTTGCAAACACTATTTTTTAATTTTTAAAGGGTTGACTTGTTTTATTTAATGAAAGTGGGATGTGAGTGGTCCCATTTTGGATTTTCGAAAAGAATAGCAGTTGGGTGACAAAAATACTGCTATTTACTCACACTACAGTTCCATTGGGAACAAAAAGAACATAAGTTAAACATTAAATCTAATAACTCTTTTTTGTCTTTTTCATAAGGTCACTTTCCTTTGAAAAAGTGGCAAGCCCCTATTGGGTGCTTGTACCATGTTTCCAAAAATAAGGTGACACTTATTCCAAAAGATTTTGAGACAGTAAAAACATATATGCCAAAAAGGATCTTCCACCTTTAATGTTTCAAAACAACACTGTGAAAACATTTCAGGATCAAAACAAAATCCTAACCAAGAACAGCACGCATCCAACACCATTTTTCAAGAACAGAAATGCCAATAACACCATGATGCTTGAAACAACATCCTAATGCTCATTGACTCTTCTTTTCCAGTTTCAAACTTTAAAAATTTCCAAACTCCTAATATTTTTAAAACAGATTTTTCAAACAGGTTTTAAAGGGTTTCAAAAGGGTTTCTCAAAACCGAGAGCATTCACAACTCGAAATGGAAAAATAAGAGTGAACACAACCCCCATTGTGCCATTTTTAACCAAAAAGGAAGAAAAGGAAAACAAAGACTCCGATGGAGGCCATGAACAAGGATGGAAAACATGAGTTTTACCCTGCCCTCCATGGCTCGGGTCTGGGCAAGGGTCCCAAGTTTGGAAGGATTCCATAGAATCTGTCCATGGTGCCTCCTTGGAGTTGTGGAGAAAAATGTTGTACGAGAACTCTGCGTTCTGCGTAGGGTCTGAGAGTGGATTTTCTGGAAATGGGAGTGTGAGAGTGTGGGAATGAAGAAGAAGAAGGTCGGGGTATTTATAGGTGAGAAAAAGGGTTTCTACGACACTATACTTAGCTTACGGCGCTATGCTAGCGTCGTAGGCTTGGTTCAGCGTCGTAAGGTGGTGGGAATGAAAGGGCGTACTACGGCGCTATGCCTTTAGTACGGCGCTATCCAAGGATAGCGTCGTTCTAAGGGACTGCGTCGTAGGTAGATCAAGAAGAAAGGGAAGTGCCCTACGGCGCTGTCCTATTGCTACGGCGCTATCCTAGGATAGCGTCGTAGTTGTACTTCAGATTTGAAATTGTTCACAATTCCATGCGAACTGGACCCGGGTAGATGAAATTGGGCCTCAGTTGGTTTTATTTGTTTTGGACTTGGGAGATTTTAGTTCAAAACATTTTTGAGTGTTAATGGGCTAATAAATTAAATTAAACTTGCATAAAATAGGTTGGATTAATTCCATTTGTTCGGATTTTAAATTGCTTTAAATTCCGAAAGCATTTTCTTAAATTCATGGACTTAATCCAACCGGGAACCTGGTTTTCTTCTTGATTTTCTGCTCCTTCTTTTGTTGGTTCGAATTTCCTGCAAGTCAGATAAATACCCAATAGGTTAAGTTTTCTCCAAATATCAACATCCTCACATTTAGAGTCTTAATACTCTAAATGTTTAATTGATTTTTGGATACTTTCTTGTTATGAAATGATATACTATATACTATATACATATATATAAAATGAGATTTTTTTGTTTTTTAATGTTGTTTCTTATTGGGTGTAAGCCGGGTCTGCCACTGTTTGGCTTTCTTTCTCCGGATCGAACTGTCTGAGGTACTCCTTCAATCGATGTCCATTCACCACTATGTTGCCCTTGTCAGTTCGGATCCTGACGGCTCCATTTTCAAACACTTCCAGCACTTCATGCGGTCCTTCCCATCTGGATTTAAGCTTCCCAGGGAACAGCTTCAACCTAGAATTGGACAATAATACACTTTGACCAACATAGAAATGCTTAAGCTTAATCCTGCGATCGTGCAACTTCTGGGTCCGCTCCTTATAAATTCATACATCTCGTTTGAACTTATTCTTCTGATGATAGTTCGAAAATTGTGGGGTTATTCCGCACGCCAAGAAGTTAGCGATGTCGGAAAACCATGGACAGGCTTGATTATGCAGATGCAATGCGAACATCTGTTCGTCCGGAAACTCTTCATTGACGGCTTTTTCCTTTTTATCATTATCTAATCGAGATAAGTGGTCAGCAGCACCATTATCTCGACCTCGCCTATCTTTTATTATGATGTCGAATTCTTGCAACAGAAGTACCCACCTGATTAATCGAGGTTTGGCATCTTGTTTGCTAAACAAGTATCTCAATGCAGAATGATCGGTGTATACTATAGTCTTCGTACCTATAAGATACTGTCTGAATTTATCAAACGCGAAGATTACAGCGTACATCTCTTTCTCCGTTGTGGTGTAGTTAAGTTGGGCTTCATTCAGGGCATGACTTGCGTAATGAATTACGCAGTGTCTCCCATCCTTATGTTGTCCAAGAACTGCGCCTACGGCGAGACCACTAGCATCGCACATTACCTCGAAAGGTATTGACCAATCGGGTGGTTGCACTATCGGTGCAGAAACCAACATCTTTTTGAGCGTGTCAAAGGCTTGGACACACGCTTCATTTATTAAGAAATGATTTTCTTTACAAAGCAGATTAGTGAGCGGCTTGGTAATTTTAGAGAAATCCTTAATGAATCTCCGGTAAAAACCGGCATGCCCTAAGAAGCTCCTAACTGATTTGATAGAATTGGGGAGAGGGAGATTGGAAATGATGGAAACTTTGGCTGGATCAACTTCGATGCCTGCACGAGAAATGCGATGACCTAACACTATGCCCTCAGTGACCATAAAATGGCACTTTTCCCAGTTTAAAACCAAGTTAGTGTCCTCACACCTCTTTAAAATCTTAGCAAGATTAGTCAAACATTCATCAAACGTATCTCCATATACAGAGAAGTCATCCATGAAGACCTCAATGCATTTTTCGATAAATTCAGAGAATATAGACATCATGCATCTTTGAAAAGTAGCTGGTGCATTGCACAATCCAAAAGGCATGCGCCTATAGGCAAAAGTGCCATAGGGGCATGTAAAAGTAGTTTTTTCATGATCTTCACTGGCGATCACTATTTGATTGTATCCAGAATAACCATCTAAAAAACAATAAAACACCCTTCCCGCCAATCGTTCCAACATTTGATCGATAAAAGGTAAAGGGAAATGGTCCTTGCGAGTTGCCTCGTTCAACTTCCGGTAGTCTATGCAGACTCTCCATCCGGTGACTGGGCGCGTGGCAATTTCCTCCCCTTGTTCATTCTTGGTAATGCACATCCCACCCCGCTTCGGAACAACCTGCACAGGACTGACCCATTTGCTATCAGAAATCGGGTATATAATACCGGCGTCTAACAGCTTGATCACTTCCTTTCTTACCACTTCTTGCATGGGTGGGTTCAATCTTCGTTGGGGCTGGCGAGAGGCCTTGAAATTCTCCTCCATTAAAATCCTGTGCATACAAACAGAAGGGCTTATTCCTTTGATATCAGAAATGGTCCAACCGATTGCACGCACATAATTTTTAAGTACTCCCACCAAAGCGTCTTCCTGAGCTTGTGTCAACTTGGCTGACACAATTACCGGTAATTTTTTATGTTCTGCGAGAAACGCATACTTAAGATGTTCCGGTAAGATTTTAAGTTCAAGCTCTGGTGGGCATTCCACTGAAGGGAGTAATTTGCGAGAATTAGATGGGAGAAGATCAGATTTACCTTCCGGATCCTGCATCAGTACAGGATCCGCCTCCTCTTGGTCAGCGTCGTCATGGAAGTCTGTGCCGTCAAACTCCTCCAAATCCCCTGTTTCGGGATCGGCAAAGTGAACAGCTTTGCATCCTTTGTGCTCCACGCCAGCAGACTTCAATACCTGCTTTGAAATTTCATCCAGCATCATTTCATGATCAAATTCAGAGTCAAGCTCTCTCTCCTCACTCCTAACTATTACAGATTTTGATGAACAGAACCCGTCATCTGGGTATTTCTGTAACTGTGCCATGTCAAATGTAACTTCTTCATCATCGACTCGCAGTGTTACTCGTCCAGCTTTTGCATCTATCAGTGCTCCGCCCGTTGCAAGGAATGGTCTCCCCAATATCAATGGCATGTCCAGATCCTCCTCTATGTCTAGTATTACAAAATCAACTGGGAATAAGATATTCCCAATCTTCACTATGATGTCCTTGAGGATGCCGGCAGGCTTTGTGATGGATCTGTCTGCCAATTGGAGTCTCATCTTGATTGGCTCGATGTGTCCCAGCTTGAGGCGCTGCACCATTGCCAAGGGCATAACATTGATGCTAGAACCAAGATCACAGAGGCCCTCTCCTGCTTTGACTTTCCCGATTTGAATCGGCAATGTGCAACAGCCTGGATCTTCTTGCTTTTCCGGAAGCTTGCGCTGGATGATAGCACTGCATGTATTGTTAAGAACTAACAGTTCTTCCTGCTCAATTCTCCTTTTTCCTGAAACTAATTCTTTCAGAAATTTAGCGTATGCTGGCATCTCAGCTATCATTTCGATGAGAGGAATAGTTATTTCTACTTTTTGCAGTCTTTTCAGAAATTTTTCAAATTTAAGGTCCTGTTCTTGATTTTTAAGTCTGGCCGGGTATGGCACCCTTGGCATGAACTTTTTATTATCAAATTGTTTCTGTGGTAAAGGGAAGGAAGTTGTACCTCCACCTGTACCCTTATCTGTTTCAGCCGTTTCAGGTGCAGCGTCAGTCTGCAGATTGGATGTCTCGTTCTCGGCTTCCTTTTCATTCTCCTCAATATCACTTTCCAGTTCATTTTCTTGTATCAGCTTCTCCTTGCCCTTGGGTCCTTCCAGAATTTTGCCAGATTTTAGTGTGATGGCCTTACACTGAGGATTTTTCTCAGCTGTGCTGGGTAGAGTTCCTTGGTCTCTTTTCTGCATTTCCTTGGCCATTTGCGTAACCTGCGTCTCCACATTCCGAATAGAGGATTGCAACTGAGTGTTGATTTCCTTTTGACTGGTGATGAAGTCAGTCATGAGGGTCTCTAATCTGGAAGGGGGTTTCTGCTGGTTCTGGTTCCAATTCTGGTTCGGACCTTGGTTCTGACCAAACTGATTCTGATTTGGGACAAACTGATTCTGTGGCTGCTGAAAGTTTTGGAAATTTTTGTTTTGAGGCGGCCTAGCTAGAATCTGAGGCTGAAAACCTGGGTTAAAGTGCTGGGGCCTTGGTTGGTTGAACTGTTGAGGCTGGGTCAACAGGTGGGAGTTCAAAGCATTGTTGTTGGAATATGAAAGGTTCGGGTGCCGGTTTTGGAATCCACCTGCATAGTTACAGCTTTCATTCGCCACTTGCTGACAAGACTCGGTGGGATGCGGGCCTTGGCAAGTCCTGCAAACGGCTTCAGCATTTTGAGCCTGTGTAGAGCTCCCAGCTTCCTGATTCAAGGCCAAGACGGCCACTTGGTCTTTCAGTTTGTCCAGTTCAGATTTCCCTACTGTACCTACAGCACATAAACCACGAGGGGGAGGGGAATTAACATCATCAAAAAGAATAGATCTGTTTACACTCATTGCTTCAATCTTGGCCCAAGCTTGATCCATGGGAATGTATAGCAGGTGTTGACCACCGGCAGCATCAAGCATGTTCTTCCATGCTGGGGTCAAACAGCTGTAAAACTTCCTTAACTGCTCCCATTCATGGAAGCCATGCTGGGGGCATTTCCTGAGCAAGTTGAAGAACCGTTCCTTTGCATCATACAGGGACTCGTCTGGTTTCATCTTGAATTCCGCAATCTTAGAGCGGCATTCATCCACCTTGGACTCCGGGAAGTACTTTGTCAAGAAATTTCTGATCACATCTTCCCATGCAGACTTCTGATTCACGGGCAATGATTTGTACCATGTTCGTGCTCCACTAGTCAAAGAGAAGGGAAATAATCTCAATCGAATAGTGTTAGCAGATACATTTTGATTCTTAATGGTGTCACATAGCTCCAAGAATGTTTGCAAATGATCATGCGGATCTTCATGACTTGCCCCCGCAAACTGATTGCTTTGAACAAGATTGATGAGTGCCGGCTTCAATTCGAAATTCCTGGCCAAGAATGGAGCTTGTCCAGGAATGTTCAAATATGGTTCTAGAATGGGCTGCATATAGTCAGCTGCGGCTGCCTGCTGATTGTTCCCTGGCCCTCCTTGGTATTGCTGTGGGTAAAAGTTCTGATTTGTATAGTAATTTCTGGGATCATTGAAATCGTTCGGGTTAGGATGATTCTGGTTTTGGTTAAACTGAGGGTTTGGAAATTGAGGATTCTGGAAATTTTGGTTATTTGGATTATTCTGGTTAAGTGGGTTGTTTTGAGGGTTTTGGTGGTTTGGGTTGGGTGGAGGCACCTCGAAGGGTTGCTGCTCGAGATTTGGGGGGTTCTCACCTCCCTGAATGACCTGAGGGGGGAGATCCTCCAAGTTCTCATCATCAACGTCTTCTGGGTCCTCTTGGATGTTTTGGAGTGGTGGGTTAGGTGGAATGTTTGGGGGATTGCCATGGTTATCCGCCATGTCTGAGATGTCACTGCTTGTGCTTGGAGAGAGTAGAGCTTGTCTTTCCCGTTCCTTTCTTTGTCTAGCTTCCGCCCTCAGACGACGAGCTATTTTCTCGATCTCTGCGTTGAATGGGATCTCGGCTGGAGTCTCCTTTCTCTTTTGCATAGAACAGAGGTCTCAGCTATGACAGTACCTGCACATTCCCCAGGTTAGAATCGGGTTCGGAGGTGAATATTTATATTTATAAGTATAAGCTAACTAAGAGCAATGAGGAATGTAATTCTCTAATAAAACGGCGCTGCATCCTCCCCGGCAACGGCGCCATGAAACTTTTGACAATTTCCCACACGAGTATTTTCGAAATATTATAACCCCGGTCTTGATTTTATTTAATGAAAATCATTTTATGAAGGCGGAGTTAGGATTAGGGATATATTTATAGGTTGTCACGTTTTTATTACTCGTGTTAAGAAACTGTGGCCCGAAAGCG
Organism: Hygrophila difformis; assembly: GCA_030278955.1. Lineage (NCBI taxonomy): Eukaryota > Viridiplantae > Streptophyta > Magnoliopsida > Lamiales > Acanthaceae > Hygrophila > Hygrophila difformis. The sequence goes on along the minus strand of JAOANR010000332.1, from coordinate 20,650 downwards.
CACGGTGTCAAAAATTGCAGTAATTTATAGTAAGACCGGATCGTTCACTGGAGGATGTGCGATAGAAGCAGGGCCCACGTCGTTTTACTAGATTTTCCATTCGTATTGCTCCAATGGGTTTGAAAAGTGACTAACAAAGCAAATAAGTCTATTCTAGAAAGCGGGTAAAGTTTACTCTAAGAATGCAATAAATACTGTCTATGAAAGCAGTGAAAATTTACAGTATGCCAGCTGTGAAGCTGAATCACAATGTAGACAGAAGGGACAGGAAGAAAAGAATGAAAATTGGACAAGATTTAGATACAGCATTATTAAACTTCCATTTTTATACACAGATCTTTGTTTGGGATAATCCTATCAGATAGCTAATTCTCATGCTCTCAATACTGCGTTCCCTTTAACAGACAGGTACTTACAGTATGAGTTTACATGTTCTTAAGACCGCAGATTCTAAGATACCACAAATTTGTAACTGCCCTGGCCTGGGTATGTTACTTCATCTGTGGTGGATAAGCAACACCTGACAAATCATTTATTGACATGCCAAGTACTACTATCATTCTCCCATGTCACACCCAAAGATTCTAATTAAGCCCTGAACTATCCCTTAACTATCAATCCTAGTAACAGTTACACAACTCTCAATACAACCGAGTGACCTCTAATGAAAGCATTTAAAGAAAGCAGTAAATAAAGCATTTAAAATCTATCACTCGGAGGTTTTGAAGGTCTGACCCTGGTAGTAAAAGATAGCTCCCCATCAGAATGATGAAGTATGGATCAAGAATTCCCGGATCTTGGTGAACTACTCGTGTGTTCACTTCCTTCCGGGTGGTTATGAGATACAAACTAATGAAACGAACTAATAGATTAGTTCGTTCCGGATGCACTCACTCAGGACTCAAAAATAGGCTTTAGCAGAAGAGGATAGCAGTTGAAAGGAACTCAACCCTATCTTTGAAAATAAACAAGGCCTATGTATTGTTCCTCTAGAATTATCTAACACACTGTATTTGAATCCAAGTGGACCCCATCCCGGTGTGATAGTTAAGACTAAATTCCCAGTACACAGCAATTTTGGAAAATAAAAGATTTTGAAAATCATTCCCTAAACAGGTACTAGACTCTCAATAAAACACAGATCCTTTCAGTCTAGATGAGACCTAATCGCTGACTCTGCTTCTAATTTCCCAAAATCAACCCTTGATAGAATGTGAATTAGTCATAACTGAAGACTTTATCCCTTACTCAGATCCGGATGTTATAGAGGAATTTTTATTGGAAATTTAATATGCAATATCTGTTTAAGATCTATGCTTCTATTGTCCAAGGGAAGGATCCCAAAATTATATAGACCACAATAGTACATAATATTATCATGCATAAGGATATATGGAAGTGTAAAATTAATTGACCCAAAATATAGATGTGGGTCTAGACAGAAGGTGAAACACAAATGTGAAGTGGTCAGGAGACCAAAGTTATGGCAGAATAATCGGGTGGACTGTAAACATCTACTATCCAATTTCTCAATTACTCGGATGAAGCGAATTTAGACAGGTGAAACCCTAAAATGGCAGTGTCGCTACCAGTTGGGCCCCTACTGTCTGTGAATTCAGAGAAAAACCTACATGCTTCCTCTCTGCAACACTTATCAGCTAATGTTGACAGACATTAGCAGAGTTTTATTACAGATTGGAATTTGGGTTTGGAAATTAAGGTAAATAAAATAAAACTGTATCCGGATGGGAATCAGTTGAGCAGCTATTATAGTCCCGGATGGACGAACCGCCAAGGCTTCTACTGACTGTCATCCAGACCATGCAAAATAACACTTAGTAACTAATACCCAGAACACGAGCTAGTTATCCGTGAGGGAATACCCGCCAACATTAGTCTGATGTATTCTTTACAAATTGTTACACACAATACACAAAAGACAAAATAAAATGAAATAAAGAGAAGAACTTGCATGAGAGACATTGGTTTCTCATGCAAGGTAATGGAATTAATCTATTTGTGATGGCTTAAATAATCCCTCCTACCATAATTAATTACAGTCCGGACTATCTGTTTAAGACATCATGATTTTGTTTATAGAAGAATGTTTTAATGGCAATTGAACAAAGGTCCTCTGATCATAACAATTAGTGATTTAATCATTGCTAATTAGAATCATAAATCATTAATGACTAGAGGGTTCAATTAATTAATGATGGAATATGGAGAATAGAAAATCTGCATGAAAATGCTGATTACGGCGCTAAACAGATGTTACGGCGCTATCCTAAGATAGCGCCGTGAGGGTAGCGTCGTCAAGGGTTGGTGTAAGAGAGAATAAATTTTGGATTAAAGGGGTAATTACGACGCTATACACTATGCTACGGCGCTATACTAGTATAGCGTCGTAGGTGTAGCGCCGTAGATGGTTTGAGAAATCAGAAGTTTTTGGAAAAAGAGGAGATTTTACGGCGCTAAACATTAAATAACGACGCTATCCTGGGATAGCGTCGTAAGGATAGTGCCGTAGGTGGGTTCTATGAGAAATGAGAATTTTGGGGACCTACGGCGCTAAACAGAAATTACGACGCTATCTGAGGATAGCGCCGTTGGTTTAGTGCCGCAGGGCAAATTTTTGTTTAAGTTCTGGGCAACTACGGCGCTGAACCTCACCTACGACGCTATCCAAGGATAGCGCCGTAGGGCGGTTAGCGTCGTAGCTAGCCCAGAGACATGTTGTTGTTCGGGTGATGCAATCTCTGCGATTGCAAACCCTATTTTCGAGTTAATGGCTCACAAATGCATGAAAATGAAGTAACAAGTTAAGAACAGTGAAAGTAAAATGCAAGAAATGCAAAACAATAAAGGAAAGACATGCTATACTACACATTCATGAACCACAAACCCAAATGAGGGTTTTCAACCATAAGAACATGCATAGAAACCCGAAAATTGAAAAGAAAACAGAAAACCCACAATAAACAGTAAGATAAAATGACCAAATGGTCATGAAACCAAAAACAAAGCATTAAATCCATGGACCCATGTCCATTTCATGATTTTGGGATTCTTTCAAAGATTAACTTCCCATTTTTCATAAAATTGTTTGATAATACCCATCATTTGGGTATTTCAAACCTAAATAAGAGTTTAACAAAACTGGAAATCGTATAACAGTGGCTACCTAGGTTTAAAACAAGAAAACTAACACTAATCTAAGCTAATATTAACCTAGAGAGACTAAAACAGTGCATAAAAGTAAATAATACAAAAAATTAAACTAACTACCTAACTAACCTACACACTCCAAGAACAGCAGTTGTCTCCAAGTTTGAGAATGTGGTGAAGTGACAAGACCAGGGAGTCAACACCCTATATATAGGCGAGAAACCCTAGGCCCATGGGCCCCCAGGCCTTGAAATTTGAATTCTGGCAAGGCTTACGACGCTATAGGTGGCTTACGGCGCTATCCTTGCTACGGCGCTATCCATGCTTAGCGCCGTCCGCTCTTCTTCAGACTGCTGCTTTGGTTTCCTCCTATGGCGCTAGACCAAGCTACGGCGCTGTCCATGCATAGCGTTGTAGTTGTGTATAGCGTCGTAATATCCTGAAAAATCAGCTTTTTGTGGGTTTTCCATTTCTTTTCCCATCTTTTTGTTTCCTTTTTCTTTTCTTTTCTTTTTCTCATGTTTTTGGATTTTTCTAACATAAATGTGTAATAAATTACATATTTATGCATTTTTCATACCAGCTCAATATTTTTACAATTATGCATAAATCAATCCAATTCTACTGCTTTCTTATTTAATATAAGACCGGAATGCGATCAAATGCCCGTTTCAGACACGGAAATGGATTGAAAGTAATGGTCATTTCTGGCCATTATCAGAAAGGCAATAGGATTTGCTGTCCATGAGGATGGAAGCATTCGTTTCAAAGGAAGATGGTGCGTGCCCCTTAAATGTGCCGAGTTGAAGCAAAGGTTGATGGAGGAAGGGCACAACACCCCATATTCAGTGCATCCCGGAGGCGACAAACTTTACAAAGATCTGAAGAAGATCTATTGGTGGCCGGGAATGAAGAAGGAAGTGGCAGACTTCGTTGCAAAATGTCTCACCTGCCAAAAGGTCAAGGCAGTGCGACATAAACCCTTAGGACTGATGCAACCACTAGAGATTCCAAGTTGGAAGTGGGATAGCATCTCGATGGACTTTGTCTCGGGATTACCCCGATCACCTAAAGGCATGAACAAGATTTGGGTGATTGTGGATAGGCTAACGAAGACAACCATATTTATCCCGATGAAGGACACGTGGACTATGGACCAATTGGCCCGAGCCTACATTGATAATGTGGTACGACGACATGGAGTACCACATGACATCATTTCTGATAGCGACAGTAGATTTGTCTCTCACTTTTGGACGGAGTTACAAAAGGCTCTCTGTACTCAAATTAAAATGAGCACCGCATTCCACCCAATGACGGATGGTCATACCGAGAGAACAATCCAAACACTAGAAGACATGCTGAGAGCATGCGTGTTGGAATTTAAGGGAAATTGGGAATCCCATTTACCCTTAATCGAATTCTCTTATAATAATAGCTACCATGCTAGCATTGGCATGGCACCTTTCGAAGCGTTGTATGGACGAAAGTGCCGAAGCCCGTTGAGCTGGGAAGAAAACGATAAGTCGGTGGTAGTGGGACCACAACTTATCGAAGACATGGGTCAACAAATCAAAGTGATTCAAGGAAAAATGAAAGTCGTTCAAGACCGTCAGAAGAGTTACGCTGGCGTGAGACGACGAGACCTAGAATTTCAAGTGGGAGATAGGGTCATGCTAAAGATATCACCCATGAAGGGGGTGATGCGCTTTGGCAAGCGAGGAAAGTTGAGTCCTCGATACATAGGACCTTACGAGATTCTAGAACGAGTCGGAAATTTAGCCTACCGACTGGCTTTACCGCCACAATTAGATCGAGTTCACCATGTCTTCCATGTCTCACAACTAAAGAAGTATGTGCCGGACCCGACACATGTACTTTAACCGGAGATAATTGAGCTCGATGAAGATTTGACTTATGAAGAAGTCCCAGTGCGTATTCTCGACACTAAGGAACGAGTAACGAGGTACAAAACCATCAAAATGATCAAGGTTCTTTGGTCGAACCACGAAAGTGAGACGGCAACTTGGGAAGTAGAGTCCGACATGAGAGAACGCTACCCGACATTGTTCCAAACCGATACCGACACAGTTATGGGGACATAACTGCAATCTTAAGGGGGAGAGGATGTCATACCACCTATTTTTCGTGCATTTTTGTAAACTTTTGAACTACGTTATGGCTTGATCCCTTCACAGGGTACGTAGGCAGCTTAGAAGTTTTAATTCTAAGTTCAGTCACAAAATAACAAAACAAACAAAAGACCTTAGCACGAGAAAGGCCGAAACACAACTTCGAGGACGAAGTTGATTCTTAAGGAGGGTAGACTGTAATACCCGAGAATTTTCCAACATAAAATAAAAAAATAATTAAATAAATAAACAATAAATACAATAAATACCATAAATAAATAAATCCAGCAAATAAATAAATAAATAAAGATAAGGAAATGAGAAATGAGATTTAACTTAAAAAGGAATTAAAGGAATTTAATTAAATAAAAAGAATTATTAAATGTAAATAAATTGTACACCGAAACCCGACACCAATGAACTCGAGGATTCGAGTCCAAACATTCAATTAGACCCGAGTAAAAATTTAGAGAGAAAGTAGAAACCCGGAGATACCCCGGAACTCAGAATTCAGGAGCATAGAGGGATAGAAGTCCGAAAGAGAGGAGGAAAAGCACGACGGATCGCACGACCCACCCGGACCGAAGTCCAGGCGAGTTCGGCGCGGTGGCCGCGCGGTCGAAGGAGGGAGAGCGCACCACGACCGCGCCGTCGGACAGATTCGCCCGTGCGAGATTTCTCGCCCGAATCCGGATTTTCCGACTTCGGTTGAACACCTTTCGGCTCAAGACTCCTAGGGGCAGACCTTGGGCGTCCCTAGGGCTTGTTTAACTATAAATAAGCCCTCTTAAAAGCTCCGAATACTTTTCCAAAACCCTACAACTCTCTATACGTCCGAAAACCCTAATTCCGGAGTCGTCGGAGGCACGAGACCAAGGCAAGACTGATTTGGACGAAAATCAGAGTCTCCTAGACATCGTGGTAAGTTCCGATCCATTCGTCTTTTAAGTTTGATTCGAAAACGAATCCTAATCTTCTTATTTTTCTTTCTACGCCCCGAATCGGATCTAGAACGTAGAACCCGACGAACGGAGAGGATAGATGGAGGACTGGAAGCCACGCCTTCGAAATAGACGATCCCGGATATCTACAAATCTGTAAGTTAATACTTACATGGTTTTGGGAATAATTAAAACACGAAACCTAAAAGCTTGAATCGAATCTTGCGTAAATCTGTCGTTGAATGTTTTCTACCGCGCAACAGTTTTGACGAATTTTTCCGAACCTTAAAACGACTTCAAACGGAAAAACTTAACACATGATAAACGTTCCTAAGGCTTATATCTATCTACTGTAAAATTTTCAGAATTTTTAGAGACGATTTGTTATGTGAAAACCAACCGAAACCGAACTACTTGAAATTTGATCTTGAGATTCTTGACAGAACTTAGGTCCGATCTTGATCATGTTTTTGACACAGGTTCTAGACCGATTTAGATCTTTGGCCGAACATGAAAGTTGTAGATAAACGTCCTAATATTATCTCTGTAAAATTTCATTAAATTTGGAGTTGATTTGCCATGTTAGATCTTGATAATCTTGAACTGCTGTATATGAATTTCGGACAGATTTAGGTTATGACGAAAATTGATGATTTTGACCTATTTCAGTAACTCGGATTGAAAACGTTAAAACACGAAAGTTGTTCATCTCGATGTTTCTGAGTCAGTGGTGAAATTTCAGAATTTTTGGAATTAAACTCGATTTCTACTGAATTTTAGTGTAAACTGTGGTTGACCGAGTCAAATCTTGAAATATTGTTGAAACGGTGAAACTAGCCTTTAAGGTTTAAACGAGTAGAAGACTCTTTGAAATAATTATATGAAATTTGGAAATTTAGGAAAATCCCCTCTACGAACTTGATCGTTAAAATTAGGGGGTGAGTGCTCTGCAGGGTGCCCTCCAAACGATTCACTTCGTGCCTATATGGACGATGGTGACCCCGCGCGAAATATTTGAGATATGTTGCCAAAACGGCATGAGATATATGGCCTACACTCTCGTGAATATCCTTATGGGTTTCTCGAGGCTCCGGAGTGGTACTGGGTATGGCAGATACGGCTGCGGCCGCCGGTTTCCGGCTAAATTGACGAGATTGCGATGCAATCGTGAAATACTTGCTATATTATCTTGGGAGTAATGGGGATAGTTAAATATTTTTAATCGTTGTTCTGTAAATTATTAAATGCTTTATTTAAATTACTTATGGCTTCTTTTAAATTATTTATGAATATTATCATGCTTTTATGTGAATATTAAATTAATGGCTTTTAAACCGTACGATCATGCATGTGTTAACTTACTCAGCAAGTTGTGCTGACCAAACCATTCTATTTTCCTTTTTCCTTACAGAGTATGTGGAATGATCATGAGTACGTTCATGCATGGGGGAACTATATTTTTGGCAAACTTTATTATTTAAATTCTTGCATTAGACACTAGAATAAACGGGACTGTTTAACCCGTGTTTTGACCATGTCGGTCGTATTTATATTTCCGCTGCAATATTATACTTAAATACTTTTTCCGATGCGTTATGATATTATTATTATTTTCGAGACTATATTGTATGGGCTGTTTGCAAATGCTTTAAATATTTTTTTTAAACACTGAAATACCTAGCCTTGCATCTCTTTAGTAAGCCGGAGAAACCGTGTCTTACTAGGGAGGTATGGCGGTGACATCCCGACCTGGGTGACCAAAAATCGGGGTGTTACATCACATTATCTATTATTATAGATAATTTAATTCACATTATATTTGTTATTATTCTTTAACAAATACTTTATGAATTGAAAATATAGTTAGAGAATACTCCGTATATGATAAATTATTAATAAGTACTTTATAAATTAATATTATATTCATTAATGAATAGAAAATATTTGTATTTTTTTTTTGCGAAGCCGAAGCCGGATAAAAAGATACAAACAACGAAATAAAAAGAAAACAATGGGGGGGGGGGCGGGGGAAACAACTGAAAAGAAACAGAGTCAACAACAGACTCGACGCAAAATCGGGGAACGCCGGCACCCGATGCGTCTGCTGCAACTTCGCTACACACAAAATCGGGCGGGAAGGCCCAAGTGGTGAAAAAATCTTCAATCGAGGCGCCATGCTTGGCGAGCTTGTCGGCTGTCCTATTTCCTTCCCTGGGCAGGTGATGGATGGAGCATACTTCCAAGGAGGTCTGAATCTGTTTGGCCCTGGTAAGCAGCGCCGCAAGAGGATGAAACCTGGGGGTTTTGTTCACCAAAGAGATGCATGAAGAGGAGTCAGAATACACCACGACTTTCTTGATCCCCTTGCTGGCAACGAATTCCAAACCCGTAGTCAACCCGTGCACCTCAGCATGTAAGACAGAAACTTGGCCAAGGTGGCCACATCCTCCCCCAATCCAACCGCCATCCTTATCTCTAACGACGAATCCAAAACCTGCACGAGGAGGTTCACCAGCTCGGCTGCCATCCACGTGGAGAATTGTATCAGTGCCTTGAGCTTCATTCCAATAAACCATTTTAACCATCCTCATATCCCCTGCTCGTCGCCCTCCTGCCCGTATGATGTCCTCATTGATGCGGGCAGCTTCTCTTTTCAGGAACCATAGGGACTGACATTTGCCTTTGAAAATCCGGGCATTCCTTTCCTTCCAAATCACCCAGAGAGTCACCACAAACAAGCTGCCATAGGCTTTATACATCCCCTGAATGAAGACTCGAATTTCTTCCTTAGGGATAGAGTTGCAGTCCGTTGGGATGGTGATGTGGAGAGCACGCCAAATTTGTTTAATCCATGGGCAATACAGGAGGCCATGTTGCCAACTTTCCTCCTCCGTGCCACAGCCTGTGCATAAAGGCGAGGAAGCCATTTTCCGCTGGAACCGAATGAGATTTAGGGGCAGTGAGTCCTGGCAGAGAAGCCAAAGGAACAGCCCATATTTTTCTGGGAGAGTGTTCCGCCATATCCACTTCCACCCCTCACCGTTAGAATCATCTTTGGCAAGGAGTTTGTAGGCCGAACTAACCGTAAACTTCCCTGTCGAACTTTCTCTCCAGATCCAGAGGTCTGGGACAGCCGGGTGCAGCTTTGGGGGAGGGGAAGAGCTTATCCTTTGGAGGATGTCATTAGGAATGTCCGAGACCATCTTCTCCCAGTTCCATGAGTCGTTGATTATAACATCCTTGATCCGGGCTTCCAGATCATGTATGGCAATGAAGGGGAGCTCTGGTCCGAGTTGGTGGCCCTGAAACCAATTAGAAAACCACAAGGAAGAGTTTCCACTCCCAATGCGAAACGTAAACCCCTCCCTCAATATCTCAGACAATTTAGAGAGGCTCATGGCCACTACGGATCGAGTGTTCTTGGCCAGAGGGGAGGGGAAACTCCACCCGGGGAGGAGGTCCTTAATGATCTTAATCCACACTTTATCCTCATCCTGGATCCATGCCCATAATAATTTTCCCAGAAACGCCATATTCATGCTCTTGGCGCGCCTCAGCCCCAGCCCTCCAAACTCTCTAGGTGTTGCCACCTTCCGCCAGGAAACAAGGTGGATGCCTTTTCCATGCCGGTCCTTCCATATGAATTTATTTATACGTTTATCAATCGCCTCACACACTGCATTAGGCAACCAAAACAGTTGCATAAAATAAGATGGAATGGAGGCCAAAACAGCACGGCAAAGAGTAACCCGACCCGCCTTATTGAGGAGTTTAGAGCTCCATCCGTCCAGTTTTCTATCCATTCTATCCAAAATAAACGCAAAGTGTAACACCCGAGGAAAAACAAATTCAAATTGTTTTGAACTACGTCATGACTTGATCCCTTCACAGGGTACGTAGGCAGCTTAGAACTAATTTCTAAGTTCAGTCACGAAATAAATCGCAAAATACATCACGAATTAGATCACAAGGACGATAGGAGATGTTGGAACCAATTTAGACTAGGCTAAGTAGGACCCGGAAATGTTGCGAGCGATAAGCCGGACTCGTAACGAGATTATGGAGAAGATTCCGCAACGAAGACAACCCAGGGAATCGAGCTAACACGTAGAAAACCGATAGGGGAAAGCGAGGGAAGACCCGACGGAACACGCGGATCGCCGAACCGGCCGGCCCGCGCTGTCCGCGCGCCGCCGCGCGGCCACCGCGCGGCCAAGGGCGTCGCGACGCCAGGCCTGGCGCGCGTGCTCCGCGCGACCATAGGGGTGGGTGCGCGCCACCTCCGCGCCAGAGGGGCTGAAGGTGTAATCTTTCCATTCGGGGGTGATTTTCTTGCCGAAATTACAACTCCCTTCGAGGGAAACCAAATCCCAGCCTTAAGGAAGGCTTAAGGGCGGCTGGGGAGCCTCAAAACCCTAATCCCACAGAAAACCCATCCCCACCATACTTACAAACTCCCTCTCCAAGCCAAACTCTCCCGACGAAGCTTTCCGGCGAACATTCCGGCGACGACGAGGTGAACGGGACTGAGCCACGGCTTCATAGAACCTTGGTAAGTCTTAATATATCGTTCCATCAGTCCATGAGTCTCCGAAACTCGAATTCTAACACTATTTCCTTACTACGATTTCACGTCGGAAAACGAACAAAAAGCGATCGGAGAAGTTGGCCGTTCGTCGTGACCCTAGGACGTCCGGAAACCCAATCCAGCGACCCTATCATCATTCTAAGTAAGTTAAAACCTTACTCACAAATTTTCGTGGTTGTTTGTTGTTTAAATCTCGAGATATAGGCTTGTAACAAAAATCGGTTTTCAAAAACCCTATTTTCGTCCAATTTTAAAGACTCGCCAAAAACTCGACCTTCGGGAATTCAAACCGAAAACTTTTCAACATAAAAGTTGTTTCTAACACCTTTATCTACCTTGTGTCCAAACTTCAGCCATTGACATTAAGTTTTGCTATCCCAATTTTCGCCATGAACTTTCTGTATCAAACCGAACGATTTAAATCTGTGACAGATTCCTTCATTCAACTTGATGCATGTTTTTCACCCATTTTTCGAATGATTTAACTTTGCATTTCTAAACAAAAGTTGTAGATAATTGTGTCTAGATTATGCCTACAAAATTTCACGAATTTTGGTGTTCATTTGATATGTCAAACGGCCAAGTGTTTAGAACTGTTTTGAATTCGTTTTAAGGGCCATGAGTATGCAGTGAGTTGCACTCGATTTTTGAGTACCAAGAATTCATTATTTCCAAAAACTTAAAACATGAAAGTTGTTCCTTAATGTGTCGTGTAGTTACTGTAAAAATTTCACATTGATTGGTTTTGAAATGAATTTTTAATCGGCGTTACACGAACCTGTGACGAAAACAGTTTTTAAGACATAAATTATTCTTTGCAATAAACTCAAATTTCAACTCACTTCGGAACCTTATTTCCAAAAACTTAAAACATGAAAGTTGTTCGTATGTGTGTTTTTGAATTACTGGCCAAGTTTCAGAATTTTTGGAGAAAGGAAGAATTTTAAATTAAGAAAGGCGTAAACTGCCTCGAATAGGATTTTTCGAACTTGAGAAAACTCGAACTATGAAAACGCGATATCGATTATTTGATAACTTTGAAATACGAACTTTCGAAAAATCCCGTTCACTAGGCTGAGCCGATCTTCATACTATCATTATCTTTGAGACTGCCTCGTTAGTGGTCTCCTTACTATCTGAGATTGCCTCGTTAGTGATCTCGCGCGCTGTATTTGTGGATCGCCTCGTTAGTGGTCCTACTATCTTTTTGGATCGCCTCGTTAGTGGTCCTACTATCTTTGAGACTGCCTCGTTAGTGGTCCTATGTTGAGATTGCCTCGTTAGTGATCTCCCGGTATGGTGTCCTCTTCTTAGTTTACGGGATGAAAAGTAAAAGACTCGTGTGAGTGTTTCATTATGCTTAAATCGTAATTATCCTGTCTTCATTTATGTATTTAAAATTTATGCATCTTAAATTATGCTTTAAATTTCGCTTTTTAAATTAAGTTCTTTAATCATGATTTTTCCGCTGCTAATAAATCATGTATTTTTAAATTCTCGTACGGTAAGCGAAATCTTTAGTTTTAAACACTGGTAACCCCTTTCATTTGTAGTTAGGGATTAACTTACTCAGTATATTTTTATACTGACAACCGTTGTCATTTCTTTTTTTTCAGAGTACGTCGAGTGACGCATTGCATATGCACTTGGGGGAAATTATTTATGAACATTTTCGCTTTCTGCATCATAGTACTGTTTTTACCGGGTCTGTTAAACCCGAGGATTTGGCCATGTTGGCCGTGATTTACTTTCCGCTGCACTTACTTTATTTATTTTCCGTACGTGATAATTTCTAATATCGTACTAAGTATTATAAATTTCCGGACTAAATCTTGAAATGTTTTTAAATCTTTTTCATACCCACAAGCCTTGCATTTCCTTAGCGAGCTCGGGAAGCCGTGTCTTACTAGGGAAATGCGGCGGTGACATCCCGGCCTGGGTTATCAAATCCGGGGTGTTACAAGTTGGTATCAGAGCCCGGAAAATTTTTTTAAAGCTACTACTATTATTTTAAACCAATATTTTTAAGCCCAAGTGTTATTTCTTTTAAAATTATTTATTTGACTACTAGTACTATTTTTAGCCCAAAAATCTATAATCCTTTTTACATAGCCCAAATCTTAGCCCAAGAAATATTAAATTTTGGCCCACTATAGAGGCCCAACCTTTAGCAATTTATTTTAAACTAAATTTTATGGGGAAGGGACTTGCACTTGCATGTTGCATATAGATTTAAATTTATGCATACCTTAACGTTACCTGAAAAATGTCTAACTCTAACCTCCCTTGTTGACATTAGATGGCCGAGCCCAACGCGAACATGGTCAATTTGATGGTGAAATTAATGAACGCATACCTTGAGGGCCAACAGCACATCAATTACTTCAAAACGCGGGTAGGACAGTTGGAGGGTAACCTGGCCCATTTGGGTCACCTTAGGGAAACAGACCATCACCACATAACCCAGCTGCAGTAGCAAGTCACACACCTCCAAGCCCAAGTGGCCCAGCTCCAAGACAAGGGAGATGATTTGGAGGAGCAGATAGAGACCATAGGCTGGGAACTGACTAACCTGGCCCAGGACGTGGACGGAGCGGTCCTTCAGAACCCGGGGCCTGCTCCCAATGTCGCCATACCCATCGATGTGTCGAGCGATGAAGATGATCCCATCAAGGCCGAGCCTGCCCACTCGTTTTAGATCTAGTGATCCAGCTACGCATTATTAGTATACTTTCCCTTCCGTACTATTAGCAGCGCACTTATTTCTATTTCGAATGCTTGTAAACCAAAAAAAAAAATTCTTGGGTAATAAAATACAAGCCTATTTAAATTTATTCCATGCATTTTATTTAGTTCTTTAACTACCATAATCAATGAGGGAAACCTACAACCCTGAAAAAAAAAAAAAATAATAATAATAATAATAATAATAATAATAATATAATAATAATAATACTAATAATAAATGAAAATAAAAATATAATGATAATAATAATAATGGAAATAATAATAATAAAGATAATAAAATATATACAATACGTACATATAAATAAATAAATTCCAACAACCTTTACAAGAAAACCCTGATAAATTGATACCTATTAAAAGACTAATCTTCGCTCAAAAAAAAAAAAAAAAAAATTCCCTTAAGAGCAACAATATACACTCCGCATATAAACTCTAATCCCGTGTATCTTATCACGCTAATTTAACCAAGCGATTTAGTCAAGCAACGGCGTAGGTATTATTGGGCAACCAACACATGTCAAACACCTAACTAAGCGACAACATAACGAAAATATAAATCACAAACACCAGGCAACATCAACGTCCTCATAAGGAGGAGCCTAAACAAAGTACGTCTAAACGCAAAACCTAAACGAAAACACGAAACCAAAGGGAGACATCACTGATCGGGAGGCGGGAACTGTCGGCGCATGAAGTCGTCCATCTGCCGCACATAGGCGTACATGTCGGACATGGTGGCCTGCTGCTGAGCCTGCCTCGTAGCAAACGAGTCCATGCGGGTCTGATAGAGGTCCAACCTAGCGTCGAGGGCGTCATAACGAGCCTGCCCAGCTGCAAACCCGGCGTCCATGCTGACCCGCATCTCCTGCATCATCTGCAGCATCTGAATCATCTCCTGCCCCTGAGGTGCCACGGCAGGAGGTGCCCCAGCAGGAGGTGGAACCACTGGAGGAGGGGGTGGCTGCTCCGGTGGTACAACGAGGATCAGGCCGCTGTCATCAGGCTGCGGGCGAAGTACAGCACGGGGAGCCCCACGACATAAGGCGCTACGCCGCTCAGCATAAGACGGAATACGGTAGCAACGGCCAGGTGCTAGGTCGTACGGATCTGTCTCCGGTGTAGTGCGAATCCCCTGTGCCGCGCACAACCCACAGATGAGGTGAACATGGGTAATCACCCTACTCCCTCGTCCTCTGCGCATACCCCGCAAGTTGTCCTCGATGCAAGCCCCTACATTCACCCTACCGTCCCGCGCGATGAAGCAAATGGTCTCGTAGACGTGATCCAAGACAATGTGGCTCCGGGACATCGGCCGGACACGCCCGAACCATAGCTGAGCGAGCTCTCGCCAAGGGGAGTCCATCGACGTCAAACGAAGCTCATGACTGTGCTCGAACTGAGGAGGCACTAGGGTGCATAAGGTGTTCCACGCAGGAGCAAGAACGCGCCCCTCAGGCTGGGGCCGAAACACGCCACCGTCGGGCAAGCCAAAATAGACGTTGATCGCCCGAGCACTGAAGTCGAGATAGCGACCACGGACCCATACCCGGGATAGATCGTCACCCTCCCCGAGACCGCCGATGTTGGCAATAACCTCCATAGCCAAATAACCGGAGGCGACGCCCTCGGGGTGACGTGCCAGACCAGTCCACTGTAAATACTCCAAGACCGCACTGACCCTGTCATCGCCCATATGAAGAGGATATATGCCTCTCTCAGGGACGTAAGCCCTGTTTCGACGAAGCTCGTCGAAATAAAAGTCCTGGGCAGCCCTCGTCCTAAACCGGAACCTGTCATGCCGGTGAGGACGCACCTCGTCCGGGAGGCCCCTGAGACGCGGGCCCCTCTGCGCCTCATCCTCCTCTGACTCGCTCTCGTCGAAATCCGGCATCGCCGGAGCAGCATGACTGGGGCCAGCCTCATCAGCAACCCGTCTCCTAGTCCTCGGAGGACACATGAGAGACGCCAAAACGACCCACAAAAAGAGCAACATCCTGCAAGTTACCAAACACCAATTATAAGGCTAAGTCCCACACAGAAGTCAAGCGAAAATACGAATAGGGCATTAATATATAGTTCCAACGTGAATGTACCGTAAGAACAACAAATCCTACCGTTTACTAAGACCAACCAGGAGGTGACCTAGACAAAGAATATGCTAAAACTAGTGCCTAAACCCTATGTGGCATTTCGTCGAACACGTTATGTGCACAATAAACCAAAACCTAAGTTACTAACAACACACGGAAATCGCCCACAGAACGAAACAATCATTCTAATAACAATACGGCAAATCCTACAGCACTAAACAACGAGGGAACGAACCAATAATCACACCCCAACAGCAACCAAGCATCAATAACTTCATAGCCTTTCTAAGGATTCGAATTCAACAAGAATTTGCCAGAAACATAAACACATTATAACATAAACGTAGGCAAGGCAATAAGGGTAACAACAATTGCCACATACACTTGCTAAATTGCACAAATCAAGCCTAAAAATCACAAACCCCCAATTTTTGTACACAAACCCTAATTTCCTAAATCTCTACACAAATCAAGTCATCCAAAACATAAAAGTTGAAATTAGTAAGTGGGTTTAGTAGAATCGTACCTAGATGAGTGGGATTGAAGTCGAAATCGAGCAAACAGGAAGGTAACTCGCCGGATTTAGAGAGAATTGGGGGGTGTGTTCTCGGTTGGGAAATGGGGGAAGTGGCTCGCGCGGAGCGCGAGCCCTATTTTTTTCGAACAGGGGTTGCCGCGCGCTCCCCGCGCGCCAACGCGCGGCTTCCTGTTCTGCTCAATCTCTTTCGCTATACGCTCCTCACTGAACCCGGGCATACATTGACAGAGAAATACGTCGACAGGGAGCATCGCCTGGCATTATTCCGGGCAAGGACGGCGGAATTGCCTCACGCCCTCCTTTCGCAGGACTACAGGAAACCCCCGGGACGTAAATACCTAGGGACCCCAAGAAGTTCCGTAGGGAAATGAGAACGGCATGTTAACTAACGTCCCTACCACCGTTTGCTCGTGACCACAATGTGTTCCACGACCCCCAACTAAAGAAGTATGTGCCGACACGTCGCATGTACTCCAACCGGACGTGGTCGAATTGGATGATGACTTGACCTATGAAGAAACCCCAGTGAAATACCCGACCACAAGGAAAGGGTGACAAGGAATAAAACTGTAAGGACGGTCAAGGTCCTGTGGTCCAACCACGAGACGGAGACGGCAACCTGGAAATTGGGAGCCGACATGAGGCAACGTTACCCTACCCTCTTCCAAGACGACCCGACCACAGTTATGGGGACATAACTGTATTCTTAAGGGGGGGAGGATGTAACACCCGAGGAAAAACAAATTCAAATTGTTTTGAACTACGTCATGACTTGATCCCTTCACAGGGTACGTAGGCAGCTTAGAACTAATTTCTAAGTTCAGTCACGAAATAAATCGCAAAATACATCACGAATTAGATCACAAGGACGATAGGAGATGTTGGAACCAATTTAGACTAGGCTAAGTAGGACCCGGAAATGTTGCGAGCGATAAGCCGGACTCGTAACGAGATTAAGGAGAAGATTCCGCAACGAAGACGACCCAGGGAATCGAGCTAACACGTAGAAAACCGATAGGGGAAAGCGAGGGAAGACCCGACGGAACACGCGGATCGCCGAACCGGCCGGTCCGGCCGGCCCGCGCTGTCCGCGCGCCGCCGCGCGGCCACCGCGCGGCCAAGGGCGTCGCGACGCCAGGCCTGGCGCGCGTGCTCCGCGCGACCATAGGGGTGGGTGCGCGCCACCTCCGCGCCAGAGGGGCTGAAGGTGTAATCTTTCCATTCGGGGGTGATTTTCTTGCCGAAATTACAACTCCCTTCGAGGGAAACCAAATCCCAGCCTTAAGGAAGGCTTAGGGGCGGTTGGGGAGCCTCAAAACCCTAATCCCACAGAAAACCCATCCCCACCATACTTACAAACTCCCTCTCCAAGCCAAACTCTCCCGACGAAGCTTTCCGGCGAACATTCCGGCGACGACGAGGTGAACGGGACTGAGCCACGGCTTCATAGAACCTTGGTAAGTCTTAATATATCGTTCCATCAGTCCATGAGTCTCCGAAACTCGAATTCTAACACTATTTCCTTACTACGATTTCACGTCGGAAAACGAACAAAAAGCGATCGGAGAAGTTGGCCGTTCGTCGTGACCCTAGGACGTCCGGAAACCCAATCCAGCGACCCTATCATCATTCTAAGTAAGTTAAAACCTTACTCACAAATTTTCGTGGTTGTTTGTTGTTTAAATCTCGAGATATAGGCTTGTAACAAAAATCGGTTTTCAAAAACCCTATTTTCGTCCAATTTTAAAGACTCGCCAAAAACTCGACCTTCGGGAATTCAAACCGAAAACTTTTCAACATAAAAGTTGTTCCTAACACCTTTATCTACCTTGTGTCCAAATTTCAGCCATTGACATTAAGTTTTGCTATCCCAATTTTCGCCATGAACTTTCTGTATCAAACCGAACGATTTAAATCTGTGACAGATTCCTTCATTCAACTTGATGCATGTTTTTCACCCATTTTTCGAATGATTTAACTTTGCATTTCTAAACAAAAGTTGTAGATAATTGTGTCTAGATTATGCCTACAAAATTTCACGAATTTTGGTGTTCATTTGATATGTCAAACGGCCAAGTTTTTAGAACTGTTTTGAATTCGTTTTAAGGGCCATGAGTATGCAGTGAGTTGCACTCGATTTTTGAGTACCAAGAATTCATTATTTCCAAAAACTTAAAACATGAAAGTTGTTCCTTAATGTGTCGTGTAGTTACTGTAAAAATTTCACATCGATTGGTTTTGAAATGAATTTTTAATCGGCGTTACACGAACCTGTGACGAAAACAGTTTTTAAGACATAAATTATTCTTTGCAATAAACTCAAATTTCAACTCACTTCGGAACCTTATTTCCAAAAACTTAAAACATGAAAGTTGTTCGTATGTGTGTTTTTGAATTACTGGCCAAGTTTCAGAATTTTTGGAGAAAGGACGAATTTTAAATTAAGAAAGGCGTAAACTGCCTCGAATAGGATTTTTCGAACTTGAGAAAACTCGAACTATGAAAACGCGATATCGATTATTTGATAACTTTGAAATACGAACTTTCGAAAAATCCCGTTCACTAGGCTGAGCCGATCTTCATACTATCATTATCTTTGAGACTGCCTCGTTAGTGGTCTCCTTACTATCTGAGATTGCCTCGTTAGTGATCTCGCGCGCTGTATTTGTGGATCGCCTCGTTAGTGGTCCTACTATCTTTTTGGATCGCCTCGTTAGTGGTCCTACTATCTTTGAGACTGCCTCGTTAGTGGTCTCCCATTGTTTGGACTGCCTCGTTAGTGGTCCTATGTTGAGATTGCCTCGTTAGTGATCTCCCGGTATGGTGTCCTCTTCTTAGTTTACGGGATGAAAGGTAAAAGACTCGTGTGAGTGTTTCATTATGCTTAAATCGTAATTATCCTGTCTTCATTTATGTATTTAAAATTTATGCATCTTAAATTATGCTTTAAATTTCGCTTTTTAAATTAAGTTCTTTAATCATGATTTTTCCGCTGCTAATAAATCATGTATTTTTAAATTCTCGTACGGTAAGCGAAATCTTTAGTTTTAAACACTGGTAACCCCTTTCATTTGTAGTTAGGGATTAACTTACTCAGTATATTTTTATACTGACAACCGTTGTCATTTCTTTTTTTCAGAGTACGTCGAGTGACGCATTGCATATGCACTTGGGGGAAATTATTTATGAACATTTTCGCTTTCTGCATCATAGTACTGTTTTTACCGGGTCTGTTAAACCCGAGGATTTGGCCATGTTGGCCGTGATTTACTTTCCGCTGCACTTACTTTATTTATTTTCCGTACGTGATAATTTCTACTATCGTACTAAGTATTATAAATTTCCGGACTAAATCTTGAAATGTTTTTAAATCTTTTTCATACCCACAAGCCTTGCATTTCCTTAGCGAGCTCGGGAAGCCGTGTCTTACTAGGGAAATGCGGCGGTGACATCCCGGCCTGGGTTATCAAATCCGGGGTGTTACACAAAGTCCCTAATCCTCTTGCGTCCCACCAACAAAGGAAACCCCAGGTAGGTCCCCAGCGAATCCGTCCTCTGAATATGTAAAGTTTCCTCAATCCATTCTCTGTCAGGGGCCGACACAGTCTGAGATATGAATAAAGAGGATTTGAGGGGATTTAGGTGCATACCTGATGCCTCAGCAAAAACTTGAAGGGTTTGGGAGATCGCCATAACACTTCTCCTATCTCCCGTCGCGCCAAGAATAAGATCGTCTGCGAACATAAGATAAGAGACCCCAATCCCTTCCTGGCGCAGTCGGATCGGCTGCCAATCCCCTTGTTCCACGGTTTTTAATTTTGCCAAGGAAAGTTTTTCCATGACGATTATGAATAGATAGGGAGATAGGGGGTCTCCTTGTCTAAGCCCTTTCTCCGGTTTGAAAGCATTCAGGGCGTTGCCATTCCATAGAAGAGAAAAGGAAGCCGATGACACACAGAACATGATGAGCTCAATGATCGAGACAGGGAGGTTCATCTCCTGGAGGCAAGTTCTGAGGAATGCCCATTTGACATTGTCATAGGCCTTGGCAATGTCAATTTTGAGAATTATAGTGGGGGTACATGGTTGGGGACCCGAGAGATGCCCAAGCAGTTCTTGGAGCAAAATCGCATTATCAATTGGTCCACGCCCCGGGAGGAAGGCCGCTTGATGATGAGAGATGATTGACTGAAGGCCTAGCCTAATCCGGTTAACAAGGGCCTTAGTGATGATCTTGTATAACATGTTGTATAGTGTAATGGGCCGTAAGTGAGAAAAAGAGGAGGGGTTGGCCGTCTTGGGTATAAGACAGATGAAAGCGGCCGCCACGTCCGGCCTGAATTTCCGTTCTTCAAAAGCCCTATTCACAAAAAGATGGACCGTCTTCACAGTTAGCTTCCACAATTGCTTGAAAAACATATTGGGGAAGCCGTCCGTAAAGCCCA
>JAOANR010000331.1:0-268192 GCA_030278955.1 Hygrophila difformis | reverse complement strand
ATCAGCCACCACCTGACTGATTTCGTCCTCAGAAACTTTCCTTCCTATGTCCAAACCATCCTCCGTGGGAAACACCGGTAGAGAGGGCAGCTTAGACGCCACATCCTCACCAGGATTGTAATGCGGGGCCTTTTCTTCATACACACTTCGAAAATACTCTTTGGCATGCTGTTGGAGTGAGGACTCGTCATCACACCAATCCCCACTAGGCAGAAAAAGACCATGAATTCTATTACAGTGACTCCTCGTTTTGGCCCTAGCGTGGAAATAAGCAGTATTCCTATCACCGAGCCGAACCCACTTATCCCTGGACCGTTGATGCCAAAAAAGCTCTTCTTGGAGCAGCAGATTATCAAGCTCACTTTTCAACTCCCTTTCCAGCAAAATGAGGCGCACGGAGTCAATACGTCCAACGTGCGGGCTATCCCCTCAATACGCTTAATAAGTTTCACTTTCCTCCATTTAAAGTTATTGCAGTGTTGCTTATTGAAACTCATTGAGACTTTCTGGACTTTCTCAAGTTGATCGCAGATATTGGAGGCAGGGAGATTCCAAGCCGAAGTGATTGAAGGAAGGTACTCCGGCATAGTAGACCACCAAGATTCCCATCTAAACCGCTTACCTTTCTGTCTAGGGGGAACAGTCCCACAATTGAGGAGGAGGGGGTTGCGATCCGATCCGATCCTTGGAAGGATTTGGATGGATCCCGCAGGAAAGGCTGAGAGCCACTCAAAATTAGAAACGCCACGACCAAGTCTTTTGGATATTCTAGATTCCCCAATCGGTCTTGACCATGTGTATGTGCCTCCTTGAGTATTGATGGTGCTAAGCCCACATTCATGTAGCGTATTACCCAATTCCTCTGCTCGATTGACATTATGCGCACCTCCCCGAACTTCGTTGGAGTAAAGTATCTGATTCCAATCCCCAATAACGGCCCATGCGCCCTTCACAATTTTGGAGACGTGGATGAGATCCTCCCAATTCCCTAACCTTGCAGAGTATTGTTGTAATACCCGAGAATTTTACTACATAAATAAATAAATAAATACAATAAATAAATAAATAAATACATAACTATAATAAATAAATAAATAAACAAATAAATCAGTAAATACATTGAATAAATAAATATAGAAGAAATGAGAAATGAAATTAATTAAAAAGAGATTAAATTAAACAAAAGAAATTAAATAAAGTTAAATAAGTCGTTACACGGGTATCCGATATAAATGAACTCGAGAATTCGAGCCGAAACGTAAAATTAGATCCGAAAGAAATAACAACACGAAATAGGAACCCGAAGAGAGTCCGGAAATTGGAATCCGTGAGCATAGAGGGATAGAAACCCGAAAGAGAGGCGGAAAAGCACGACGGATCGCACGACCCACCCGGACCGAAGTCCAGGCGTACGTCGCACGCTGGCCGCGCGGGTTTTAGGCAAAAGGCGCGCATACCCCGCACCAAAGGACAGATTCGCCCGTTGCGTGAATCTCTCGCCCGAACGTGGATTTTTCGACTTTCGGTTGAGCGTCTCTCGACTCAAGACCCTTAGGGTCAAATTTTGGACGCCCTAGGACTTAGCTATCTATAAATAAACCCCCTCGGAGACCCTAAACCCTTTTCAAAACCCTACGACACCCTCTAAACACAAAAGTAGTAATCCCGGAGTCAACGGAGGCACCAAGAGACCGAGACAGCGGCTGTTGGACGAAAATCGGGAGATCTCCAACGTGTGGTAAGCCCTAGTCTGAATAATCCTTGTTTGTTTCAATCCGAAAACGGATTCTAACCTCGTTTCTCTTCTCTTTACACCCCGAACCGGATCTAGAACGAGGAACCCGACGAACGGAGAGGAGAAACGGTGAACTGGAAGCCACGCCTTCGAAATAAACATCCCGGACGTTCACAGATCAGTAAGTTAACTCTTACATGGTTTTGGGAGAAATTAAAACGTTCGAAACTAAAAGATTTAACAAGAAATCGTAAATCTGCCAACTTATGTTTTCTACCGACGCAACAGTTTTGACGAATTTTTCCGAACCTTAAAACGACTTCAAACGGAAAAACTTGAAACACAAAAAACGTCCCCAAGGCTTAGATCTATCTACTGTAAAATTTTCAAAATTTTTAGAGACGATTTGATATGCGAAAACTAACCGAAACCGAACTGCTTGAATCTAGATCTTGAAATTCTTGACAGAACTTAGGTCCGATCTTGATCACGTTTTTGACATAGGTTCCAGACCGATTTATCTTTGGCCGAATATGAAAGTTGTAGATAATTGTCTTTAGATGGTCTCTGTAAAATTTCATCAAATTTGGAGTTGAATTGCTATGGTAGAATTCGAAATCTTTAAACTGTGACATATGAAATTCGGACAGAATTGTGCTTCTGTGAAAATTAGTGTTTATGACCTATTTCAATGTCTCGGATTGAAAAAGTTAAAACACGAAAGTTGTAGATCTCGACGTTTCTGAGTCAGTCGTGAAATTTTGGAATTTTTGGAATTAAATCTGATTTTAGACGAATTTTAGAGTAAACTGTGGTTTACCGGAAATCAAATCTTGAAATCTTGTTGAAACATGAAATTAACCTTTAGGGTTGAAATGAGTTGAGATATTATTTTTAAATAAATATAATTGAGATCAGATTTTTGAAATTAAATCCCCTTACAAACTTGATAAATTAAAATTAGGGGTGAGTGCTCTGCAGGGTGCCCCCTAACGATTCACTTCGTGCCTTAATGGACGATGGTGACCCCGCGCGCTAAACTTGAGATATGATATTGCCAAAACGGCACGAGATATAGAGCCTACACTCTCGAGAATATCCACATGGGTTTCCCGAGGCTCCGGAGTGGTACTGGGTATGGCTGATACGGTTGCGGCCGCCGGGCTACCGGCTAGACTTGTTGAGATTGTGATGCAATCGTGAAATACTTGAAATACTAAATCTGGGATGTAATGGGGATATTAAATTAAATTAAATTAGATTAAATTATGTTTGTTGCCCAATTGAATTATTTAAACGCTTTATTTAAATTATTGGTATTATTTTAAATCATGCGAAATGTGTTGTTAAATAAAGCCCTGAAATAAATTATGCTATTGAATAGTTGATTAGATTAAATTGAATATTATGTTATTATCATGCTTTTATTTAATTATTAAATTAATGGCTTTTAAACCCTACGATCATGCATGTGTTAACTTACTCAGCAAGTTGTGCTGACCAAACCATTTCTTTTTATTTTCCTTTCTTACAGAGTATGTAGAGTGAGCATGTATGAGCACGATTCATGCATGGGATTTTGGGAAAACATTATTTTGTTTTTAAATTCGTACATTAGACTATATTATGAACGGGCCTGTTTAACCCGTGTTTTGGCCATGTCGGCCCAATATACATTTTCCGCTGCAATACTATACTTAAATATTATTTCCGCTGCGTTATGATATTAATATTTTCGAACTATATTGTATGGGCTGTTTTGAATGCTTTAAATGTTTTAAATACTGCAATACCTAGCCTTGCATCTCTTTAGTAAGCCGGAGAAACCGTGTCTTACTAAGGAGGTGTGGCGGTGACACCCCGACCTGGGTTATCAAAAACCGGGGTGTTACAAGTTGGTATCAGAGCCCGGCTATTTTTAAAGTATTATTTTTAAACCATTATTATTTTTAAACTACTATTAATATTTTGACTATTATTTTAAATTTTAAAAGTATTCTTTCCATGGGAAAAATTTATTTTTTTAAAACCCCATGGAAAAATATATATATAGTGCATTAAATTATTTTTCGGGGGATCATCATTTTCATTTGCATATTGCATCTCTTCTATGAACTTAGAATCTTGGCGAATTGAACTTAGAATCTTGGCAAAACTTGAACTTAGAATCTTGGCGAATTGAACTTAGAATCTTGGCAAAACTTGAACTTACAATCTTGGCGAATTGAACTTAGAATCTTGGCGAATATTAACTTAGATCTTTTGCTTGCGCTAGATGGCTAGTCAAGACATGATGCAGTTGATGATCAAAATGATGAACGTTCATCTTGATTCCCATCATACCATAGAACAAATGAAGTACCGTGTGGCTCAATTGGAGGCCAATTTGCACCACATGGGCAACTTGAGAGAGGCGGATCACCACCGCATAAACCAACTCGAACGCCAAGTCCAAACCCTCACTACACAAAACCTAATACTAAAGGAACACATCGATGCCCACGGGCAGGACTTGAACACTATCTTTGACGATCTGCTGCCGCCAAGTTCGGAGGAGGATCCTACCACTGTGCCGGAGGACGCTTAGAGACGATAGGAATTTCTATTTGTAGTAGTTACTATTTTTGCTAAGGAAACATTACTATTTTTGGTATATCCTATCACTTGTACTAAAAATTTCTTTTAAGGAAATAAAATACAAGATTTATCTATTTAGATAAATTTAAATTCGAAAAAAAATCTGGACAGACTGTCCGAAATTTAAAAAAAAAACAAAAGAGAACTTAATTTCTACATTTTAAATCAGCTCAACCGAGCATTATGTGAAGAAGATAGAAACAAATTTGAGATCTTCTTGCTTAACCAAACACTACTATGTCCTAATCTATACCATTTGTAACAGAATGGCACCCAGAGGAAGACCAAGAGCCCAACCTGTTCCTCAAACTCCTACTGAGACACTACCAAACGTCACGGAACCGATTCAACCTGAGGTGGAACAACCCCAAGGTGCGCAGGACGCCCCCGCACCGAACAATGTGGGCGATCGTCTTAGGACGATAGAGGAGGTGTTGATTGCGCTCGGAAACGCGCAAGTCAACCAGGGTCAAGCTGCGGCGGTACCTCCGCCCCAAGCTCGCCCTAACTACCTGGCGATGGTGAATCCTTACCAGCCGCCCCACTACGCTGGTGAGGAGGATCCAGCTAAACTGGAGGAGTGGATCCGGACCTTCGACAAGCTGCTGGGAGCAGTTAAATGTCCGGAAGGAGAAAGAGTGCATGTCGCCTCATACTACTTGGGAGGCGAAGCTGACGACTGGTGGCAGGCGACGCAAGCCAAACTGACGGAGGATGATGAGCCCTTCTCATGGGCGGAAATGATGGAGATGCTCAGGGATCGATTCTATCCCCTGAGTACCAAGTCAGCGATGTACGAGGAATTCCTTTTGCTGAAGCAAGGAGGCCAAACTGTGCAAGAATACTACACACGTTTCAAGGAGCTGGTGAGGTTCGCACCAAGGCTAGTGCCTACTGATACGGAAAAGGCACAGAAGTTCGAGATGGGATTGAACCTGTCTGTGCGCGAGGTGATCGCGGGGGTACACTACCCCGATTTGCAAGCTGTGTATGACCGCGCCGTGGCGGTAGCACGCGTGCAGCAGCTGAAGAGAAGGGTGAGTGCGGAGTCCAGCAGGGGTCCCCAAGACAAGAGAAGCCGGGACTCGAGAAGCGAGAACAACACTGGAAGGAACGAACAACGCAGAGGGTCGAATAGGCCCCAACAAAACAACACTGGGAGAAGGTTCAACCAGGAAGATCCGGTACCACCCTGCCCGAGATGTGGACGACCCCATCTGGCAAGGGGATGCCCGCAGCAGGGCGCCTATTTCCGATGTGGTCGAATGGGTCACATTCGACGGGATTGCCGAACCAGGATCGAGAACATAACAAAGAGGGACGATTTGGTCACGGGGCAAGAACAACCTCAAAATCAAAACGGGCGGAACGGGAATAACCAGGGGTACAGACCCCCTCAAAATAGGCCGCAGAATCAGAACCAGAACCAACAACCTCCGCCCCCTCAGAATCAAAACCAACAACAAAATCAGCAGCCGAATGCGAATCAGCAGGGCAATCAGGGACGCCCTATGGGGAGGCTTAACGTGGTGAATCAAGCGGACGTGCCTGCGCAAGGAGAAGTGATGGCAGGTACATTTTATTTTTGAATACGCCCCTTAGAATTCTATTTGATTCTGGAGCTAGTTGCTCGATTATAGCATCAAAGATAGTGCATGAGTTAGATCTACCTAAGTGCGAGAGAATTAGCTAAGGAATTCAATTGCCTTCTGGAGAAGTATTATCTTGCTCTAAATGATATAACGGAATTCCTATAGTGATAAAGAACGTAGAATTCTTCGCGAACTTAGTAGAATTTAACTTAAGAGACTTTGACATCATACTGGGGATGGATTGGTTATCCCAGTATAAAGCGGTGATCGAATGCCAAAAACAAAAGATCACCTTGTCAAAAAGTAGGGGAAAGAGAGTTATCTTTTACTCTCAGCCCCCTAAGAAGAGTAACAAAATCGTTAGTGCACTTAAACTAAGTAACTTGATGCGTAAGGGGTATGAACTATACGCGTGCTATGTGCACAACCTTGAGGCGGAAGAAAACAAGGTTGATAGCATACCAGTGGTAAGAGAATACCCGGACGTGTTCCCTGAGGACGTTCCGGGCATGCCACCTGAGAGAGATCTTGAATTCACTATAGATCTCATTCCGGGGACAGAGCCTGTCTCAAAAGCTCCGTACCGGATGGCACCACTGGAAATGAAGGAGTTAAAGGAACAACTCGAGGAACTGTTAGGAAAAGGTTACATAAGGCCGAGTACTTCCCCCTGGGGAGCACCGGTTTTATTTGTTAAGAAGAAAGACGGAGGACTACGTCTTTGCATAGATTACCGAGGACTAAACCAAATGACCATCAAAAATAAATACCCTCTGCCGAGAATAGAGGATCTATTTGATCAACTGAAGGGAGCTTCAGTATTCTCGAAGATTGACTTACGATGTGGGTATCACCAGTTGAGAATTGCCGAGAAAGACATTCCGAAGACGGCGTTTTGAACTCGATATGGTCACTACGAGTTCACAGTGTTATCCTTTGGGTTAACAAATGCTCCGGCCATGTGCATGAATCTCATGAACAACGTGTTCCGAGAATTGTTATATCAGTGCGTCGTAGTGTTCATCGACGACATCCTGATCTACTCAAAGAGCGAGGAAAAGCATGCCCAACACTTACATCAAGTGTTAGAAATTTTGCGAAGAAATCAGCTATACAGCAAGCTGTCGAAATGCGATTTCTGGTTGAAAGAAGTGGCATTTCTCGGACACATAGTATCCGCCGATAGAGTATCAGTGGATCCGGCAAAAGTCTCTGCCGTAACTGAGTGGGCGACCCTAAAGAGCCAAACTGAGATAAGGAGTTTCCTTGGATTAGCTGGGTATTATAAACGATTTGTGAAGGACTTTTCAAGGATAGCACGTCCTTTGACCCAGCTACTGAAGAAAGGAGCAAAATACGAGTGGACCGAAGCGTGTGAGACTGCGTTTCAAGAGCTGAAGAAACGACTCACAACCACACCCGTATTAACACTACCATCAGAGAATGGTGACTTCGAAGTTTACAGCGATGCTTCGAATGAAGGTTTAGGTTGTGTCTTGATGCAAGACTCGAGAGTCGTAGCGTATGCATCACGCAAACTAAAACCTCACGAGGAGAATTATCCGACACATGACCTGGAGTTGGCAGCGGTCGTTTTCGCTCTAAAGATATGGAGACATTATCTTTATGGGCGGAAGTGTCGAATGTTCACCGACCACAAGAGCTTGAAATATATATTCACTCAGAAGGAGTTGAATTTGAGACAGCGAAGGTGGTTGGAACTCATTAAAGACTACGATTTAGAGATAGCATACCACGAGGGGAAGGCGAATGTGGTAGCCGATGCCCTAAGTCGGAAAACCCAACACGTGGCAAACTCGTTGGTAATTCCGCCGGCATTGTACATGGAGTTAGCAAGATTGGAGTTAGAACTTGTGCATCCTGGCACAGTGAGAGAAACGATCAACGCGATGGTCGTAGAAACTCCAATATTGGACGAGATTCGACTCGCTCAACCGGGCGACGCGAAATTGGAGAAGATAAGGGGGTATATTGCCGAAGGAAAGGCAACCGGATTTACTATCCACGAGGATGGAAGCATTCGTTTCAAAGGGAGATGGTGTGTGCCCCTTAAGTGTGCCGAATTGAAACAAAAGTTGATGGAAGAAGGGCACAACACGCCATATTCCGTACATCCCGGAGGTGACAAGCTATACAAAGATCTAAAGAAGATCTATTGGTGGCCGGGAATGAAGAAGGAAGTGGCAAACTTCGTAGCGAAATGTCTCACCTGCCAAAGGGTTAAGGCAGTGCGACATAAACCCTTAGGATTGATGCAACCACTAGAGATTCCAAGTTGGAAGTGGGATAGCATCTCGATGGACTTTGTCTCGGGATTACCCCGATCACCTAAAGGCATGAACAAGATTTGGGTGATTGTGGATAGGCTAACGAAGACAGCCATATTTATCCCAATGAAAGACACGTGGACTATGGACCAATTGGCCCGAGCCTACATTGATAATGTGATACGAAGACATGGAGTACCACATGATATCATTTCCGATAGAGACAGTAGATTTGTCTCGCATTTCTGCACGGAGTTACAAAAAGCTCTCGGTACTCAAATCAAAATGAGCACCGCATTCCACCCAATGACGGATGGTCAAACCGAGAGGACAATCCAAACACTAGAAGACATGCTGAGAGCATGTGTGTTGGAATTCAAAGGGAATTGGGAATCTCATTTACCCTTAATTGAGTTTTCCTATAATAATAGCTACCATGCTAGCATTGGCATGACACCTTTCGAGGCATTGTATGGACGAAAGTGCCGAAGCCCGTTGAGCTGGGAAGAAAACGATAAGTCCGTGGTGGTGGGACCACAACTTATCGAAGACATGGCTCAACAAATCAAAGTGATTCAAGGGAAAATGAAAGCCGCTCAAGACCGTCAGAAGAGTTATGCCGACGTGAGACGACGAGACCTAGAATTTCAAGTGGGAGATAGGGTCATGTTAAAGATATCACCCATGAAGGGGGTGATGCGCTTTGGCAAACGAGGAAAGTTAAGTCCTCGATATATAGGACCTTACGAAATTCTAGAACGAGTCGGAACTCTAGCTTACCGATTGGCTTTACCGCCACAGTTAGATCGAGTTCATAATGTCTTCCATGTCTCACAACTAAAGAAGTATGTGCCGGACCCGACACATGTACTTCAAGCCGAAATAATCGAACTCGATGAAGATTTGACTTATGAAGAAGTCCCAATGCGTATTCTCGACACTAAGGAACGAGTAACGAGGAACAAAACCGTCAAAATGATCAAGGTTCTTTTGTCGAACCACGAAAGTGAGACGGCAACTTGGGAAGTAGAATCCGACATGAGAGAACGCTATCCGACACTGTTCCAAACCGACACCGACACAGTTATGGGGACATAACTGCAATCTTAAGGGAGAGAGGATGTCATACCGTGTATTTTTCATACATTCTTGTAATCAAACAAACAAATTTTAATTGTTTTGAACTACATCATGACTTGATCCCTTCACCGGGTACGTAGGCAGCTTAGAAGTCTTAATTCTAAGTTCAGTCATAAAATAATAAAATAAACAAAAGACCTTAGCACGAGAAAAGCCGAAACACAACTTCGAGGACGAAGTTGATTCTTAAGGAGGGTAGACTGTAATACCCGAGAATTTTACTACATAAATAAATAAATAAATAAATACAATAAATAAATACATAACTATAATAAATAAATAAATAAACAAATAAATCAGTAAATACATTAAATAAATAAATATAGAAGAAATGAGAAATGAAATTAATTAAAAAGAGATTTAATTAAACAAAAGAAATTAAATAAAGTTAAATAAGTCGTTACACGGGTATCCGATATAAATGAACTCGAGAATTCGAGCCGAAACGTAAAATTAGATCCGAAAGAAATAACAACACGAAATAGGAACCTGAAGAGAGTCCGGAATTGGAATCCGTGAGCATAGAGGGATAGAAACCCGAAAGAGAGGCGGAAAAGCATGACGGATCGCACGACCCGCCCGGACCGAAGTCCAGGCGTACGTCGCGCGCTGGCCGCGCGGGTTTTACGCAAAAGGCGCGCCAACCTCGCGCCAAAGGACAGATTCGCCCGTTGCGTGAATCTCTCGCCCGAACGCGGATTTTTCGACTTTCGGTTGACCGTCTCTCGACTCAAGACCCTTAAGGTCAGATTTTGGACGCCCTAGGACTTAGCTATCTATAAATAAACCCCCTCGGAGACCCTAAACCCTTTTCAAAACCCTACGACACCCTCTAAACACAAAAGTAGTAATCCCGGAGTCAACGGAGGCACCAAGAGACCGAGACAGCGGCTGTTGGACGAAAATCGGGAGATCTCCAACGTGTGGTAAGCCCTAGTCTGAATAATCCTTGTTCGTTTCAATCCGAAAACGGATTCTAACCTCGTTTCTCTTCTCTTTACACCCCGAACCGATCTAGAACGAGGAACCCGACGAACGGAGAGGAGAAACGGTGAACTGGAAGCCACGCCTTCGAAATAGACATCCCGGACGTTCACAAATCAGTAAGTTAACTCTTACATGGTTTTGGGAGAAATTAAAACGTTCGAAACTAAAAGATTTAACAAGAAATCGTAAATCTGCCAACTTATGTTTTCTACCGACGCAACAGTTTTGACGAATTTTTCCGAACCTTAAAACGACTTCAAATGGAAAAACTTGAAACACGAAAAACGCTCCTAAGGCTTAGATCTATCTACTGTTAAATTTTCAGAATTTTTAGAGACGATTTGATATGCGAAAACCAACCGAAACAGAACTGCTTGAATCTAGATCTTGAAATTCTTGACAGAACTTAGGTCCGATCTTGATCACATTTTTGACATAGGTTCCAGAACGATTTAGATCTTTGGCCGAACATGAAAGTTGTAGGTAATTGTCTTAAGATGGTCTCTGTAAAATTTCATCAAATTTGAAGTTGAATTGCTATGGTAGAATTCGAAATCTTTAAACTGTGACATATGAAATTCGGACAGAATTGTGCTTCTGTGAAAATTAGTGTTTATGACCTATTTCGGTGTTTTGGATTGAAAAAGTTAAAACATGAAAGTTGTAGATCTCGACGTTTCGGAGTCTGTCGTGAAAATTTGAAATTTTTGGAATTAAATCTGATTTTAGACGAATTTTAGAGTAAACTGTGGTTTACCGGAAATCAAATCTTGAAATCTTGTTGAAACATGAAATTAACCTTTAGGGTTGAAATGATTTGAGATATTATTTTTAAATAAATATAATTGAGATCAGATTTTTGAAATTAAATCCACTTACAAACTTGATAAATTAAAATTAGGGGTGAGTGCTCTGCAGGGTGCCCCCTAACGATTCACTTCGTGCCTTAATGGACGATGGTGACCCCGCGCGAAATTGAGATATGATATTGCCAAAACGGCATGAGATATAGAGCCTACACTCTCGAGAATATCCACATGGGTTTCCCGAGGCTTCGGAGTGGTACTGGGTATGGCTGATACGGTTGCGGCCGCCGGGCTACCGGCTAGACTTGTTGAGATTGCGATGCAATCGTGAAATACTTGAAATACTAAATCTGGGATGTAATGGGGATATTAAATTAAATTAAATTATATTAAATTAAATTATGTTTGTTGCCCATTTAAATTATTTAAACGCTTTATTTAAATTATGGGTATTATTTTAAATCATGCGAAATGTGTTGTTAAATAAAGCCCTGAGATAAATTATGCTATTGAATAGTTGATTAGATTAAATTGAATATTATGTTATTATCATGCTTTTATTTAATTATTAAATTAATGGCTTTTAAACCCTACGATCATGCATGTGTTAATTTACTCAGCAAGTTGTGCTGACCAAATCATTTCTTTTTATTTTCCTTTCTTACAGAGTATGTAGAGTGAGCATGTATGAGCACGATTCATGCATGGGATTTTGGGAAAACATTATTTTGTTTTTAAATTCGTACATTAGACTATATTATGAACGGGCCTGTTTAACCCGTGTTTTGGCCATGTCGGCCCTATTTACATTTTCCGCTGCAATACTATACTTAAATATTATTTCCGCTGCGCTACGATATTATTATTTTCGAACTAAATTGTATGGGCTGTTTTGAATGCTTTAAATGTTTTAAATACTGCAATACCTAGCCTTGCATCTCTTTAGTAAGCCGGAGAAACCGTGTCTTACTAGGGAGGTATGGCGGTGACACCCCGACCTGGGTTATC
Source organism: Hygrophila difformis (assembly GCA_030278955.1). Taxonomy (NCBI): domain Eukaryota; kingdom Viridiplantae; phylum Streptophyta; class Magnoliopsida; order Lamiales; family Acanthaceae; genus Hygrophila; species Hygrophila difformis. The sequence continues at coordinate 255,999 of JAOANR010000331.1, read as the reverse complement.
AAAAACCGGGGTGTTACAATTGTGGACTGGCATAAATGGCAGTGATCGTCCAATCCTTCTTCTCCGCCTTCAGATTGAGCGTAAGGATTGGTTCACGAACATCCACCACTTTGATTCTAAAATTAATCCCATTCCTCATAAGCGCCCAGATTCCTCCCGATTTCCCTATAGCCTCCTGAATTCAAATTGGAGTATACTCGGCCCCAATCAAGAAGGATTGAGCTAGATGAAACAGGATTTGAGGTTCCAATAAAAACATGATCTCAGGCAGAAATTGCCGAAGAAAATTTCCAAGGGTTCTCCTAGTACACGCACCCATTATTCCACCAACGTTCCACACAAGTATTTTTAGGTTTGTAAAATCCATAAAAACAATTTATTGGAGAGGAGAGCAAAAACCCCAAAACTAACCAGATTAGCGGCTGAAGACCGCCGAATCACTCGACCTCCGTTCCGCCGTACTCGCTTCGGCCATGGCGTGATCAGCATCCTTCTCTGTTCGATTGGGCTCGATTTTGCCTCCTTCAATTCCGGTGCCTGAACTGGTGGCCGGAAACCCCTCATCTTCATTGTATGGCTCTGGTGAAGGGCGAGCTCTCTTTGCTACCAATTTGTTTCCATCCTGGTCAGGTTGGATTTTAGATGTTTGGGCCTTTCCCCCCTTAGTGGCCTTTAAGCCCGTTACAGCCTTTTTTCCCCTTAGACTGCATTTGGTTGGTTATGGGCCTAAGTGGTTTGTTCCCCTCTTTTCCTAAGGCCTTCCCCCCTTGTCCAGCTCTGTCCAGGCCCATCTTAGGATCTTTGGTTTTGCTCCCGGCCCCTTGGACCCTGATCAAACTTTTGGTTTTCTTCTTCACCACCTTGATCCAATCACCACTCACCGGTTGGATAGGCAGCTCGAGGGGAGTCACGTGAGGATCAGCGGAAGTGATCTCAACTTTGTCTTCATCTGTGTCTGCCCTTTTGGGGGAAGAGTCAGACTCACATTCCATGCGCCCCTCTCCGAGGTTATCAGTATTGGTGCAATTTGTTTGGTCAACTCCCTTACCATCACCAGTGTTATCCTTGTCCTGCCTCTCTAGGGTTTTGCAGATTGCTTCAGAGTTGCCCGGCCTATGCAGGGGCACCGGTTTTGTGATCCCTTTTCTGTGTAGGACCGGCTCATCGCCGACACTGTCCTTACCGGAACTCTCGACACCTCCACTCTCTTTCTCTACTTTTTTATCATTGCAATTTCCACTGCCATGCCCATATCTTTGGAAAATGGTGCAGAGCAAATGGAGTCCCTCATATTGGACTTTCTGCCATTGGTCGTCGATGAGGATACTAGTGACCACCGGTTGACGGAGGTCGATTTCCACACATACCCTCGCATACTTCCCACGATGAACTTTCTTGGTCATATTGTCAACTTTCACCGGAGTACCGATAGCCCACGCCAGCTGTTGAAGTAGGTGCTCCTCATAGAGTTCGATGCATATGTCCGGCAGCCGAGCCCAAACTATAGTTCTGTATGGGGTGTTCTCCGCTGTGGAGAAGCAAGGTTTCCATGGAGTTATCATCAAGTAACTGTCAAACAACATTCACGGCCCGTCGTTGATCACTTTGAGCCTGTCCTCCGCACGTTCGAACTTCACCACAAAGTAGCCATTGTTAATATCAATCATTTCAAAGCCCCCCTGCAGCTTCCATATACGGGTGAGCCTCTCCTTTAAGGCAAGAAATCCGACCTTTTTGCCCAACACTGATACGATAAGGGCGTCCTCCCAGGGTGAGCACAGCCGTTTCCTAAGCTGTGGGTCGAAGGAGACCCTAGGTTTTAATCTATCCCCATCTATGAAGTCAAGCTTCATACCTTTCTTAATTTCAGCTTGCCCCAACTGAAGAGCCGGGAGTGCGCGTTTGCCTTCCAAGACCATGTCTCGGAAAGAAGGCTTGCTGCCGCCTGAGAAAGCATAAACCGAAGGGGTGAAGTCCGGCGGGTCTTCCGCCAGTGGAATAGCAGAAGAAGACATAGGAAGAAAAACAGGAAGAGAGAAGCGAGAGAGAAATTCTAGAGAGAGAAACCAGACCGAATCTACATCTAGGTGTAAATAGAAAAATGGAAATATTTGTATTAGATAAATTAAATAAACTATAATACGACAATAAGTTGATAAAACTATAGTCATTTTAATTTGTCAATAGATTCATTCAAGAGTATTTCTTATATTTTATAATTTAATTTGAAAATATCTACTTCTTTGTGAAATTTCCAATTCCTCAATGATTTAGGGTAAATCAATATCAATAATAAATTACCAAATGCAATGTGATTTCACGTACTTTCTTTGTCAATATATGACATTAGAGCCGTGAGTAGAAAGTCTTTTATCATTGCTTTTTCATTTTTTGTCATTCTAACTATTGTTTGTAGTTAATAGTGTTTTTTAAGGTATTAAATTGTAATATATAAATATTGATAATGTTATATGTCTATTGGTCGATTGCTATGTAATATATAGATGTACTCATTAATCCTTAAAATAATTTAAGAAGTTTAGAGAATGTAATCGACATAATAAAATTAAATAATTTTATTTATTAAATTGAATATTTTTTTATTCACATTATCCATATTTCCGTCCATTGGGCGGGTAATATTAGTTGGTAACAAAAGGACAAGTTAAAAAAATGAAAATTTCACGAGTTTAATAAATGAATCAGAAAGTCAGCTATGTAAAGAGCCAAAATGAATGTACTTCCTCCGTTTCATTTTAAGTCTAACACTTTCATTTTTTGGTGTTTCATAATAAATGTTACGTTACAATATATGGAATGCTTTTAAAGGTAAAAAGCTTCCATTAAAGCATTTTTATTCTTTGCATTAAATCTCGTGTCATTTCCTTATGTTACACTTATTTAGAAAGAAGGGAGTATTATTGATTTCTATGCCAAAAAAAGTAGTATTGTTGATTTTAGAAATCAGTACGGATTAAATTAAATTTAATTTTCAGCATTTTGTAAACTTGATCAAGCTAAGTATTGATTGTGAATTCTTAATTCATTGTAAAAGCACGTTATTGTAATTATTGTATTGCATATGCATGCAGGCAATGTAGCTATCAATATAATGTAATGTCGTCATCTTCCTTTTTGAAGATGATTGGTGGTATATATATACTTATATAAAAACTACTTTATATTTCGATCTCAATTATTGAATATGATTTCCAATATCACTAGAGCTGTAAACGAGTCGAATCGAGTCGAGCTTTGGGTGTTTGAGCTTGGCTCGTTAAGCATTCGAGCTCGGCTCGTGTTCGTTCATTAAGGAAGTCGAGCTTGAAATCGTATTCAAGCTCAGCTCATGAAAAAATTTCATGAGCTCGAGTTCGGCTCGGCTCCTTTAGTTCAAACAAGCCAACTTATTCTTTTGTTCAGCTCGGCTCGTTTGAACTCGTTTGGCTCAATTAAAAATTTATCAAAAAATTAGAAATCAATCATCCAAGGTTAGAAGTTTTTTTTTTCCACAATATTGAAATTGTCAAACTAACATAGCTAGGCTTGTGAACATACAGAGAATATTGATGATATTTATAGACGGCGAGAATGATGAATATAATGGGCATTCAGATTGATCAAACATATACACACACTTGTTTTTAATTAACTTACATTTAATGTATGTGATCACATAGGTAGGGTTGCAAAGGAATCAAATATTTTTTTGTTTGATTCGTTTCGATTTTGAAATTATTCAAAATTTTGATATTCGTATAATATTTGATTCGATCCATTATTTGATTCAACATTCCATTTTAAATAAAATAATATATAAATATATCAATTAACTTTATTAGATAATTTAAAATTTATTTTTATTGACTATATTTACTAATTAATATGAATATATTTATATATGAAATTAAAGTACTAAATTTGATATATAAATCGAACTAAATATTTAATTTTAATAATAAAAATTAATTTTTAGATATTAAATTCGATATAATAAAATTGAATAATTTTATTTTTTAAATTCGATTTTTTTATTCGCAGAATTGGTAACAAAAGCAAAATTTTTAAAATGAAAATTTCAACAGGGCAGTTTAATAAATGAATCAAAAAGTCAGTTCTCAAGTAGGAGTATTATTCATTTTAGAAATCAGTAGGGATTAAATTAAATTTTCAGCATTTTGTAAACTTGATCAAGCTAAGTATTAATTGATTGTGCACGTTATTGTAATTATTGTAGCTATCAATATAATCTGTAAGGAATAAATATTATTCAAATAGTGATGTAAGTTTCACTATTATCTAATTTGGTATATAAAGTATTTGATTATCTCAAATGGTCCTATAACTTTCATATTATAGCCGAAATAGTCCTAAATGCATTTAATTTTCAATTTTAGGTCTCTAAATTTTTATATTGTTCAATTTTACCCCCAAAAAGTTTCTAAATTTTTCAATCTAGTCCTTACTTTTAAAAATATAAATATGTAATAAGAACTAAATTGCAAAAAATAAAAAAAATTGGGGGTAAAAGTGAATAATTTAAAAGTGTAGGGGTCTAAAATTGAATATCATATGCATTTGGGACTATTTCGGCTAAAATATGAAAGTTAGAGAATTATTTGAGATAATCAAATACTTTATGGACCAATTGGATTATAGTAAAATTTATTGGAATATTTGGGTATTTATTCCATATAATGTAATGTCGTCAACTTCCTTTGAAGATTTTTTGGATGGGCTGATCTTCCTTTGAAGATGATTGATTGTATATAAAAAAAATTAGTTTACTTTTCGATCTTAATTATTAAACATGATTTTCAAGATCACTCTCTATAATGCATGGTAAGATTAACGCTTACCGGGGAAGGGAGCACTCTCAATAATGCATGGTAAGATTAAAGCTTGACAGGGGAAGGGAGCACTACACCTCCATGTTTTATGTACGTTGTTTTGAGAAACGATATCCGGTGTTATGAAATATTATACTCCCTCCGTCCCACGAAATGTGGCTCGTTTCTTTTGGACACGGTAATTTATGTAGTGGGGTTTAGTGGTTAAAGTGGTGTGGGTATTTGTGTTTAAAATTTTAATGAATTTTGAATTTGTTTATTGTTAACTTTGACTTAATATTTTGGTAATGATATTATTAGAAAAAAAATATTCAATTGTGGTCTTGTTAGAATCGTTTTGACCTCTAGTTTTAGAATATATATTTTATATAGTTTTTATTTGTACCCAATTTAAAATATGAAGAATTAAAGAAATGCAAGGGATTTGTATAGAAAAATAAAAGTGTATTGGGAATTGTACAGAATAATAAAAGTGATTATTTTTAATGGGATTTGAAAACCATTAATATTCTAATTATATCTATATTAGTTTAGTTTATCTAAAATTGGAAAATGGCCAAATTTCGCGGGACACCCCAAAAAGGAATATGAGCCAACTTTCGTGTGACGGAGGGAGTATCTATTATCTTTAGGAATTATTGTTTTAAATGGATAATTGATATAATCAATTGAGCATTGGCATCTCCCGAATCAGCCGAGATGTGATATCGAATCTTAGTTAGGAGGTGTGGAGGTAACAACACACACATATCAAAAAAATTGGGGTGTTACAGAGTGGTATGAGAGCGTCCAACTATTTTTCAAAACTCTTTTCTGCATAAGTAATTTTAAATCGTAACATCTTCCTAGGAATCATTTAAACATTCACTTATACCTTCTCTGTGCATTCTATAATTTCAAATTTTCATATAATGCAATACATGACACTGGGATTATTTGGGAACACATATTTATTTCTATCTAGGTCGGTAAATCTATTCTCAGTATTTAAATATTGTAGAAAATGACCTCCCGAAATGATCCGCACCATATGATCACCGCACTGATTACTCTGATTTCTGAGACTGGGAAACTGAGATACAAAGTCCAGGAATTGACAACCCGACTACGAAGAGCGAAAGAAGAAGTCTTACGGGAGGTATTCTCACAGATAGATGCTTGAGCACATGCTATTTATTGCGTTACATAGTCAGCCACCCCTGGATGGGCCTACTGCGGGTCTAGTACACCGGCCAAGCTTTCTGCAATACAACAATAAGTTGATGAAACTTTCGTCATGTATCCCACAAAATCATATCGTTATGAAATAGTTGCTAATGGTACATTCAATAATGTTTTGGCATAGTCATTTACAAATGTTAATACCTGTGGATCTATTCACAAAAGTATGTTTTTATATTTTCTAATTTAATTTGGAAATACCTATATTTTTGTAAAATTTCTAATTTCTCAAGGTTTTAGGGTGAATCAATATCAATAATTAATTACACTGTGCAACTACGATTTCATGTACTTCTTTTGCCTATATATACACGACATTAGAGTTGTGAGTAGTAAGTCTTTAATATTTCATTTTTCATTTTTTTTTGTCCTTTTAGATTATTGATTGTAGTATTATTTTTTAAGTCGGTAAATTGTCTATTGCTCGGTTCTTATGCAATGTATAGATGTATTCATCTAATACTTAAAAGTTAAAATAGATTAAGGATATTAGGAAATGTAATTGACATGATAAATTTGATCAATTTTATTTGTTAAATCTGACTTTTTTATTTACATTTTTTTATAATTCCACCCATTAGGCGGTGGCAATACTAGTAATATATAAAAACAATATATTTATAGATAGTAATCCTACCTATTTCTTCAATATTTACTTTCTGCACGCAACCCAATATACATTTTTAACGATTAATAACTCAATTTGTGTACAGGTAAAAAATCTAAAAGTTTGATATTTTAAAACTAAAAGATGAGATGAATCCAACGAGATCTCACTTGATTATATTTTTCTTTTATAGTTGTTGTATAAACATGAATCAAAATTGGATAATGCACGCGGTACCAATGCATACATGATGCATATATTAGTACATACTGATTTTATTGTGTACATTGCATGCAAACCTCAAGTTGCTGGTGGGATTCTCATCCTCATTTTGACTTTTGGGTTACAATTATGTAGTTCCATTTATTATTTAGGTTTGGATCAAAGACATTTACTGGTAGGCTATATGATCAATGTACCTATCTTTCTGAAGTTGTACTTTGATTGAAATTAATGTAACACAGAATATTTAAATAACAACCAATAGTGCTTAAAAAAATATTGTAATACTCGTCACCTCTCCATTGTCCATAACCCTTGTCAATTATATTATTGTTTTATCATTTCAATAATAGGAGCATTATGCCTTGATGACGACAAACCAAAATTAAAATCATAGTAATAATAAAGTGGCAACCTTAGCAGCTATTGTGCAGCCGTCATTCACATCTAATTCAAAAAAAAATTAATATTCGAAATGTGTGGTGGGGGTTTATATAAGGACGTGAATGGTTCCAAAGTATTTCCATGGATGAGAAAACATAATATAATGTCTATGAATTGTTAATTATGAGAAACTTTTCTGTACTTTTTTGCCAATATTATATAATCACGCTATAAGACAAGTCGTTTTAACTAATGCATGATTAAATAGATCAATTTATTTGTCAACTAATTTGAAATTAGATCAAGTTCACTTGGGCTAAAAAAGATTTAGAAAATTTATTTGATTCATCGATAAATTGGTTAAATAAAGTTTGGAAATGCCTCATTTTATAATTCTATCAAAAATACTTCCTCCATTTCTTTTTAAGTGTAACGTTTCTCCTCTGCACGCATGTAATACCCGAGAATTTTCCAACATAAAATAAAACAATAATTAAATAAATAGACAATAAATACAATAAATACCATAAATAAATAAATCCAGCAAATAAAGAAATAAATAAAGATAAGGAAATGAGAAATGAGATTTTACTTAAAAATGAATTAAAGGAATTTAATTAAATAAAATGAATTATTAAAAGTAAATAAATTGTACACCGAAACCCGACACCAATGAACTCGAGATTCGAGTCCAACATCCGATTAGACCCGAGTAAAAATTTAGAGAGAAAGTAGAAACCCGGAGATACCCCGGAACTCAGAATTCGGGAGCATAGAGGGATAAAATCCGAAAGAGATGAGGAAAAGCACGACGGATCGCACGACCCGCCCGGACCGAAGTCCAGGCGAGTTCGGCGCGGTGGCCGCGCGGTCGAAGAAGGGAGGGCGCGCCACGGCCGCGCCGTCGGACAGATTCGCCCGTTGCGTGAATCTCTCGCCCGAACGCGGATTTTTCGACTTCGGTTGAACATCTTTCGACTCAAGACCCTTAGGGTCAGATCTTGGCTATCTATAAATAAACCCCCTTGGAAGCCCGAACACTTTTACAAAACCTACAACTCTTTCTATACATTCGAAACCCTAATTCCGGAGTCGTCGGAGGCACGAAACCAAGGCGAATACTGGTTGGACAAAAATTCTGAGATCTCCAGCGTCGTGGTAAGTTTCGATCAAATCCTTGTTCAATATACGATTCGAAAACGAATCCTAATCTTCTCCTTTTCCCTTCTACACCTCGAATTGGATCTAGAGCATAGAACCCGACGAACGGAGAGGAGAAACGGTGGACTGGAAGCCACGCCTTCGAAATAGACAATCCCGGACGTTCACAACTCTGTAAGTTAGCCTTACATGGTTTTGGGAGGAATTAAAACGTTCGAAACTAAAAGATTTAACAAGAGATCGAAAATCTGCCAACATGGTGTTTTTACCGACGCAACAGTTTTGCCTAATTTTTCCGAACCTTAAAACAACATCAAACGGAAAAACTTAAAACATGAAAAACGTTCCTAAGGCTTAGATCTATCTACTGTAAAATTTTCAGAATTTTTAGAGACGAATTGATATGCGAAAACCAACCGAAACCGAACTACTTGAAATTTGATCTTGAAATTCTTGACAGAACTTAGGTCCGATCTTGATCACGTTTTTGACATTAGTTCTAGACCGATTTAGATCTTTGGCCGAACATGAAAGTTGTAGATAAATCTCTTAAGATGGTCTCTGCAAAATTTCATCAAATTTGGAGTTGATTTGCTATGGTAGATTTCAATATCTTTAAACTGTGACATACAAAATTCGGACAGATTTGTGTTTCTGTGAAAATTGGTGTTTTTGACCTATTTCGGTATCTCGGATTGAAAAAGTTAAAACACAAAAGTTGTTCATGTCGACGTTTCTGAGTCAGTAGTGAAATTGCGGAATTTTTGGAGTTTAATCTGATTTTAGACGAATTTTAGAGTAAACAGTGGTTTACCGGAAGTCAAATCTTGAAATCTTGTTGAAACATGAAATTAACCTTTAGGGTTGAAATGAGTTGAAATATGATTTTTAAATAAACTAAATTGAAACCAGATTTTTGAAACTAAATCCCCTTACAAACTTGATAAATTAAAATTAGGGGTGAGTGCTCTGCAGGGTGCCCCCTAACGATTCACTTCGTGCCTTAATGGACGATGGTGACCCCGCGCGAAATTGAGATATGATATTGCCAAAACGGCATGAGATATAGAGCCTACACTCTCGAGAATATCCATATGGGTTTCCCGAGGCTCCGGAGTGGTACTGGGTATGGTTGATACGGTTGCCGCCGCCGGGCTACCGGCTAAACTTGTTGAGATTGCGATGCAATCGTGAAATACTTGAAATACCAAATCTGGGATGTATGGGGAAAATTAGAATTAAATTAAATTGAAATGTGTGTGGTTGTCTAAGTAAATTATTTGAATGCTTTATTTAAATTATGGCTTTATTTTAAGTTGAATAGTTAGTTAAATTAAATCGAATATTATGTTATTATCATGCTTTTATTTAATTATGAAATGTATGGCTTTTAAACCCTACGATCATGTCCGTGTTAACTTACTCAGCAAGTTGTGCTGACCAAACCATTTTTATTTACTTTCGTTACAGAGTATGTGGAATGAGCATGATCATATTCATGCATGGGGGAAATTACATTTTTGGAAAACTTATCGTTTTTAAATTCGTACATTAGACTATATTATGAACGGGCCTGTTTAACCCGTGTTTTGGCCATGTCGGCCATATTTACATTTTCCGCTGCAATACTATACTGAAACAATTATTTCCGCTGCGCTATGATATTATTATTTTCGAATTATATCGTATGGGTTGTTTTGAATGCTTTAAATGTTTTAAATACTGCAATACCTAGCCTTGCATTCCTTTAGTAAGCTCGGAGAAACCGTGTCTTACTAGGGGGATGTGGCGGTGACATTCCGACCAGGGTGACCAAAAACCGGGGTGTTACAAGTTGGTATCAGAGCCCGGCTATTTTTAAAATATTATTTTTAAACCATTATTATTTTTAAAGTACTATTAATATTTTGACTATTATTTTAAATTTTAAAGTATTATTTCCATGGAAAATTTTTATTTTAAAACCCATGGAAAAAATATATATAGTGCATTAAATAATTTTTGGGGGGAATCATCATTTGCATTTGCATATTGCATCTCTTCTATGAACTTAGAATCTTGGCGAATTTGAACTTAGAATCTTGGCGAATTTGAACTTAGAATCCTGGCGAATTTGAACTTAGAATCCTGGCAAATTTGAACTTAGAATCTTGGCGAATATTAACTTAGATCTCTTGCTTGCGCTAGATGGCTAGTCAAGATATGATGCAGTTGATGATCAGGATGATGAGCGTTCATCTTGATTCCCAACAAACCCTAGAGCAAATGAAGTACCGTATGGCTCAATTGGAGGCCAATTTGCACCACATGGGCAACTTGAGAGAGGCGGATCACCACCGCATAAACCACCTCGAACGCCAAGTCCAAACCCTCACTACACAAAACCTAATACTGAAGGAACACATCGATGCCCATGGGCAAGACTTGAACACTATCTTTGACGATCTACTGCCGCCAAGTTCGGAGGAGGAAGACCCGGAGGAGGATCCTGCTACCCCACCGGAGGATGTCTTGAGACGCTAGAGATTCTATTTTTAGATACTATTTTGCTAGGAAAATATTTCTACCTTTGTACTAAAATTTCTTTTGAGATAATAAAATGCCCGATTTATTTATAATAAATCGAAAAAAAAAGTTTCGAAATAAAACAAATTAAAATAAAACCCCGAGGCGTACGGTGCTTCTTAGTTCGATCGAGCACCACGTGCTAAATTATAAAACACATATACATTTATAGAAATTGCTTAGACTATATGTTAAATTCACAAGTCCTAATCCACCCTATTTGTACCAGAATGGCATCCAGAGGAAGAGAAAGAGGAAGAACTCAACCCGCTCCTCAAACCACCACTGAAACACCTACCGAAATACCTCCAAATGTCACGGAACCGGCCCAACCTGTAGAGAAACAACCCCAAGGTGCGCAGGACGCCCCCGCACCGAACAACGTGGGCGATCGTCTTCGGACGATAGAGGAGGTTTTGATTGCGCTAGGAAACGCGCAAGTCAACCAGGGCCAAGCTGCGGCGGTACCTCTGCCCCAAGCTCGCCCCAACTACTTGGCGATGGTGAATCCTTACCAGCCGCACCACTATGCTGGTGAGGAGGATCCACCTAAACTGGAGGAGTGGATCCGGACTTTCGATAAGCTGCTGGGAGCAGTCAAGTGTCCGGAAGGAGAAAGAGTGCACGTCGCCTCATACTACTTGGGAGGCGAAGCTGACGACTGGTGGCAGGCGACACAAGCCAAACTGACGGAGGATGACGAGCCCTACTCATGGGCGGAAATGATGGAGATGCTCAGGGATCGATTCTATCCCCTGAGTACTAAAGCCGCCATGTACGAAGAATTCCTGTCACTGAAGCAAGGAGGCCAAACCGTACAAGAGTACTACACACGATTCAAGGAGCTAGTGAGATTTGCACCAAGACTCGTACCCACGGATGCGGAGAAAGCACAGAAGTTCGAGATAGGCCTGAACCTGTCTGTTCGCGAGGTGATCGCGGGGGTACACTACCCCGACCTGCAAGCTGTGTATGACCGCGTTGTGGCGGTAGCGCGTGTGCAACAGCTGAAGAGAAGGGTGAGTGGGGAGTCCAGCAGGGGTCCACAAGATAAGAGAAACCGGGACTCGAGAAGCGAGAACAACACTGGAAGGAACGAACAGCGGAGAGGGCCGAATAGGCCCCAATGAAACAACAATGGGAGGAGGTTCAACCAGGAAGATCCGGTACCACCCTGCCCAAGATGTGGACGACCCCATCTGGCGAGGGGATGCCCGCAACAGGGCGCCTGCTACCGATGTGGTCGAATGGGTCACGTTCGACGGGATTGCCGAACCAGGGTCGAGAACATAACGAGAAGGGACGATTTGGTCACGGGGCAAGAACAGCCTCAAAATCAAAACGGGCGGAACGGAAATAACCAGGGGTACAGACCCCCTCAAAATAGGCCGCAGGACCAGAATCAGAACCAACGACCTCCGCCCCCTCAGAACCAAAACCAACAGCAAAATCAGCAGCCGAATGCGAATCAGCAGGGCAATCAGGGACGCCCTGTGGGGAGGCTCCATGTGGTTAACCAAGCGGGCGTGCCTGCGCAAGGAGAAGTGATGGCAGGTACATTTCACGTTTTGAATATAGCTCTAAGAATTCTATTTGATTCTGGAGCTAGTTGCTCGATTATAGCATCAAGGATAGTGCCTGAGTTAGATCTACCTAAGTGCGAGAGAATTAGCTTAGGAATTCAATTGCCTTCTGGAGAAGTAGTATCTTGCTCTAAACGATATAACGGAATTCCTATAGTGATAAAGAACGTAGAATTCTTCGCGAACTTAGTAGAATTTAACTTAAGAGACTTTGACATCATACTGGGGATGGATTGGTTATCCCAGTATAAAGCGGTGATCGAATGCCAAAAACAAAAGATCACCTTGTCAAAAAGTAGGGGAAAGAGAGTTATCTTCTACTCTCAGCCCCCTAAGAAGAGTTACAAAATCGTTAGTGCACTTAAACTAAGTAACTTGATGCGTAAGGGGTATGAGCTATATGCGTGCTACGTGCACAACCTTGAGGCGGAAGAGAACAAGGTTGATAGCATACCAGTGGTAAGAGAATACCCGGATGTGTTTCCTGAAGACATCCCGGGAATGCCACCTGAGAGAGATCTTGAGTTCACTATAGATCTCATTCCGGGCACAGAGCCTGTCTCAAAAGCTTCGTACCGGATGACACCACTGGAAATGAAGGAGTTAAAAGATCAACTCGAGGAGCTGTTAGGAAAGGGGCATATAAGGCCGAGTACTTCCCCCTGGGGAGCACCGGTTTTATTCGTTAAGAAGAAAGACGGGGGACTACGTCTTTGCATAGATTACCGAGGACTAAACCAAGTGACCATCAAAAATAAATACCCTCTGCCGAGAATAGAGGATCTATTTGATCAACTGAAGGGAGCTTCAGTATTCTCGAAGATCGACTTACGATCTGGGTACCACCAGTTGAGAATTGCCGAGAAAGACATTCTGAAGACGGCGTTTCGAACTCGATATGGTCACTACAAGTTCACAGTGTTATCCTTTGGGTTAACAAATGCTCCGGCAATGTTCATGAACCTCATGAACAATGTATTTCGAGAGCTGTTAGATCAGTGCGTAGTGGTGTTCATTGATGACATCCTGATCTACTCGAAAAACGAGGAGGAGCATGCCCAGCACTTGCACCAAGTGTTAGGGACCTTGCGAAGGAATCAGCTATACGGAAAACTGTCCAAATGCGACTTTTGGTTGAAGGAGGTAGCATTTCTAGGACATATAGTATCCGCTGATAGAGTTTCAGTGGATCCGGCAAAAGTCTCTGCCGTAACTGAATGGGCAACTCCCAAGAGCCAAACCGAGATAAGGAGTTTCCTTGGCTTAGCCGGGTACTAAAGACGGTTCGTGAAGGATTTTTCTAAAATCGCACGACCTTTGACCCAGCTACTTAAGAAGGGAGTAAAATACGTGTGGACAGAGGCTTGTGAGACAGCATTTCAAGAGCTGAAGAAACGACTCACAACCACACCCGTATTAACACTACCATCAGAGAATGGTGACTTCGAAGTTTACAGTGATGCTTCGAAGGAAGGTTTAGGTTGTGTTTTGATGCAAGACTCGAGAGTCGTAGCCTATGCATCACGCCAACTGAAACCTCACGAGGAGAATTATCCGACACATGACCTGGAGTTGGCAGCGGTTGTTTTCGCTCTAAAGATATGGAGACATTATCTTTATGGGCGGAAGTGTCGAATGTTCACCGACCACAAGAGCTTGAAATATATATTCACTCAGAAGGAGTTGAATTTGAGACAGTGAAGGTGGTTAGAACTTATTAAAGACTACGATTTAGAGATAGCATACCACGAGAGGAAGGCGAATGTGGTAGCCGATGCCCTAAGCCGGAAAACCCAACACGTGACAAACTCGTTGGTAATTCCGCCGGCATTGTACATGGAGTTAGCAAGATTGGAGTTAGAACTTGTGCATCCTGGCACAGTGAGTGAAACGATCAATGCCATGGTCGTAGAAACTCCAATATTGGACGAGATTCGACTCGCTCAACCGGGCGACGCGAAATTGGAGAAGATAAGGGGGTATATTGCCGAAGGAAGGGCAATAGGATTTGTTGTCCACGAGGATGGAAGCATCCGTTTTAAAGGGAGATGGTGTGTGCCTCAGAAGTGTGCCGAATTGAAGCAAAGGTTGATGGAGGAAGGGCACAACACGCCATATTCCGTACATCCCGGAGGTGACAAGCTATACAAAGATCTGAAGAAGATCTATTGGTGGCCGGGAATGAAGAAGGAAGTGGCAAATTTCGTGGCAAAGTGTCTCACCTGCCAAAGGGTCAAGGCAGTGCGACATAAACCCCTAGGACTGATGCAATCACTAGAGATTCCAAGTTGGAAGTGGGGTAGCATCTCAATGGATTTTGTCTCGGGATTACCCCGATCACCTAAAGGCATGAACAAGATTTGGGTGATTTTGGATAGGCTAACGAAGACAGCCATATTTATCCCAATGAAAGACACGTGGACTATGGACCAATTGGCCCGAGCCTACATTGATAATGTGGTACGACGACATGGAGTACCACATGACATCATTTCCGATAGAAATAGTAAATTTGTCTCTCACTTTTGGACGGAGTTACAAAAGGCTCTCGGTACTCAAATCAAAATGAGCACCGCATTCCACCCAATGACGGATGGTCAAATCGAGAGAACAATCCAAACACTAGAAGACATGCTGAGAGCATGCGTGTTGGAATTTAAGGGAAATTGGGAATCCCATTTACCCTTAATCGAATTCTCTTATAATAATAGCTACCATGCTAGCATTGGCATGGCACCTTTCGAGGCGTTGTATGGATGAAAGTGCCGAAGCCCGTTGAGCTGGGAAGAAAATGATAAGTCGGTGGTAGTGGGACCACAACTTATCGAAGACATGGCTCAACAAATCAAAGTGATTCAAGGGAAAATGAAAGCCGCTCAAGACCGTCAGAAGAGTTACGCTGACGGATAATGGCCAGAAATGACCATTATTTCCAATCCATTTCCGTGTCTTAAACGGGCATTTGATCGCATTCCGGTCTTACATTAAGTAAGAAAGCAGTTGAATTGGACTGATTTATGCATAATTGTAAAAATAATAAGCTGGTGTGAAAAAGGCATAAATATGTAATTTTATTACATATTTATGTTAGAAAAATCCAAAAACATGAGAAAAAGAAATGAAAAGAAAAAGGAATGAAAAAGATGGGAAAAAGAGAAACAAGCCCACAAAAAGAATATTTTCGGACCATCTGGCCCAACCCAGCAGGCCCAGGAACACCTTTGTCGCGGAAGCCGCTTTGTCGCGATGCATGGTTCCGCGACAAAGGCATGCTCCGCGACCAAGCAAGCTCAGATGAAGAAGGAGACCAGCCAAGCCCCTTTGTCGCGATACCTTTGTCGCGATGCCCTGTTCCGCGACAAAGGCATGCTCCGCGACCAAGATGCACCCAATTAGAGACACAAGACCCAGTCGAGAAGCTTTGCCACATGCAGTGTGTTCCGCGACCAAACTTGATGCTCCGAGACAAAGCTGTGATGTGTGTGATGTCTTGAGACACAATGGGCTCGAATCAAGGCCCATGGGCTTAGGGTTACATCTCTATAAATGTGAGGTGTTTCCCATGAGCTAGAGGTTGGAATTTTGTTGATTAGAGCTCTCTTGAAGACAAGCAGTAGGAGTTCTCTCTTAGGTAGTGTAGCTTAGTTTTATTTTCTTGTATTATTTAATTCTTGCCCTTAGATTAGTTTAGTTTAGTGTTCTTTTTAGTGTTTTACTGTTCACAGTAACTAGATAGCCACTTTTATATCTTGTTTTGTTTTCTAAACTCTTGTTTTAGGGTTTGTAATACCCAAATCATGGGTATTAACAACACCCCTTCAATAAAAATGGGAAAACATTCATCATTTGTGTCCCAAATCATGAAATGGGTCTCACATCCCATGGATTTATGCTTTCTTTTTCTTTTTGGGGTCATTTGACCCCCATTATGCTCCTATTTATGTTTACTGTTTGCATTTTATGGATGATGTTGTGTATTTAAGTGTGATCAAACCCTAGATTAGGATTCTTGCTCTATTTTAAAATTCTGCCCAGCTTTATTTATTTGTGCTCAAGCATGTTCTTCCATATTTTGAATGTTTCTTGTTTGTTTTTAGCTTAGAATAGCTTTTTGATTTGAAATAGGATGAGATCACGTTGTTTGCATGCCACTGTTCATTTCTGCTTTTTCTGACTTTTGTCCTGAACCACCTTTGTCGCCAACCGCCTTTTGTCGCGGAACCACGTTCCGCGACAAAATGTTTGTTCCGCGACAAAGGTGTCTAAAGACACTTGTCTTCATATTTTAAAACCCTTTGTCGCGAAACACTTTGTCGCGGAACCACGTTCCGCGACACAACCCTGTTTGGCGACAAAGGAGCCAAACTCTTGCATTTTGTTTGCATGGCTTTCTGTCGCGGAACCACGTTTCGCGACAAAATCTCATTCTGAGACAGAAAAAATTATACCATGCCCTTATTTCTTTGAAAACCCTTGTCGCGGAACACCTTGTCGCGGAACCACGTTCCGCGACAAAATTTTCCATGCATAGCGACAAGGACCAAATGCTTTAAAAATTTTCTGAAAATCCTTTGTCGCGAAACACTCTGGTCACGGAACCACGTTCCGCGACAAAATCCTGCTTAGCGACAAAGAAGCGTTATGCTGCCAAAAATTCTAAAAACTTGTCGGGATACCCATGTTGCGGACCTCGGTCCGTGACAAAATTTATGATATCGCGACAAAGACTCCCTTCTCTCTATTTAATCTCAAACATCCTCCATTCTCTTCCTATATTATATTGCATCACTCACATCATAACCCCATGGGTTAAGGTGTAACATTCTGAAATTGCAATATAGGGTGTTATGCTGCCCAAATTTTGATTCTCCATTTTCATCGCTTAACTAATTGAACCCTTGAGTCATTAATGATTAAAGAATGAGATTAGCAATAGTTAAACATCAATAATCATCATGATTAAAGGACCTTTGTTCAATTGCCATTAAAATACTCCTCTATAAATAAAATCTTGATGACTTAAGCAGATAATCCGGACTGTAATTAATTATGGTAGGAGGGATTATTTAAGATCATCAATTGTGGACCCAATCCACAACCTTGCATGAGAAACCAATGTCTCTCATACAAGGAATCTTCTTTTATTTCTTGTTGATTTTGTCTTTGCGTGTTGTGTGTAACAATTAGTAAAGACTACATCAGACTAATGTTGGCGGGTATTCCCTCATGGATAACTAGCTCGTATTCTGGGTATTAATTACTAAGTGTTATTTTGCATGGTCTGGATGACTGCCAGTGGAAGCCTTGGCGGTTCGCCCATCCGGGGTTATAATAGCTGCTTGGCTGACTCCCATCCAGATACAGTTTATTTTATTATCTTAATTTCCAACCCAAATTCCAATCTGCAATAAAACTCTGCTAATGTCTGTCAATAGCTGATAAGTACTGCAGAGAGGAAGCATGTAGATTTTTATCCGAATTCATAGACAGTAGGGGCCCAACTGGTAGCGACACTGCCATTTTAGGGTTCCACCTGTCTAAATTCATTCCATCCGAGTTATCAGGATACTGAATCGCAGATGTTTGCAATTCACCTAATAGCTCTGCCATTACTTTGGTCCTCCGGCCATTTCATGATTGTGTTTCACCTTCTGTCTAGACCCGCTGTTATATTTTGGGTCATTTCTTTTTACAATCTCATATATCCATATGCATGCTATTATTATGTAGATATTGTGGTCTATAATATTTTGGGATCCTTCCCTTGGACAATAGAAGTCTAGATCTTAAACAGATATTGCTTATTAAATTTCCAACAAAAATTTCTTTATAAAATCCGGATCTAAGCAAGGGATAAATTCCTCAGTTATGACTAATTCATATTCCGTCGAGGGTTGTGTTTTGGGAAATTAGAAGTAGATTCAACGATTAGGTCTCACCTAGACTGAAAGGGTCTGTGTTTTAACTGAGAGTCTAGTACCTGTTTAGGGAATGATTTTCAAATCCATTATTTTCCAAAATTGCTGTTTGTTGGGAATCTAAAATTAAATATTACACCGAGATGGGGTCCACTTGGACTCAAATACAGTGTGATAAATAATTTTAGGGGAACATCATCCAGGCCTTGGTTATTTTCTAAGATAGGGTTGAGTTTTCTTTCAACTGCTATCCTCTTCTGCCAAAGCCTATTTTTGAGTCCTGAGTGAGTACATCCGGAACAAACTAAATTATTAGTTCGTTTCATTAGTTTGTGTCTCATAATCACCCGGAAGGAAGTGAACACACAAGTGATTCACCAAGAACCGGGAATTCTTGATCCATACCCCTTCATCCTGATGGGGAGCTGTCTTTTACTACCAGGGTCAGACCTTCAAAACCTCCGAGTGATAGGCTTTAAAATGCTTTCTTTACTGCTTTCTTTTAACCGCTTTCATTAGAGGTCACTCGGTTGTATTGAGAGTTGCGTAACTGCTACTAGGATCGACAGTTAAGGGATAGTTCAGAGCTTGATTAGAATCTTTGGGTGTGACATGGGGGAATGATAGTAGTACTTGGCATTTCAATAAATGGTTTGCCAGGTGTTGCTTTTCCACCACAGATGAAGTAACACACCCAGGCATGTAAGTACCTGTCTGTTAAAGGGAAAGCATTACTGAGAGCATGAGAATTAGCTATCTGATAGAATTATTCCAAACCAAGATCTGTGTATAAAAATGGAAGTTTAATACTGTTATATCTAAATCTTGTCCAATTTTCATTCTTTTCTTCCTGTCCCTTCTGTCTACATTGTGATTCAGCTCCATAGCTAGCATAGTGTAAATTTTCACCGCTTCCATAGATAGTGTTTATCGCATTCTTAGAATAATTTTGCCCGCTTCTTAGAATAGATTTGTTTGCTTTGTAGAACAAATTTAAATGCTTTTATAGTTTAGTTTTAAATTCATGTCAGTAGTCGTTAATCACTTTTCAAAACCATTGGAGCAATACGAATGGAAAATCTATTAAAACGACGTGGGCTCTGCTTCTATCGCACATCCTCCAGTGAACGATCCGGTCTTACTATAAATTACTGCAATTTTTGACACCGTGCGCTTTCGGGCCACAGTTTCTTAACACGAGTAATAAAAACATGACAACCTATAAATATATCCCTAATCACAACTCCGCCATCATAATTTGGTTTCATTAAATAAAATCGAAAACCAGGATTATGAGTTTTCAGAAAATGCTCATATAGTGGGAATATGATAAAAGTTTCATTGGCGCGGATTTTCATGACATTAAATTATGATAAGTTTCACGATGCAAATTGCCAGGGACCTTCAGGGTGACAGACTGAAGGTTGAGATTGAAATATCTGCCCCGGCTGCACCGTGAAAGTTGTCAAAAGTTCATGCCAGGGAGGTCCATAGCGCCATTTGAAATCAGAATACCCCATTTGAGTAACAAAAAGTGGAATATATTCTTAAACCCCTTTTCCATGAATCATAACTCTTTTCATTTAATAAATTCAAACTTGGGATATTTTCAGAAATACTCGTGTGGGAAATTGTCAAAAGTTTCATGGCGCCGTTGCCGGGGAGGATGCAGCGCCGTTTTATTAGAGAATTACATTCCTCATTGCTCCTAGTTAGCTTATACATATAAATATAAATATTCACCCCAAAACCGATTCTAACCTGAGGAATGTGCAGGTACTGTTATAGCTAAGACCTCTGTTCTATGCAAAAGAGGAAGGAGACTCCAACCGAGATCCCGTTCAACGCAGAGATTGAGAAAACAGCTCGTCGTCTGAGGGCGGAAGCTAGACAAAGAAAGGAACGGGAAAGACAAGCTCTCCTCTCTCCAAGCACAAGCAGTGACATCTCAGACATGGCAGATAACCATGGCAATCCCCCAAACATTCCACTTAACCCACCACTCCAAAACATCCAAGAGGATCCAGAAGACGTTGACGTTGAGAACTTGGAGGATCTCCCACCTCAGGTCATTCAGGGAGGTGAGAATCCCCCAAATCTCGAGCAGCAACCCTTCGAGATGCCTCCACCCAACCCAAACCACCAAAATCCCCAAAACAACCCACTCAACCAGAATAACCCTAATAACCAAAATTTTCAGAATCCTCAATTTCCAGACCCCCAGTTCAACCAAAACCAGAATCACCCCAACCCGAACGATTTCAATGATCCCAGAAATTACTATCCGAATCAGAACTTTTACCCACAGCAATACCAAGGAGGGGCAGGGAACAATCAACAGGCAGCCGCAGCTGACTATATGCAACCCATTCTGGAACCATATTTGAACATTCCTGGACAAGCCCCATTCTTGGCCAGGAATTTTGAATTAAAGCCGGCTCTCATCAATCTTGTTCAGAGCAACCAGTTCGCAGGAGCAAATCATGAAGATCCCCACGATCACCTGCAGACTTTCCTGGAACTGTGTGATACGATCAAAAACCAAAATGTATCTGCTAACACAATTCGATTGAGGCTGTTTCCTTTCTCTCTGACTAGCGGGGCAAGGACATGGTATAAATCACTGCCCGTGAATCAGAAATCTGCATGGGAGGACATGATCAGAAACTTCTTGACAAAGTACTTCCCGGAATCCAAGGTGGATGAATGTCGCTCTAAGATTGCGGAATTCAAGATGAAACCAGACGAATCCCTGTATGATGCAAAGGAACGGTTCTTCAACCTGCTCAGGAAATGCCCCCAGCATGGTTTCCATGAGTGGGAGAAGTTGAGGAAGTTTTATAGCGGTTTGACCCCGGCATGGAAGAACATGCTTGATGCTGCCGGTGGTCAACACCTGCTATACATTCCCATGGACCAAGCTTGGGCCAAGATTGAAGCAATGAGCGTAAACAGAACTGTACTTTCTGATGATGTTAATTCCCCTCCCCCTCGTGGTTTATGTGCTGTAGGTACAGTAGGGAAATCTGAACTGGACAAACTGAAAGACCAAGTGGCCGTCTTGGCCTTGAATCAGGAAGCTGGGAGCTCTACGCAGGCTCAAAATGCTGAAGCTGTTTGCGGGACTTGCCAAGGCCCGCATTCCACTGAATCCTGTCACCAAGTGGCGAATGAAAGCTGTAACTATGCAGGTGGATTCCAAAATAGGCACCCGAACCTCTCATATTCCAACAACAATGCCTTGAATTCCCACCTGTTAACCCAGCCACAGCAGTTCAACCAACCAAGGCCCCAGCACTTTAACCCAGGCTTTCAGCCTCAGATTCTAGCTAGGCCACCTCAAAACCAAAATTTCCAAAACTTCCAGCAGCCACAGAATCAGTTTGTCCCAAATCAGAATCAGAATCAGTTTGGCCAAAACCAAGGTCAGAACCAGAATTGGAACCAGAACCAGCAGAAACCCCCTTCCAGATTGGAGACCCTCATGACTGACTTTATCACCAGTCAAAAGGAAATCAACACTCAGTTGCAGTCCTCTATCCGGAACGTGGAGACGTAGGTTACACAAATGGCCAAGGAAATGCAGAAAAGAGACCAAGGAACTCTACCCAGTGCTGCTGAGAAAAATCCTCAGTGTAAGGCCATCACACTGAAGTCTGGTAAAGTTCTGGAAGGACCCAAGGGCAAGGAGAAACTGGTACAAGGAAATGAACTGGAAAGTGATATTGAGGAGAATGAAAAGGAAGCTGAAAAAGAGACAGCCAATCTGCAGACTGATGCTGCACCCGAAATGGCTGAAACAGATAAGGGTACAGGTGGAGGTACAACTTCCTTCCCTTTACCACAAAAACAAGTAGATAATAACAAGTACATGCCTTGGATTCCTTATCCTGCACGTCTTAGAAATAAGGAACATGATCTTAAATTCAAGAAATTTCTGGAACGATTAAAGTCTGTAGAGATAACCATTCCTCTCACAGAAATGATTTCCGAAATGCCCATCTATGCTAAGTTCTTGAAAGAATTGATTTCAGGAAAAAGGCAGGTCGAGCAAGAGGAGGTGATTATTCTCAACAGCACATGCAGTGCCATCGTTCAGAGGAGATTGCCTGAAAAGAAAGAGGACCCCGGATGTTGCACACTTCCAGTACAATTCGGAAAGGCCAAAGTGAGTATGGGGCTTTGTGATCTAGGATCGAGCATCAATGTGATGCCACTAGCTATGGCAATCCGCCTTAAGCTTGGAGAGATTCAACCAATCAAGATGAGACTGCAGCTCGCAGACAGGTCAATCACTCAGCCCGTAGGAATCCTCAAGGATGTTGTGGTTAAAACCGGCCAGGTTCTCTTCCCGGTTGACTTCATTATCCTCGACATTGAAGAGGATTCTGAAATGCCACTTATTCTTGGACGCCCATTCCTGGCCACTGGTGGTGCATTAATTGACGCTAAATCTGGAAAGGTCACATTGAGGGTCGATGGCGAGGAAATCACCTTTGATATGGAGCAGCTGCAGAAGTTTCCGAATGAAGGAGCTTGTTCCATGTTTTCTGTAATAGATAGTGGAGAGGAAATTAATTGTGAGGAGAGAGAGCTTGACTCTGGATTTGATCATGAAATGATGCTGGATGAGATTTCAAAGCAGGTACTGAAGCCTGCTGGCGTGGAGCACCAAGGATGCAAGGCCGTTCACTTTGCCGATCCCGAAACAGGGGATTTGGAGAAGTTTGACGGCACCGACTTCCATGACGACGCCGACCAAGAGGAGGCGGATCCTGTACTGATGCAGGGTCCGAAAGGTAAAATTGATCTTCTCCCGTCTAATTCTCGCAAATTACTCCCTTCCGTTGAATGCCCACCAGAGCTCGAACTTAAAACATTACCCGATCATCTCAAGTACGCGTTTCTCGAAGAACATAAAAAATTACCTGCGATTGTTTCGGCTAAGCTCTCCCAAGAGCAAGAAAATGCTCTGATGGTCGTTCTTAAAAATTATGTGCGTGCAATCGGTTGGACCATTTCTGATATCAAAGAATTAAGCCCTTCTGTTTGTATGCACAGGATTTTAATGGAGGAGAATTTCAAGGCCTCTCGCCAGCCCCAACGAAGATTGAACCCACCCATGCAAGAAGTGGTAAGAAAAGGAAGTGATCAAGCTGTTAGACGCCGGTATTATATACCCGATTTCTGATAGCAAATGGGTCAGTCCTGTGCAGGTTGTTCCGAAGCGGGGTGGGATGTGCATTACACAGAATGAACAAGGGGAGGAAATTGCCACGCGCCCAGTCACCGGATGGAGAGTCTGCATAGACTACCGGAAGTTGAACGAGGCAACTCGCAAGAACCATTTCCCTTTACCTTTTATCGATCAAATGTTAGAACGATTGGCGGGAAGGGCATTTTATTGCTTTTTAGATGGCTATTCTGGATACAATCAAATAGTGATCGCCAGTGAAGATCACGAAAAAACTACTTTTACATGCCCTTATGGCACTTTTGCCTATAGGCGCATGCCTTTTGGTCTTTGCAATGCACCAGCTACTTTTCAAAGATGCATGATGTCTATATTCTCTGAATTTATCGAAAAATGCATTGAGGTCTTCATGGATGACTTCTCTGTATATGGAGATACGTTTGATGAATGTTTGACTAATCTTGCTAAGATCTTAAAGAGGTGCGAGGACACTAACTTGGTTCTAAATTGGGAAAAGTGTCATTTTATGGTCACTGAGGGCATAGTGTTAGGTCATCGCATTTCTCGTGCAGGCATTGAAGTTGATCCAGCCAAAGTGTCCATCATTTCCAATCTCCCTCTTCCTAACTCGATCAAATCAGTTAGGAGCTTCTTAGGGCATGCCGGTTTTTACCGGCGATTCATTAAGGATTTCTCTAAAATTGCCAAGCCGCTCACTAACTTGCTTTGTAAAGGAAATCAGTTCTTAATAAATGAAGCGTGTGTCCAAGCCTTTGACACGCTCAAGAAGATGTTGGTTTCTGCACCGATAGTGCAACCACCCGATTGGTCAATACCTTTCGAGGTAATGTGCGATGCTAGTGGTCTCGCCGTGGGCGCAGTTCTTGGACAACATAAGGATGGGAAACACTGCGTAATTCATTACGCAAGTCATGCCCTGAATGAAGCCCAAATTAACTACACCACAACGGAGAAAGAGATGTACGCTGTAATCTTCGCGTTTGATAAATTCAGACAGTATCTTATAGGTACGAAGACTATAGTATACACCGATCACTCTGCATTGAGATACTTGTTTAGCAAACAAGATGCCAAACCTCGATTAATCAGGTGGGTACTTCTGTTGCAAGAATTCGACATCATAATAAAAGATAGGCGAGGTCGAGATAATGGTGCTGCTGACCATTTATCTCGATTAGATAATGATAAAAAGGAAAAAGCCGTTAATGAAGAGTTTCCGGACGAACAGTTGTTCGCATTGCATCTGCATAATCAAGCTTGTCCATGGTTTTCCGACATCGCTAACTTCTTGGCATGCGGAATAACCCCACAATTTTCGAACTATCATCAGAGGAATAAGTTCAAACGAGATGTATTAAGTTACTTCTGGGAAGAACCTTTTCTCTTCAAACACTGCGCCGATTCAATAATCAGGCGATGTGTGACCGAGCATGAAGCCTATCAAATTGTCAGAAAATGCCATGAATCAGAATATGGAGGTCACCATGGTCCCGCTCGAACGGCTCACAAGGTCCTCGAATGTGGATTCTATTGGCCTCACATCTATGAGGATTGCAAGACATTTGTGAAAGGTTGCGACAAATGCCAAAGATTAGGAAACATCTCCAAGAGGGATGAGATGCCTCAAAAGGGAATTCTCACACTTGAGATTTTCGATGTATGGGGCAATGACTTCATGGGACCGTTCCCACCATCTGGTGGAAACTACTATATCTTGGTGGCTGTCGATTACGTGTCCAAATGGGTCGAGGCTGTCGCATTACCGACCAATGATGGTAGCCAAGTCATCAAGTTCCTCAAGAACAACATTTTCAGTCGGTTTGGCGTACCTAGGGTGGTGATATCTTATGGAGGAACACACTTTATTAATAAAGCTTTTGAAACTTTAATGAGTAAAAATGGAATCCTCCATAAGATAGGCACGCCTTATCATCCCAGACTAGTGGTCAAGTCGAAGTATCCAACCGCGAAATCAAACACATACTCGAAGCCTCTATCGGGATAACCCGTAAGGACTGGGCACGTAAGCTCAATGATGCTCTATGGGCATATCGCACAGCATTTAAGACTCCCATTGGGATGTCCCCTTACAGACTTGTCTTCGGAAAAGCCTGTCATCTGCCTGTAGAGTTAGAGCACAAGGCTTACTGGGCCGTCAAAACGCTTAACTTCGATCCGAAAGTTGCTCAGAGCAAACGCAAGTTAGACCTCAATAAAATTGAGGAAATACGAGCATTAGCTTATGAAAGCTCTCGAATTTATAAGGAGCGGACCCAGAAGTTGCACGATCGCAGGATTAAGCCTAAGCATTTCTATATTGGTCAAAATGTATTATTGTTCAATTCTAGGTTGAAGCTGTTCCCTGGAAAGCTTAAATCCAGATGGGAAGGACCACATGAAGTGCTGGAAGTGTTTCAAAATGGAGCCGTCAGGATCCGAACTGACAAGGGCAACATAGTGGTGAATGGACAGCGATTGAAGGAGTACCTCGGACAGTTCGATCCGGAGAAAGAAAGCCAAGCAGTGGCAGACCCGGCTTACACCCAATAAGAAACAGCATTAAAAACACAAAAATTTCATTTTATATATATATAGTATTTATTTCATAATGAGAAAGTACCCAAAAATCAATTAAACATTTAGAGTACTAACACTCTAAATGTGAGGATGTTGATCTTTGGAGAAAATCTCATGCGTTTTATTTATCTGTCTTGCAGAAAGCTCGGAACCATCAAAAAGAAGGAGCAGATAAGAGTAACATGGAAAAACCAGGTTCTTGGTTGGATTAGTTCCATAAGTCTGAGAAAACGCTTTCGGAATTTGAAGAGATTCAATACCCGGAATAAAATTCACAGATAAATGGAACTGACCCAACCTAATTTTATGCAAGTGGATTATTGAATTTTTAGCCCAGCATTTCGAATTTATTTGGACTGAATTTATTCAGCCCAAATCAAATAAAGTGGACTCAGGCCCAACATCACACTCGGGCCCAGTCCAAGAAAATTTGAAAATTCAAAATTCTTTGTCGCGGAAGATCCTTTGTCGCGATGCCATGCATCGCGACCAGGCCCTGTTCCGCGACAAACTCTCTTTTGTCCTTAACCTTTCTCTGTTGATTGTCGCGATGCACCTTGTCGCGGAGCATGGCTCCGCGACCAAGCCCTGCTCCGTGACACAACCTTCGTTGACTTTGTCTCCATACTAAACTTTGTCGCGATGACTTTGTCGCGAAGCGCTGCTCCGCGACCAGGCCCCAGCTCCGCGACCTCTCTAATGTCGCTATGCCTTTGTCGCGGAACCTTGTTCCGCGACAAAGTTTAGGGTTCCGCGACAAAAGTTCTAGTATTTATACCCCCCCACCCCCTCCAGTTTTTCTTCACTTTCTTGCCAGTCCAGTCTACGTTGCAACTTCTTTCTTCTTCTTCCTTTCCCCCATTTTCCTCTCGTCCGAACGAACACCACGTGTTCTTCGCAACCCTCATCCTTTTTCTAAGGGGAAACCATGGACAGATTGCTTAGAACCTTCCCAAACCTTGGACCCATGCCTAGACCCGAGCCATGGAGGGCAGGGTAAACCCATTTCCCCCTTTGTTCATGGCACCCGCTCGGACTCCTTTGTTCTTGTTTGTGTTTTTGATGTGTTTTTAGCATAATATGGCTTATTTGTGCGTGAGTTATTCTGTTTTTGGGGTTTCTAAAGACTCTCGGTTATGAGCAGTGTGTTGAAATTTTTGAGAACCCCCAAGAACATGTGTTTTGAAATCTGTTAATGGTTTACAAATTTTGAAGTTTAAAACTGGAAAGAACAAACTGATGAACATTTGGGTATTGTTTTGAATATCTTGATGTTATTGGTTTGTTTGATCTTGATTTGACTTCTTGCAGTGTTGTTTTAGGGCAATAAAGATGGAAGATCTTTTTGGGCATATTTGTTCTCATGTTAGAAATCTCATGGGAATAAATGTTTGTTTGATTATGGAAACATAGTACAAACACCCAATGAGAAGCTTCCACTTTTTAATAAAAGCAACCCTTTGGAAAAAGACAAAAAGAGTTATTTAATGTTTGACTTGAAGTCTTTTGTTCCCAATGGAACACTAGTGTGAGTAAAATAGCAGTATTTTCGTCACCTAACTGCTATCCTTTCCAAAAAATCAAAAATGGGACCACTCACATCCCACTTTTATTAAATAAAATGAGTCAACCATTTTAAAATTAAAAAAATTGTGTTTGCAAATTTTTGGATGTTTTGACTGTCCAAGACAGTCCAGACAGTCCAAAATAGCAAATCCATTCCGCCACGTCTCCACTGCACATTCCAATTTCGAGCACCCATCCCATTCGTATCATCTCATTCCATTTTCCAACAAGTGTCTCGGACTTGTTTAATAAAATTGAAAAAACTTTTGGGCCCAATGGCCCATTAAAAAGATTTTAGGCCTAATGGCCAATTTTATTTTATTTTGGGCTCCTTAGCCCATTTAAAACCAAATATTGTTTACCTATGCTTTAAATTAAATAATTCAAGTTGGAAATTTAATAACCTCACATCTAGAGCAAAGCTCTAAATGTGAGGATGTTGGCTTCTGAACTTGAATAATTTCTGAAAAATTATAAAAAAAATGGATTCATTATTTCTTATCTTCTCAGGGGTAATCTTCCCATCCCAGATCCTGCACCCGAAGGAACCCAGCTGCTGGACTTGCCACTCGAACTCCTTGGTGAAATTCTCTCCCGAATAGGAGAGGATGAAATCAGGGAGGTGTTCACCGTACAACAGACATGCAAGAAGCTCAGGGATGCTAGAAACCTAACCATCGTGTACAAGCGATGCGAGGTTGACTCCTCCACTGTGAAGAGATGGCAGGAGCGACTTCGTAGGCGGAAGGAGAGATTCCTGCGAACATGTGTAGCGGCAGGAAACTTTAATCTCCAGATCATTCCAGCACTCATGGCATTTGCAGAAGAGAATGAGGAACAAGCCTGTGAACTGCTGCGCCCAGGACTTGAGGACAACCATAAGGCGTCAATCTTCACCCGCGGACTGATGCTTATGAGCAAGACGGATGAAGGCCAAGTCGAGCAAGGGATCAGAATGATCGAGAGGATGGTGACAGATCGGTCAATTCTTCAGTATACGTCCACCAACATCCTCGCATGGATGGCAGACAACCCAGACACTCCATACTTGTGGGCTGGTCAAGGAGCCAGAGTCTACTGCCCAAGGAGGCACGAGCCCATGAGGGACCATAATGGCTGGTGTCTGCGGTGTGAGTTGACCAGCTACATCCACTGGGCCAGATATATGTTCTGAAGGAAGAAGGATGAATCCCAGTTTACTTTGCTTTATTTTATTTCCGTATTAGTATTAGTATCTTGCAAGGGAGTTCTCCTTTTGTGTGTGCAGGGTTGTACTAACTGCACGAGAATCTCTTGTCTCGGATGTAATTTATTTGCTTTCTCTAAAATGGAACTCAGCTCTTGAGACCACTGGACAAATCTTTATTGCTTTCCTTTTGAAAAAGATGTCTGTACAGTCCGAGATGAATAAGTGACTGTCAGACCAAAAATATGCTGTTGACATACCTAGTATGTCAGCAGTGCCTCTTTACTGCTTTCAATTAATAACCAGCAAAAATGTGCATAAACCCGCTCTAAATTCACATGTTGAATTTAGGCTTGTGATTAAATTTTCAAACTTTTTAAATTGGGATAATATAATTGAAGACATGCATGACATAAATTCCTGAGGTTTTGAGCTATAAAAATTTAATGATGCGATCATCTTGTTGGGTAATAAATCTGCATGTTAGAAATTTTGACTGAATAAATTGTTAGAATTTAGCTTTGATTAAATTTGAGACTACTGTATGACATGAATCAATCCAGCCTGTGAGGTTTGAGCCATGAGTCACTTTTACTCATTCATTTTCTTTGATGTGTGAATCAATTTGATTAAAGTAAACTAGAACTTGCAATTGGGACCGATTCAAGACCATGCCATATTCCCGAAATCGAGCATATGATCGAGGCACTTAGAAAAACCCAAAATTTTGGCCTTCTTTTGAAATCCAAACCCATAATATTTTTCCTTTAGGATTAACCAATTTGAGCCTTAAGCCTAATTTTTCTTTGAAGCCCTCTATATTATTCCTATCCTTACAAAAAGACCAAGAAATTCAAACCCAAGTGTGCACGAATAAATTTATCAAAAGGCATTAAACTCATGATCATCAAAAATGTATCAATCGGTAAGCTATAAACCGATCAAAAAAAATGAATTGCAAATGACAAAGCAAATTAGACATAGTCTAATGTCATGCAATAGAAAAGAAAAACAAAAGAAAGAAATATAGCGATGATCATGAATTTTAAATAAAAATATGCCAAGTTATGATAGAATTAACTCTTGCCACTTCTCAGCCCAATAAATTCCCTTTCCTACCTATGTTACAACCGTATGCCCCATTATAACCCTTGAATAAGACCTCATGATCTCGATTTGAGGAAATGAGCCGGTGGCGAGTTGGTCTGATTGCAAGCTTATGAGATAATTTAATTAAATTTGATTTTGAGCGGTCATGATAAACCCAATTGAGAGTGAGTGAAATTTCCGATTCTCTCATATATGAGGCTCTCTCTTATTGCACATGTTCATGCCATGCCTCAATTCTAATTTTTAATCCTTGCATCTTTCAAACATGATATTCATGAAGGGTTGATAATAATGTTTGATTTGTAGGCCCGATTTAGTGAGCAAGTATCATTTTATTCAACACTGCAATTAAGGGAATTCAATACTTGTAGCTTTTGATTGTCTTATCCCAATCCAAAAAGAATGTGATTTATGAAGCCACGAAAATGAATTGAATATAAAGAGTCCGTGTTCTTAGGAACATTGACTCTGACTGCTCGGGGACGATCAGTATTAAATGTGAGGATGTTGATAATGGCCAGAAATGACCATTATTTTCAATCCATTTCCGTGTCTTAAACGGGCATTTGATCGCCTTCCGGTCTTACATTAAGTAAGAAAGCAGTTGAATTGGACTGATTTATGCATAATTGTAAAAATAATAAGCTGGTGTGAAAAAGGCATAAATATGTAATTTTATTACATATTTATGTTAGAAAAATCCAAAAACATGAGAAAAAGAAATGAAAAGAAAAAGGAATGAAAAAGATGGGAAAAAGAGAAACAAGCCCACAAAAAGAATATTTTCGGCCCATCTGGCCCAACCCAGCAGGCCCAGGAACACCTTTGTCGCGGAAGCCGCTTTGTCGCGATGCATGGTTCCGCGACAAAGGCATGCTCCGCGACCAAGCAAGCTCAGATGAAGAAGGAGACCAGCCAAGCCCCTTTGTCGCGATACCTTTGTCGCGATGCCCTGTTCCGCGACAAAGGCATGCTCCGCGACCAAGATGCACCCAATTAGAGACACAAGACCCAGTCGAGAAGCTTTGCCACATGCAGTGTGTTCCGCGACCAAACTTGATGCTCCGAGACAAAGCTGTGATGTGTGTGATGTCTTGAGACACAATGGGCTCGAATCAAGGCCCATGGGCTTAGGGTTACATCTCTATAAATGTGAGGTGTTTCCCATGAGCTAGAGGTTGGAATTTTGTTGATTAGAGCTCTCTTGAAGACAAGCGGTAGGAGTTCTCTCTTAGGTAGTGTAGCTTAGTTTTATTTTCTTGTATTATTTAATTCTTGCCCTTAGATTAGTTTAGTTTAGTGTTCTTTTTAGTGTTTTACTGTTCACAGTAACTAGATAGCCACTTTTATATCTTGTTTTGTTTTCTAAACTCTTGTTTTAGGGTTTTGTAATACCCAAATCATGGGCATTAACAACACCCCTTCAATAAAAATGGGAAAACATTCATCATTTGTGTCCCAAATCATGAAATGGGTCTCACATCCCATGGATTTATGCTTTCTTTTTCTTTTTGGGGTCATTTGACCCCCATTATGCTCCTATTTATGTTTATTGTTTGCATTTTATGGATGATGTTGTGTATTTAAGTGTGATCAAACCCTAGATTAGGATTCTTGCTCTATTTTAAAATTCTGCCCAGCTTTATTTATTTTTGCTCAAGCATGTTCTTCCATATTTTGAATGTTTCTTGTTTGTTTTTAGCTTAGAATAGCTTTTTGATTTGAAATAGGATGAGATCACGCTGTTTGCATGCCACTGTTCATTTCTGCTTTTTCTGACTTTTGTCCTGAACCACCTTTGTCGCCAACCGCCTTTTGTCGCGGAACCACGTTCCGCGACAAAATGGTTGTTCCGCGACAAAGGTGTCTAAAGACACTTGTCTTCATATTTTAAAACCCTTTGTCGCGAAACACTTTGTCGCGGAACCACGTTCCGCGACACAACCCTGTTTGGCGACAAAGGAGCCAAACTCTTGCATTTTGTTTGCATGGCTTTCTGTCGCGGAACATTCTTGTCGCGGAACCACGTTTCGTGACAAAATCTCATTCTGAGACAGAAAAAATTATGCCATGCCCTTATTTCTTTGAAAACCCTTGTCGCGGAACACCTTGTCGCGGAACCACGTTCCGTGACAAAATTTTCCATGCATAGCGACAAGGACCAAATGCTTTAAAAATTTTCTGAAAATCCTTTGTCGCGAAACACTCTTGTCGCGGAACCACGTTCCGCGACAAAATCCTGCTTAGCGACAAAGAAGCGTTATGCTGCCAAAAATTCTAAAAACTTGTTGGGATACCCATGTTGCGGACCTCGGTCCGCGACAAAATTTATGATATCGCGACAAAGACTCCCTTCTCTCTATTTAATCTCAAACATCCTCCATTCTCTTCCTATATTATATTGCATCACTCACATCATAACCCCATGGGTTAAGGTGTAACATTTTGAAATTGCAATATAGGGTGTTATGCTGCCCAAATTTTGATTCTCCATTTTCATCGCTTAACTAATTGAACCCTTGAGTCATTAATGATTAAAGATTGAGATTAGTAACAGTTAAACATCAATAATCATCATGATTAAAGGACCTTTATTCAATTGCCATTAAAATACTCCTATATAAATAAAATCTTGATGACTTAAGCAGATAATCCGGACTGTAATTAATTATGGTAGGAGGGATTATTTAAGATCATCAATTGTGGACCCAATCCACAACCTTGCATGAGAAACCAATGTCTCTCATACAAGGAATCTTCTTTTATTTCTTGTTGATTTTGTCTTTGCGTGTTGTGTGTAACAATTAGTAAAGACTACATCAGACTAATGTTGGCGGGTATTCCCTCATGGATAACTAGCTCGTATTCTGGGTATTAATTACTAAGTGTTATTTTGCATGGTCTGGATGACTGCCAGTGGAAGCCTTGGCGGTTCGCCCATCCGGGGTTATAATAGCTGCTTGGCTGACTCCCATCCAGATACAGTTTATTTTATTATCTTAATTTCCAACCCAAATTCCAATCTGCAATAAAACTCTGCTAATGTCTGTCAACATTAGCTGATAAGTACTGCAGAGAGGAAGCATGTAGGTTTTTATCCGAATTCATAGACAGTAGGGGCCCAACTGGTAGCGACACTGCCATTTTAGGGTTCGACCTGTCTAAATTCATTCCATCCGAGTTATCAGGATACTGAATCGCAGATGTTTGCAATTCACCTAATAGCTCTGCCATTACTTTGGTCCTCCGGCCATTTCATGATTGTTTCACCTTCTGTCTAGACCCGCTATTATATTTTGGGTCATTTCATTTTACAATCTCATATATCCATATGCATGCTATTATTATGTAGATATTGTGGTCTATAATATTTTGGGATCCTTCCCTTGGACAATAGAAGTCTAGATCTTAAACAGATATTGCTTATTAAATTTCCAACAAAAATCTCTTTATAAAATCCGGATCTAAGCAAGGGATAAATTCCTCAGTTATGACTAATTCATATTCCGTCGAGGGTTGTGTTTTGGGAAATTAGAAGCAGATTCAGCGATTAGGTCTCACCTAGACTGAAAGGGTCTGTGTTTTAACTGAGAGTCTAGTACCTGTTTAGGGAATGATTTTCAAATCCATTATTTTCCAAAATTGCTGTTTGTTGGGAATCTAAAATTAAATATTACACCGAGATGGGGTCCACTTGGACTCAAATACAGTGTGATAAATAATTTTAGGGGAACATCATCCAGGCCTTGGTTATTTTCTAAGATAGG
Source organism: Hygrophila difformis (assembly GCA_030278955.1). Classification (NCBI taxonomy): domain Eukaryota; kingdom Viridiplantae; phylum Streptophyta; class Magnoliopsida; order Lamiales; family Acanthaceae; genus Hygrophila; species Hygrophila difformis. The sequence continues at coordinate 222,067 of JAOANR010000331.1, read as the reverse complement.
GTTGAGTTTTCTTTCAACTGCTATCCTCTTCTGCCAAAGCCTATTTTTGAGTCCTGAGTGAGTACATCCGGAACAAACTAAATTATTAGTTCGTTTCATTACTTTGTGTCTCATAATCACCCGGAAGGAAGTGAACACACAAGTGATTCACCAAGAACCGGGAATTCTTGATCCATACCCCTTCATCCTGATGGGGAGCTGTCTTTTACTACCAGGGTCAGACCTTCAAAACCTCCGAGTGATAGGCTTTAAAATGCTTTCTTTACTGCTTTCTTTTAACCGCTTTCATTAGAGGTCACTCGGTTGTATTGAGAGTTGCGTAACTGCTACTAGGATCGACAGTTAAGGGATAGTTCAGAGCTTGATTAGAATCTTTGGGTGTGACATGGGGGAATGATAGTATTACTTGGCATTTCAATAAATGGTTTGCCAGGTGTTGATTTTCCACCACAGATGAAGTAACACACCCAGGCCAGGGCAGTTACGAATCTGTGGTATCTTAGAATTTGCGGTCTTAAGAACATGTAAACTCATATTGTAAGTACCTGTCTGTTAAAGGGAAAGCATTACTGAGAGCATGAGAATTAGCTATCTGATAGAATTATTCCAAACCAAGATCTGTGTATAAAAATGGAAGTTTAATACTGCTATATCTAAATCTTGTCCAATTTTCATTCTTTTCTTCCTGTCCCTTCTGTCTACATTGTGATTCAGCTCCATAGCTAGCATAGTGTAAATTTTCACCGCTTCCGTAGATAGTGTTTATCGCATTCTTAGAATAATTTTGCCCGCTTCTTAGAATAGATTTGTTTGCTTTGTAGAACAAATTTAAATGCTTTTATAGTTTAGTTTTAAATTCATGTCAGTAGTCGTTAATCACTTTTCAAAACCATTGGAGCAATACGAATGGAAAATCTATTAAAACGACGTGGGCCCTGCTTCTATCGCACATCCTCCAGTGAACGATCCGGTCTTACTATAAATTACTGCAATTTTTGACACCGTGCGCTTTCGGGCCACAGTTTCTTAACACGAGTAATAAAAACATGACAACCTATAAATATATCCCTAATCACAACTCCGCCATCATAATTTGGTTTCATTAAATAAAATCGAAAACCAGGATTATGAGTTTTCAGAAAATGCTCATATAGTAGGAATATGATAAAAGTTTCATTGGCGCGGATTTTCATGACATTAAATTATGATAAGTTTCACGATGCAAATTGCCAGGGACCTTCAGGGTGACAGACTGAAGGTTGAGATTGAAATATCTGCCCCGGCTGCACCGTGAAAGTTGTCAAAAGTTCATGCCAGGGAGGTCCATAGCGCCATTTGAAATCAGAATACCCCATTTGAGTAACAAAAAGTGGAATATATCCTTAAACCCCTTTTCCATGAATCATAACTCTTTTCATTTAATAAATTCAAACTTGGGATATTTTCAGAAATACTCGTGTGGGAAATTGTCAAAAGTTTCACTGACGTGAGACGACGAGACCTAGAATTTCAAGTGGGAGATAGGGTCATGCTAAAGATATCACCCATGAAGGGGGTGATGCGCTTTGGCAAACGAGGAAAGTTAAGTCCTCGATACATAGGACCTTACGAGATTCTAGAACGAGTCGGGAATTTAGCCTACCGACTGGCTTTACCGCCACAATTAAATCGAGTTCACAATGTCTTTCATGTCTCACAACTAAAGAAGTTTGTGCCGGACCCGACAGATGTACTTCAACCGGAGATAATTGAGCTCGATGAAGATTTGACTTATGAAGAAGTCCCACTGCGTATTCTCGACACTAGGGAACGAGTAACGAGGAACAAAACCGTCAAAATGATCAAGGTTCTTTGGTCGAACCACGAAAGTGAAACGACAACTTGGGAAGTAGAATCCGACATGAGAAAACGCTACCTGACATTGTTCCAAACAGATACCGACACAGTTATGTGGACATAACTGTAATCTTAAGGGGGAGAGGATGTCATACCACCTATTTTTCGCACATTTTTGTAAACTTTTGAACTACGTTGTGGCTTGATCCCTTCACCGGGTACGTAGGCAGCTTAGAAGTCTTAATTCTAAGTTCAGTCACAAAATAACAAAACAAACAAAAGACCTTAGCACGAGAAAGGCCGAAACACAACTTCGAGGACGAAGTTGATTCTTAAGGAGGGTAGACTGTAATACCCGAGAATTTTCCAACATAAAATAAAACAATAATTAAATAAATAGACAATAAATACAATAAATACCATAAATAAATAAATCCAGCAAATAAAGAAATAAATAAAGATAAGGAAATGAGAAATGAGATTTTACTTAAAAAGGAATTAAAGGAATTTAATTAAATAAAAGGAATTATTAAAGGTAAATAAATTGTACACCGAAACCCGACACCAATGAACTCGAGAATTTGAGTCCAACATCCAATTAGACCCGAGTAAAAATTTAGAGAGAAAGTAGAAACCTGGAGATACCCCGAAACTCAGAATTCGGGAGCATAGAGGGATAGAAATCCGAAAGAGAGGAGGAAAAGCACGACAGATCGCACGACCCGCCCGGACCGAAGTCCAGGCGAGTTCGGCGCGGTGGCCGCGCGGTCGAAGAAGGGAGGGCGCGCCACGGCCGCGCCGTCGGACAGATTCGCCCGTTGCGTGAATCTCTCGCCCGAACGCGGATTTTTCGACTTCGGTTGAACATCTTTCGACTCAAGACCCTTAGGGTCAGATCTTGGACGCCCTAGGTCTTAGCTATCTATAAATAAACCCCCTTGGAAGCCCGAACACTTTTACAAAACCTACAACTCTCTCTATACATTCGAATCCCTAATTCCGGAGTCGTCGGAGGCACGAAACCAAGGCGAATACTGGTTGGATGAAAATTCTGAGATCTCCAGCATCGTGGTAAGTTTCATCCAATCCTTGTTCAATATATGATTCGAAAACGAATCTTAATCTTCTCCTTTTCCCTTCTACACCTCGAATTTGATCTAGAGCGTAGAACCCGACGAATGGAGAGGAGAAACGGTGGACTGGAAGCCACGCCTTCGAAATAGACGATCCCGGACGTTCACAACTCTGTAAGTTAGCCTTACATGGTTTTGGGAGGAATTAAAACGTTCGAAACTAAAAGATTTAACAAGAGATCGAAAATCTGCCAACATGGTGTTTTTACCGATGCAACAGTTTTGCCTAATTTTTCCGAACCTTAAAACGACATCAAACGGAAAAAATTAAAACATGAAAAACGTTCCTAAGGCTTAGATATATCTACTGTAAAATCTTCAGAATTTTTAGAGACGAATTGTTATGCAAAAACTAACCGAAACCGAACTGCTTGAAATTTGATCTTGAAATTCTTGACAGAACTTAGGTCCGATCTTGATCACGTTTTTAACATTAGTTCTAGACCGATTTAGATCTTTGGACGAACATAAAAGTTGTAGATAAATATCTTAAGATGGTCTCTGCAGAATTTCATCAAGTTTGGAGTTGATTTGCTATGGTAGATTTCAATATCTTTAAACTGTGACATACAAAATTCGGACAGATTTGTGTTTCTGTGAAAATTGTTGTTTTTGACCTATTTCGGTATCTCGGATTGAAAATGTTAAAACACGAAAGTTGTTCATCTCGACGTTTCTGAGTCAGTAGTGAAATTTCGGAATTTTTGGAGTTTAATCGGATTTTAGACGAATTTTAGAGTAAACAGTGGTTTACCGAAAGTTAAATCTTGAAATCTTGTTGAAACATGAAATTAACCTTTAGGGTTGAAATGAGTTAAAATATGATTTTTAAATAAACTAAATTGAAACCAGATTTTTGAAATTAAATCCCCTTACAAACTTGATAAATTAAAATTAGGGGTGAGTGCTCTGCAGGGTGCCCCCTAACGATTCACTTCGTGCCTTAATGGACGATGGTGATCCCGCGCGAAATTGAGATATGATATTGCCAAAACGGCATGAGATAGAGAGCCTACACTCGAGAATATCCACATGGGTTTCCCGAGGCTCCGGAGTGGTACTGGGTATGGCTGATGCGGTTGCGGCCGCCGGGCTACCGGCTAAACTTGTTGAGATTGCGATGCAATCGTGAAATACTTGAAATACCAAATCTGGGATGTATGGGGGAAATTAGAATTAAATTAAATTGAAATGTGTGGTTGTCTAATTAAATTATTTGAATGCTTTATTTAAATTATGACTTTATTTTAAGTTGAATAGTTAGTTAAATTAAATCGAATATTATGTTATTATCATGCTTTTATTTAATTATGAAATGAATGGCTTTTAAACCCTACGATCGTGTCCGTGTTAACTTACTCAGCAAGTTGTGCTGACCAAACCATTTTTATTTTCTTTCCTTACAGAGTATGTGGAATGAGCATGACCATATTCATGCATGGGGGAAATTACATTTTTGGAAAACTTATCATTTTTAAATTCGTACATTAGACTATATTATGAACGGGCCTGTTTAACCCGTGTTTTGGCCGTGTCGGCCCTATTTACATTTTCCACTGCAATACTATACTGAAACAATTATTTCCGCTGCGCTATGATATTATTATTTTCGAATTATATCGTATGGGCTGTTTTGAATGCTTTAAATGTTTTAAATACTGCAATACCTAGCCTTGCATTCCTTTAGTAAGCTCGAAGAAACCGTGTCTTACTAGGGGGATGTGGCGGTGACATCCCGACCTGGGTGACCAAAAACCGGGGTGTTACAACGCATGCTAATGCACATTTTAAACTATTAATAACTCAAATTCGGAACAGATAAAAATTTTAAAAATTTGATATTTGAAAACTACAAGATGAGACGAATCCAACAAGACCTCACTTGGCTATATTTTTTCTTATATAACTATAACAAAAATAGAAGTCAAAACACTACAATAAACAATAAAAAAGTCAAAACGTTACATTTATTGAATAAATGTGAACTTATGTACTTTATGAAATTGCCTTGTGAATCATCATTATATTTTCTCAATCTCCTCCCTGAAATTTTTTCTCTTAGGCTTCGATGGCCTTTTTTTTAGTTTCAATCTAGAACTTCTTGCAAGTCATAGTTCTTACTTATCCAAGCAGTTAGGAATGACACAGTAGATCTTACTTTTCCAAGCAGTTATGGATTCAATTTTCGCTGCTAAAAATGCTTTACGATAACTAAGTTTATGTAAAGAAGGCCAAATTCATTATTGTAATTTTCAGGTGTGGCATAATAATCTGTTTGCATAAATTAATAAAAGTTACTGAATAAAAAATGAATCACTTAATGGGAAGTTTGATAGAAATAAAAGTTACTGAATAAAAAGTGAACCGCTAAATATGATATCAGCAATGAATTAAATTGCCTCGAAAACACGAGAAGTTTGATAGCAATTCTTTAGCCCACTAGATTTTTTCCGCAGCATCAAATTAAACAACATGTTCACATAGTTTACAAATACACGGGATTACATGTGGCTTATAACATCAACTTCAACGATAACCTCATTATAGCGTCGGCCAAATGTTACCGCTTTAATAACAAACTTACATATATTTCCAGCAACTATATTATTTTGTGCAAAGAATTGCTGGAGCCCAATAATCATTGATACCATCTCTTCGCTTCTATGTCGAGTGGCTGGTGCGACCAATAAATATACAAGGTGGAGCCATCCATGTTCTCTAAACCGCAACCAAATTCTTTCCCGTAGATGCAAATTAAAGCCTTGCCAAATGGTCTTGGGAATTTCCTACAGACAAACAAATTGTACATATATCCATGTCTTCCCAATAAGAACAAAATTTGAAGAGTTAAACTGCCTGGGGTAGTTTGTACATTACCAATGGCCTATAATAATTTGTATCTGTTAGCTTTGTCACAAAAGAGGCATATGACTCTGCATATAAACAAGCGTGACAAAAAATAGTAACAGCCGAACAAACAGGTCGTTATATATCAGAAGGGAAAATAAATACCCACTATTTAGATTTACCATTGAAAGTACTATATTGCAGTAGCATCTCAGAATAATCTTTGGGTTCACCATCTTCATTAAATATTTTTATTGTGAACTCCATGCGTCCTGCCAGCTTGAAGAACAAGACATCTCCTATTTTAAGTACATGGGCATCACAGAACATGTCCCAAAGATCCCCACTAGAAATATAAATATCTTCCCCATCAAAAAACATTCCCAAATTACACTGCATTCGTTGCCCTTCCACTCTAATTACTGATGGTATATCATCTTCTTCGATACAATTAAGTATCACCCGCGGCAAACGCTGCAAAAAAAAAAAAAAAAATTATTACGATTCAAAACCATGCCCCTTACTAATTGCTCTAATATTTGCTTCATATATATTGATCAGTTGTATCATACCAAATATTTTTCAAAACCTTCACTGAGCTGCACAAAAAACTCCATGCTTTCAAACCTCTTCCAAAGACAACAGCTCCTCTTCCAAAGACAAGAGCTATAAAAAATTATGCACATATTTATATTGAGTTTCGAAACTCACATGTATAGGATTAGCCACGAAAGCAATAATCTAGACAGAATAGTGGTACTCACGTGCATGTGCAAATGTGGCAGCTTTGCTTGTTATTACAAGACGTGCCTGTACTGTACCTATTCTTTCCACCTATTACTAATGAACCTACCTACAACTACCCAACTACCGAAGTCTTTTCTTCTATATTAAACAATCAATAGTATAAGGAAAACCTTCGTATCAACTATCCTCTTTGTTTTATCATAATAATCCATTATATCTAAAATACTGTATCCAAAATTTATGGCCTACTACTACCGGATTAGACAAAGCTTATTTTACATTATTAAGGTTCTAAAAATATTTCGCTACTACCTAATAGATTGTAAATTTCCACTATTATTTTCAAACTTTAAAAAAAAATATTATTTATATTTTGTTTTTCCTTTTCGCCACTTAAAACTTATATTTTATTACGTGCTGTATTTTAAATTTTAATCGTTGTTCCTTTTATAGACTACTCTTTAATTTTATAAAATCAATTTACATTATAATTACGTTTTAATAATCTGATAATTTTTTAAATATTATTTTTGTCGATAATATTTCCTTCAATTTTCATAATATATGAAGATTACTATGTCATGTTTTCCTCTTTTTTTTTCCCTTTTCTGATATGTTTCCTTTTTTAAAAAGAAAAAGTATTATGTAACATATGTTTAGAATGGTATAAAATTTTTGTACTTATTAATCATTTTATATTCATTCATATTTTTAGCATTTATTTAATATTGCATCATATTTTGAATAAAATATTTTTATTTAAATTATGATTATTATAGTCCGTATATTAATATATGATTATTTATATTTCAAACATAAATTTTTTAGCTAATTAATTTTATTGAATAAAAGTTTAATATTAATATTTTTAAAAAATATTATGTATACAATCAAATAATTTATACATATATATATTTGTAATTAATTTCCTCTTTTTTAACTATATATATATAGATTTTTTCGAAATTTTATTAAAATAGATAGATTGTTTTTAAAATATAGATATTGAGGATATATATAATCGCGTATAATAAGTCTGAAGATTTTATATGAACTCAGCCTACCTATGTGTTTTAATAATGGCTTACTTTTTCTGTTGTCGTAAGAGGTTTAACAATAATTTTAATGGACACAATACACCATTATCTACAAAATAAAAATTATGTGATTAACAAATAACCTCTAAATACACTATCAGTAATTCTACTCAACTTTCCAATGGACACAATACTTTTCCCAAGGTCAATGTACGCTCCAGGACACAGGCCTTTCTTTTTTCTTTGCATCGGTCTTGTAGAAACAGCTTTTATACACACTCCATCATTGCCCCACCCCTGCCCTCTACTTTCTCTCCAGTCCCTTGTGCAGACGCCCACCCGTGACCCCCCTTCCCCTGCCAAGAAACCAGGTGTCCGGCAGCGCCTGCCGGCCGGGTCCCTCCCCCCCTGCGGATCCCGTGAACTCTACTGCCCAACCCGTGAATCTCCTCTTAAGCCCCTGTGCCTAGGCTTCCATCCTCCCCCCCCCCCCCCCACGATCTGCCGGCCTCCGGCTCCGCCTTGTATTCCCTGTAAGGTATGCCTCTTCCTTATACGCATCGATTAGTCTCGTCCAAATTGGTATGTGAGCTTGATTGCCCGCTGTGCATCTGCACTGATAGTTGTTATTCTCTGTGGGTGTGCTAATTGTTCCTTTGCATTCTTTGTTTAAAAGAATTTACAAGTTTGGGATTCCTTGTTTTCATGGAGTTTAAAATTCTTTACCTCGTCCTTGGACAATTTACCATTTTGGATGACATAGAATCTACCCTTTTAGCCTATCCACCCATGCCTTCCATGTGCTTACCAAAATGCCGCCTCCTATGTTTATTTGTCACTAAAAAACACCCAAGTCATTCTATCTTTTTGCGTCCATGTTAGGTTTTACTTTGTACCGAATGTGGCTAAAAAATAACAAAACATAACATTCCTGTGCGTACATAAGGAACAGCGCACAAAGAAAAAAAAAATGTATTCGACTATATTAGGACTGGCCAAAATAGCAGATCAATTCATTCCTTAGTGAAATGAATATGTATTGCATCCTTCTGTTATATAGTTTCCTCCGAATTTAGCTGAACTACATTTACTTAAATCCTGTAACCTGCTAATTAACTTGTTTTGTGGTTTTCCCTTCGGCTTAGCTGTTGAAATAAACATTTTCCTTAGTATTGGGAAATACTGTAGATTCATTCTTGAATTGATCATTCTTGTATATGGATCCTGATTCAACCCTTAATTCTGGTTTCGTTGTTGCATCCTTAAGCTATGCATATTGCTATATATCACGTTTTATTTATTTGGATGTCAGCCCAACTGCCCTCTTCATAGCTTCCTGGCACTCTTCCTGCTTCCTTGAAATGCTATGCTTGCTACCTATCTTGTTTCCTGTTTTTTATTTACATTCTTCATTGGATAAAAAATCCAGTTTTCAATTATATGCTTACGGATCCAATAAATTATATGCACCATATTAAATTGAATAGGTATAGTTTTTTGCTATAAAAGCACTTCAATGATAATGGCTGTTTAGGTCACAGCCATTGTACACCCACGACTATTGACTTATGACCCTGGAATTCCATATGTGTGTGTTAATTACGTAACCATTCAATTGAGACATAATTACACTTTGTTCAGGGGGTTTCACTTATTAGATCTCGATTCCTTACTTAATATTATAGCTTCTTTTCCCTGCTGATCGTATTTGTACTTCTAATCTCTTGCAATAGATTGTATAGTCGTAACACTATTATGAGCTACTATAACCACTACGTGTTCTTTACCACTTTTAATGTTCGTAGATCCCTTTATACAACATTGCCAAATTTTAATTGAATCCGGAACGTCCCAGCATCTTGTACCCATTGCGTCCTTTCAACTTCCTGTCATTCCTTCTTGTGATCCTTGCTTCTATATTATTGTTTGTGGACTTTTCACATTTGTTTTCCAGAGGCTAAAGATTTTGGAAGTTTCCACATTTGTTTTGCCTATTTGCATGGGTTACAGCATATAAATAATTGCCAGTATATATTTGTTGAACAGCCATTCACCAACACTGCCCCAGGCTAAATATGGAAGCCATGCAGCATAGTTTTATCAAAGATATACAAAACACTATTAAAATTTCCATTTTCCATATGCATCCCTCATAATCTGCTTTTGTGACACCCCGTAATTATTTATTTTTGGAGTTCGACTTGATATCATGTATCCCAAATCATAAATAAGCAAATTCAACTTGTTTTGAACTATGTTATGGCTTGATCCCTTTACCGGGTACGTAGGCAGCTTAGAAGTCTAAATTCTAAGTTCAGTCACGAAATAATAAAATAAACAAAAGACCTTAGCACGAGAAAAGCCGAAACACAACTTCGAGGACGAAGTTGATTCTTAAGGAGGGTAGACTGTAATACCCGAGAATTTTACAAACATAAATAAATAAATAAATACAATAAATAAATAAATAAATGCATATATAGAATCAATAAATAAATAAACAAATAAATCAGTAAATACATTAAATAATTGATATAGAAGAAATGAGAAATGGAATTAATTAAAAGAGATTCGTTTAAACAAAAGAAATTAAATAAAGTTGACTAAGTCATTACACGGGTATCCGATATAAATGAACTCGGGAATTTGAGCCAAAACGTAAAATTAGATCCGAAAGAAATAACGACACGAAATAGGAACCCAAAGAGAGTCCGGAAATTGGAATCCGAGAGCATAGAGGGATAGAAACCCGAAAGAGAGGAGGAAAAGCACGACGGATCGCACGCCCCGCCCGGACCGGAGTCCAGGCGTGTCCGGCGCGCTGGCCGTGCGCTAATGGGGAGAAAACCGCGCCAACCCCGCGCCAAGTGACAGATTCGCCCGTTGCGTGAATCTCTCGCCCGAACACGGATTTTTCGACTTTCGGTTGAACGTCTCTCGACTCAAGACCCTTGGGGTCAGATTTTGGACGCCCTAGGTCTTAGATATCTATAAATAAACCCCCTCGGAAGCCCCGAATACTTTTACAAAACCCTACGATCCTCTCTATACACATCAAACCCTAATCCCGGAGTCTTCGGAGGCACGAAGGCATTCAAAGACTGCATCTTGGACGAATTTCCGAGACCCCCGTTGCTGTGGTAAGCCTTGATCCATTCTTTTCCATATGTGATTCGAAAACGAATCCTAAATTCGATCTTTTTCTATTCCAAACCCCCAATCCGGATCGAGAGCGAAGAACCCGACGGAATCAAGGAGATAAACGGTGGACTGGAAGCCACGCCTCCGAATCATCGAGCCGAGACGTCCATAGATCAGTAAGTTAACTCTTACATGGTTTTGGGATGAATTAAAACATTCGAAACTAAAAGATTAACAAGAAATCGAAAATCTGTCAACTTATGTTTTCTACCGATGCAACAGTTTTGATGAATTTTTCCGAACCTTAAAACGACTTCAAACGGAAAAACTTAAAACACGAAAAACGTTCCTAAGGCTTAGATCTATCTACTGTAAAATTTTCAGAATTTTTAGAGATGATTTGATATGAGAAATCCACCCGAAACCGAACTGCTTGAATCTAGATCTTGAAATTCTTGACCGAACTTAGGACCGATCTTGATCACGTTTTTGACATAGGTTCCAGACCGATTTAGATCTTTGGCCGAACATGAAAGTTGTAGATAATTGTCTTAAGATGATCTCTGTAAAATTTCATTAAATTTGGAGTTGAATTGCTATGGTAGAATTCAAAATCTTTAAACTGAGTTATATGAAATTCGAACAGAACTGTACTTCTGTGAAAATTAGTGTTTTTGACCTATTCCGGTATCTCGGATTGAAAAAGTTAAAACATGAAAGTTGTTCATCTCGACGTTTCGGAGTGAGGCGTGAATTTCGGAATTTTTGAAATTAAATCTGATTTTAGACGAATTTTAGAGTAAACTGTGGTTGACCGAGTCAAATCTTGATATCTTGTTGAAACGGTGAAATTAGCCTTTAAGGTTGAAACGGATAGAAATTCTTTGAAATACAATATATGAGACGAGAAGATTAAAATATTGCGGGTTATGACTAAGCTAGATACTGTCAATGTTCTCTGCGGCTTGGGACATAAGAGCCCAAGTGTATGTCTAGGTTGACGTAAGAGCCCTAGCGAAACACTGATCGTATGGCTAGCGGACGGATTAACTCTAATTAAAAGATCGACCATGATACCTGTGGACATAAGAGCCCAGGCGTAAGGCTGGCGGACATAAGAGCCCTAGCGGTGGTGATCTGTAAGGGAATCGAAACGAGACATCGATAAGGGAATCCAATTAAATCCTTGATAATTTGTGTTTTTAAATTTATGGCAACTTATTTAATTACGTTGCAAGCTATATTTATGATCTTATGAATCCATGTCTTCTAAATTATGCGATTACATGAATTATTTAAATTATGCACATGTTTTCATTAAATTTGAGTAAAGGCTTTGAAACCCCACAGTTATGTATTAGTTAACTTACTCAGCACGTAGTGCTGACCAAAACCATATTTTCTTTTTCTTGTTCTTACAGAGTGTGAAGAATATGCATCCTCATATGCATACGTGGGAATTTTGGGGAATTACATTATATTTTAAATTTTGCATTAAGCTAGAACTTGCATGAACGGGTCTGTTTAACCCGTGATTAGGCCATGTTGGCCCTATATTTCAATTCCGCTGCATTATATATGTAAATATTATTTTCCGCTGCAACTCTGATGTAATATTTTTAGATTATATATAAATGGGCTGTTTGAATGTTTTAAATTCTGAAAAACCATAGCCTTGCATCTCTTTAGCGAGCTCGGAGAAACCGTGTCTTGTTAGGGATGTGTGGCGGTGACATCCCGACCTAGGTGACCAAAACCGGGGTGTTACAGCTTTGGCTATTGTAGCCTATGATATTCATCTCCAGACTGACCCTCATAGAATTTTCTTTCACCTAGCGGAGCTCACAACACATCTCTGTGTCGGCCGCATCTACTTAATAGAAGCTGGAGGCAAGAAATTCAGAAGAACCATAATTTCTATTTACAAACCCTGTGGCTAATAAATATGCTTTCCAATAACAAATCACCTTGAACAAGTCATGTTTCATTTTCGTTTTCTTTTTCTTTTACAGAAAGTTCTCATGCTAATAATGTGTTTCTCCTTCAGGAAATGTTTAAATTGTTATCATTTTGATTGTGTTGGAAGGGTGATTTGTTTTCACGGTACACTGATTTCTCACAGGCCCAGTACTCTGCTATTTGGGAAAACAAATCATCCTTTCCGACACAATCTAAATCATAGCATTTACTAACATTTCCTCGACGCCTATCACATCCCTCTGTTATTCGCATGCCAATTTTCCGGAAACGTAAAAAGAAAAGGAAAATGAAATATCACTTGTTGAAGTTGACGCCGAAAATATAATTTCCAAAGTACACTCCAGTGTTAGCAATTATTAAACAATATCTCCAGCCTACTCAATCCCTTCTACTGAGATGAATAATAATCCCCTTTTGTATTCTATTGTTGCATTGATATAACATTGAGTCAATGTGAATATACGTATAACATTTTCGTCATGTTTTATGCTCTCATATTTATGGCAGGACTTGTGTACACAATTTTTTTTTACTGCTCCCTTTTTCTATTCTACTGTCTTCATATTGGGTTTACTTCACTCCATGCGTAACACTACAAATTTACCGCCTTGCATTTTTCCATTCCATTTTGTAACTTCAAAATGGAAGCTATGTTCAATCCCCTTAACTGTGAAACAAAATAATATGTATCCGTTCATTATCTCCTTAAATCAATCTACGAAGAAAGATGGCTTCATGTGTTTCTTTGCTTGGACCACTTATAATTACAAAATGATGATTAGTAATTCTCACATCAGAACACAAATACTTATATAAATTAGTTTACTGTTCCCAATTCTTATAATATTGACTTAGATCATAGCGTATGCTTTCTTTAGAAATTTTAAAAAGCACAGAATTTGCATATAAAAACACTTAATTTGTCCAAACAGAATGCTTCACCCTCAAATGCAGAGCAATTTCTTTTGACATATTGCATAAATTTGGCTTTCTCAGCCTTATGTGCATCTGTGTTAGCATAATAAGTTCACTCATACCCACATATGAATAACAAATTCCAGCCATCATACATACCATATATTGCCTCTCAAAACCATCAAACACCACAAAGTTAATACAACCAATGTTTAAGAAAACATAACATTAAAAAACATAAAGCAACACCCAACACTCTGTCTTAATACTTATACCTACACCATATGATTAATTACGTCTACTTCAATGACCACCTCATTACTTCTCTCACCATATGAAGTCGACACTACTGTAAACTTACATACATCCCCAATAACTATATTATTTCGCTCCAGGAAATGACCAATGCCTCTTGTCATTTTTAACGTTGGCTCACTGCCCTGACCAATTTCACAGCAGTGAATCAATTGCACTTTAGCCAGCTGTCCATTTGCTCCGCGGCGTAGCCAAATGCTTTTTTCGCAAATGTAAACCTAAATGTTCCCATACATACGTTAGAATTTCCTGGAGTAACATAAAAACTTAAAAATTAATAATTCCTACAAACATAATTATCAAGTCCCAATACGATGCCTGTATTATACAATACCAGATTTCGTTCAAATCTCTCCGGCTTCAGCCAAATATAGAAAAACCCATCAATGCTACTTGCAATGCACTGCATCTCAACTACAGGACTAGGAAAACCTTTAAAGAACTTACATTCTTCAAACAAAACAATTCCCTTCATCCTTACCTTCCACCTGCATTTCTGAATAATTTTTTGGCCCGCCATCTGCTTGAAATACTTTTACTTCAAATTCCAAATCCCCAAGATACTTGAAAAGTAATTTATCCCCAATGTCCAAATTATGAGCTGCACAAAAAATCTCCCATGCTTTACAATCAACGATACACAGATCCCCTCGCAACAAACGAACTGGAACATCCCTTTCTCCCATTAATGTCTTTAATTTAATTGTTTTAGGTGCTACTTGGAAATCCATAAGACTAACTGCACTCTTCGGAAAAACCTAAAATTTGATCAAAGAAAATTAGTATCAGACAAAAGCAGTATAAACTCTATAAAATCAACTTCCCAAAAATTATGTAGACTGCAACCCTTACTAATAATGTTTCAAAATCATCAGGCAAGTGCACTATGAACTCCATCGCCAACTTTGGATGCTCTGCACAAGATATGGATTGTTTGCCTATACCTTGGTGCAATCTTGTTATTTGCCCCTATATATATACTTGAAATGATTACAAAGGAGGACAAATCAAGAAAAGTGCGTCTGGCAAAGTAGGCAAGGTAGGAATAGACTATAACTTATCTTCCTCCCGTGACTATAGATGTAATAACAATAAGTATTTTGTACAATAAAGTAAAAAAATAAACTGTCAGACCCAGTGTTCAACAAATCCATTTCTTCGCCCTTAAGACCATCTTTAACCATGACCTTGGGGAGGATGTCCAACCTTCATGTCACCATTTCTTAAAAAAAAAAAAAAGATAAAATGAGCCATGGTCCTTTGGCCAAGTTCGACCATCCAAGAAATCCAAACACTTGGTGTCTCATCTTTTGGTCAATGAAGATAGGACATTTGTCTCCTTCCCATTTGTCAATTAAAATTTTTAATCAAATCCTATTAATATCATTATATCTTTTATATTTTAAAATAAAAATAAATAAAAAATATACTATATTTTGTAATTTTTCATTCTCTACAAATAGAGACCACTTTTGTTATATTTTTATTAAATACATAATATACCAATGTTGATATATTTAACCCATTTTAATATATCAATGTTTGATACTTTATTTTTATATATTTCAACATAATTTAAAATTATGTAAATTAAAATAATTATATATATAATATATAGTGGTTCGATGGTTCAGTGGTTATTAATAAAGTATGTAAAATTGGAATGATTAAGCTTGGATGAATATTGATAAGGTGCAAGAAAGAGAAATTAATTAAATAATGAGATTGTTAGATGGTTCAGTGATTGGGGTAGTCTTAGATAAACATAGCCTAATAGGCCTAATAAGGCATATCAAATCTATTCACTCTAGAATCAAATCTCAGTGAATGCGTTCATACGCTACAAAACCAATCGTAATCTCTTCCTCTTCCCATGCACGCCCGACAACACCTTTCGCAGTCCCTGCATCTCTGTACTGCCGCCCTCTCCCATCAATCTTTACAGCCTACCTCATCAGCCACCCCATCCCGTGACCCCCGCCTCCCAGGCTTTCCCAGGCAACCCTCTTCACTGGCATAAAACACCGATTAATCGCCTCTCCCCAGTGCAGTGATCCCGTCCGCATTCTTCTACTGCGCCCTTTCCCTCGCCACCAATCGTAAGTACTCCTCTCTTTTCCCCTTCCTTCCCCTTCCAAATCTTCCTTGTATCGTCATACAGAAAACTACCTATGTTAATTTACGTAGTGTGTGAAACTTTTGACAATTTCCGTCCCACGAGCATTTTCTAAAATATACCAGGTTAGATTTATTACATGAAAAGAGTTATGATTTACGGGAAGGGGTTTAGGGATATATATATATTAAGCTTAATAGTCTTTTTATTACTCAAGTATGGTGCTTTGGTTTCGAATGGCGCTGTGGTCCTCTCTGTCATGAAATGTTGACAAATCTCATGGCACAGCCGGGATAAATTGACCTTCAGCCTGTCACACTGAGGATCCCCGCAAATATGCCATGATACTTCTCATCAATCCTTGTCATAAGATTTCCTGCCATGAAACTTTTGACTGATTCCCACTACATGAGTATTTTCCGAAAAATCATGATCCTGGTTTAGATTTTATTTAATGAAATCAATTTATGATGGCGGGGTTGTGATTAGGGATATATTTATAAGTAGTCATGTTTTTATTGCTCGTGTTTAAGAAACTGTGCCCCCGAAAGCGCACGGTGTCAAAAATTGCAGTAATTTATAGTAAGACCGGATCGTTCACTGGAGGATGTGCGATAGAAGCAGGTCCCACGTCGTTTTACTAGATTTTCCATTCGTATTGCTCAATAGGTTTGAAAGATGATTAATATCTACTGACATGAATTTAAACTAGATCTTGAAAGCAGTTAAATTAATCTACAAAGCAAATAAATCTATTCTAGAAAGCGGATAAAAATTATTCTAAGAATGCAGTAAACATTATCTATGAAAGCAGGGAAAAGGTGCATTGTGCCAACCGTGAAGCTGAATCACAATGTAGACAGAAAGGACAGGAAGAAAAGAATGAAAATTGGACAAGAGTGAGATAAAGCAGTACTAAACTTCCATTTTTATACACAGATCTTTGTTTGGGATAATTCCATCAGATAGCTAATTCTCATGCTCTCAATAATGCTTTCCCTTTAACAGACAGGTACTTACAATATGAGTTTACATGTTCTTAAGACCGCAAATTCTAAGATACCACAGATTTGTAACTGCCCTGGCCTGGGTGTGTTACTTCATCTGTGGTGGAAAAGCATCACCCGACACATCATTTATTGAAATGTCAAGTACCACTATCATTCTCCCATGTCACACCCAAAGATTTGAATTAAGCCCTAAACTATCCCTTAACTGTCAATCCTAGTAGCAGTTACACAACTCTCAATACAACCGAGTGACCTCTAATGAAAGCGGTTAAAAGAAAGCGGTAAAGAAAGCATTTAAAACCTATCACTCGGAGGTTTTGAAAATCTGACCCTGGTAGTAAAAGACAGCTCCCCATCAGGATGAAGGAGTATGGATCAAGAATTCCCGGCTCTCAGTGAACCACTAGTGTGTTCACTTCCTTCCGGGTGATTATGAGATACAAACTAATGAAACGAACTAATAAATTAGTTCGTTCCGGATGCATTCACTCAGGACTCAAAAGTAGGCTTTGGCAGAAGAGGATAGCAGTTGAAAGAAAACTCAACCCTATCTTGGAAAATAACCAAGGCCTGGATGATGTTCCTCTAAGATCATTTACTACACTGTATTTGAATCCAAGTGGACCCCATCTCGGTGTAGCACTTAATCTTACATTTCCATCAACCAGCAATTTTGGAAAATAATGGATTTGAAAATCATTCCCTGTCAGGTACTAGACTCTCAGTTAAAACACAGACCCTTTCAGTCTAGGCGAGACCTACTCGCTGAATCTGCTTCTAATTTCCCAAAATACAACCCTTGACAGGATATGAATTAGTCATAACTGAAGAATTTATCCCTTACTCAGATCCGAATTTTTTAAAGAGGTTTTTGTTGGAAATTTATAAAGCAATATCTGTTTGAGATCTAGACTTCTATTGTCCAAGGGAAGGATCCCAAAATAATTACAGACCACAATAGTATATAATATTATCATGCATAAAGATATATGGAAGTGCAAAATTAATTGACCCAAAATATAAATGCGGGTCTAGACAGAAGGTGAAACACAGACATGAAGTAGTCAAGGGACCAAAGTAATGGCAGAATAATCAGGTGGACTGTAAACATCTACTGTCCAATTTCCCAATTACTCGGATGGAGCGAATTTAGACAGCTTAGACCCTATAATGGTGGTGTCAACACCAGTTGGGCCTCCACTGTCTGTGAATTCGGATAAAAACCTACATGCTTCCCTTCTATAATGATCATCAGTTGGCATTGACTGATGCCAACTGACTCCCAGTACGGATTGGAATTTAGGTTTGGAAATTAAGATAATAATAAAAAATAAAACTGTATCTGGATGGGAGTCAGCCGAGCAGCTATCATAACCCCGGATGGGCGAACCGCCAAGGCTTCCACTGACAATCGTCCAGACCATGCAAAATAACAATCAGTAACTAATACCCAGAATACGAGCTAGTTATCCATGAGGGAGTACCCGCCAACATTAGTCTGATGTATTCTTTACTAATGGTTCCACACAACACACAAAGACAAAATAAATAAGAAATAAAAGAGATCCCTTGTATGAGAGACATTGGTTTCTCATGCAAGGTTGTGGATTGGGTCCACATGTGATGGTCTTAAATAATCCTTCCTACCATAATTAATTACAGTCCAGATTATCTGTTTAAACCATCAAGATTTTGTTTATACAAGAGTGTTTTAATGGCAATTGAACAAAGGTCCTTTAATCATGATGATTGTCGATGTTTGATTATTACTAATCTCAATCCTTAATCATTAACGAGTCAAGGGTTCAATTAATTAAGTGATGCAAATGGAGAATCAAAATTCGGGCAGCATAACACCCTATATTGCAATTCCAGAATGTTACATCCTAACCCGTGGGATTATGATGTGAGTGTTGCAATATAAAATAGGAAGAGAATGAAGGTTGTTTGAGATCAAATAGAGGGAGAGGAACCCTTGTCGCGATATCATAAATTTTGTCGCGGACCGAGGTCCGCGACATGGACATCCCGACAAGTTTTTAGAATTTTTGGCAGCATAACGCCTCTTCGTCGCTATGCAAGATTTTGTCGCGGAACGTGGTTCCGCGACAAGAGTGACATCGCGACAAAGTGTTTTCAGAAAATTCCTAAAGCATTTGAACCTTTGTCGCTATGCATGGAAATTTTGTCGCGGAACGTGGTTCCGCGACAAGGTGTTCCGCGACAAAGTGTTCAAAGATCAAGGAACATGGCATAATTTTTCTGTCTCAGAATGGGATTCTGTCGCGGAACGTGGCTCCGCGACAAAAAGCCATGAAGACAAAATGCAAGAGTTTGGCTCCTTTGTCGCTATGCATGGACAGTTTTGTCGCGGAACGTGGCTCCGCGACAAGGTATTCCGCGACAAAGGGTTTTAAATTATGGAGACAAGTGTCTTGAAACACCTTGGTCGCGGAACAGCCATTTTGTCGCGGAACGTGGTTCCGCGCCAGAAGGCGGTTGGCGCCCAAGGTGGTTCAGGACAAAAGTCAGAAAAAGCAGAAATGAACAGTGGCATGCAAACAGCGTGATCTCACCCTATTTCAGATCAAAAAGCTATTCTAAGCTAAAAATAAGCAAGAAACATCCAAAATAAAGAAGAACATGCCTAAACAAAAATAACAAGGATGGGCAGAATATTAAAATAAAGCAGGCGTCCTAATCTAGGGTTTGGTCACACATCCACACAACATTATCCATAAAATGCTAACAGTAAACATAAATAGGCATAATGGGGGTCAAGAGACCCCAAAAAGAAAAAGAAAGCATAAATCCATGGGGTGTGAGACCCATTTCATGATTTGGGACACAAATGATGAATGTTTTCCCATATTATTGAAGAGGTATTGTTAATACCCATGATTTGGGTATTACAAACCCTAAAACAAGAGTTTAGAAACCAAAACATGGTATAAAAATGGCTATCTAAGCAACTGTGAACAGTAAAAATACTAAACTAAGCTAAACTAAGAGCAAAAATTAAATAATACATGAAAATAAACCTAAACTACTCTACCTAAGGAAGAACTCCTAAGCTTGCCTTCAAGAGCTCTACAAAGATTTCAATCTCTCCAACTAGCCCCCTTAGCTCATGGGAGGCACCTCATATTTATAGAAGTGTAACC
Organism: Hygrophila difformis; assembly: GCA_030278955.1. Classification (NCBI taxonomy): domain Eukaryota; kingdom Viridiplantae; phylum Streptophyta; class Magnoliopsida; order Lamiales; family Acanthaceae; genus Hygrophila; species Hygrophila difformis. The sequence continues at coordinate 201,826 of JAOANR010000331.1, read as the reverse complement.
CTAAGCCCATGGGCCTTGATTCTAGCCCATTGTGTCTTAAGACATCACACACATCACAGCTTTGTCTCGGAGCATCAAGTTGGTCGCGGAACACACTGCATGTGGCAAGGCTTCTCGACTGGGTCTTGTGTCTCTAATTGTGCATCTTGGTCGCGGAACATGCCTTTGTCGCGGAGCATGCCATCGCGACAAAGGTCATCGCGACAAAGGGCTTGGCTGGTCTCCTATTCATCTGGGCCACTTGGTCGCGGAACCCCTCCTTTGTCGCGGAACACTGCATCGCGCCAAGGGGCTTCCGCGACAAAGGTCTTCCTGGGCCTGTTAGATTGGGCTAGATGGGCCGAAAATATTCTTTTTGTGGGCTTTTCTATCTTTTTCCCATCTTTTTGTTTCCTTTTCTTTTTCTCATGTTTTTGGATTTTTCTAACATAAATATGTAATAAAATTACATATTTATGTCTTTTTCACACCAGCTTATTATTTTTACAATTATGCATAAATCAGTCCAATTCGACTGCTTTCTTACTTAATGTAAGACCGGAATGCGATCAAATGCCCGTTTAAGACACGGAAATGGATTGAAAATAATGGTCATTTCTGGCCATTATCAACATCCTCACATTTAATACTGATCGTCCCCGAGCAGTCAGAGTCAATGTTCGTAAGAACACGGACTCTACATATTCAATTCATTTTCGTGGCTTCATAAATCACATTCTTTTTGGATTGGGATAAGACAATCAAAAACTGCAAGTATTAAATTCCCTTGATTGCAGTGTTTAATGAAATGATACTTGCTCACTATATCGGGCCTACAAATCAAACATCATTATCAACCCTTCATGAATATCATGTTTGAAAGATGTAAAGATTAAAAATGAGAATTAAGGGATGACATGAACATTTTAGATGAAACAGAGCCTCACTTATGAGAGAATCGGAAAGATCACTCACTCTCAATTGGGGTTTAATCATGAACGCTCAAAATCAAATTTAATTAAATTATCCCATAAGCTCGCAATCAGACCAACTCGCCACCGGCTCATTTCTTCAAATCGAGATCACAAGGTCTTATTCGATGGTTATAACGGGGCATACGGTTGTACATTAGGTGGGAAAAGGGAATTATTGGGCTAGAAGTGGCAAAGATTTATTCTATCATAACTTGGCATTTTTATTTAAAATTTATGATCATCCATGTTTCTCTTTCTTTTTGATTTTCTTTCTATTGCATGACATTAGACTATTGTCTAATTGCTTGTCATCTGCAATTTATTTGTGTTGAATGACATTCAACTTTTTTTTTTTTTTGAATCGGTTTATAGAATACCGATTTATAGTTTTCATTGATGATCAAAAATTGTAATGCCTTGATAGAATTCATCCTTGCACACTTGGGTTTGATTTTCTTGGTCTTTTTGTAAGGCTAGGAAAATATAGAGGGCTTCAAAGAAAAATTAGGCTTATAGGCTCAAATTGGTTAATCCTAAAGGGAAAATATTTTTGGGTTTGGATTTCAAAAGAAGGCCAAAAATTTGGGTTTTCTAGGTGCCTCGATCATATGCTCGATTTCGGGAATATGGCATGGTCTTGAATCGGTCCTAATTGCAAGTTCTAGTTTCCTTTAATCAAAATGATTCACACATCAAAGAAAATGAATGAGTAAAAGTGACTCATGGCTCAAATCTCACAAGGTTGGGTTGATTCATGTCATACAATATTCTCAACTTTAATCAAAGCTTAATTCTAACAATTTATTCAATCGAAATCTCTAACATGCAGATTTATTACCCAATAAGCTGATCGCATCATTAAATTTTTATAGCTCAAAACCTCAGGAGTTCATGTCATGCATGTCTTCAATTATATTATCCCAATTTGAAAGTCTGAAAATTTAATCATAAGCCTAAATTCAACCTGTGAATTTAGAGCAAGTTTATGCATATTTTTGCTGGTTATTAATTGAAAGCAGTTAAAGAGGCACTGCTGACATACTAAGTATGTCAACAGCATATTTTTGGCCTGACAGTCACTTATTCATCTCGGACTGTACAGACATCTTTTTCGAAAAGGAAAGCAAGTAAAGATTTGTTCAGTGGTCTCAAAAGCTGAGTTCCAATTTAGAGAAAGCAGTAAATACATCCGAGGCAAGGGATTCTTGTGCAGTTAATGCGAACCTGCACACACAAAAGGAGGAATCCCTTGCAGATTACTACTACTAAAATGGAAATAAAACAAAGCAGGGTAAAGTGGAACTAGGATTCTTCCTTCTTTCTTCAGAATAGGAATCTGGCCCAGTGGATGTAACTGGTCAACTCACACCGCAGACACCAGCCGTTATGGTCCATCATGGGCTCACGCCTCCTTGGGCAGTAGATTCTGTCCCCTTGGTTTGCCCATAGGTATGGAGTGTCTGGGTCGTCCGTCATCCATCCGAGGACGTTGGTAGACGTGTACTGAAGGATTGACCGATCTGTTACCATCCTTTCGATCATTCTGATTCCTTGTTCAACTTGCCTTTCATCCGTCTTACTCATAAGCATCAGTCCCCGGGTGAAGATTGACGCCTTGTGGTTGTCCTCAATTCCTGGGCGCAGCAGTTCACAGGCTTGCTGTAACACCCGAGAAATTTAATTCACATTCAAAGGAATGGAATTAATTTCTTGTGGAAGACGTTTATCCTTAAGGAAAGTAGATGGAGATACCCCAACATTAAATTGAGCCCAAAAGAAAGTGAGGGCGCAACTTCGGGGACGAAGTTGATTCTTAAGGGGGGTAGACTGTAATACCCGGGATTTTTATCGGCGCCCAAAGGAATAAAATTTATTTCTTAATCAAATCAAGGTTGAAATATCTCCGAGAAGAAGAAAATAATTTATCACAATAAATTATTGCTCGGAAATGAAACGCCGATAGATTCAAAAAATTCAAAATGGAATAAAGTAGGGAAAGGAAGCCCGAAGACATTCCATGAAATCGAGTCAAAAGAATTGAAACTAAATTCAAGAAAGAAAAGAATTTTAATTCCAGGAACCCGTGAAGTTGGAAATAAATTAATTAGATAAATTGTTGCACGGGAGTCAAAAGACGACGAATTAGAAGCCGACGAATCCAAATGCAACGGACTCAAGATTTCAAGTACGGGATTAACTCGAGACGAGATTGATTTAAGATAAGAATTTATAATCCGAGAATGACCCGAAAAATCGAGCCCGAAAACGTAGGAGCACAGAAGTCCGAAAGAGAGGAGAAAAAGGCCCGATCGGATCGCACGGACCCGCCCGGACCGAGGTCCAGGCGGAGGCCGCGCGCTGGCCGCGCGGTCTTTGGCCTAGGTGCGCGCCAAGGGCGCGTGACACCCCCAGAATTCGGCAACAACGCGTCCCGACGATTTTCTTGCCATATTTTCGACCCCCGACGATGGAAGCTCAATCCCGGGCTATGGAAGGATATAGGGGACGACCATAGACTGCTCCCTAACCCTAAATTCGAAAATTACAACCCTAGAGCAGCCTCTTCTCCTCACATTCTCTCAAACTCCTCCCAAAGTCGAAACCTCTCCGAACTCACTTTCCGGCGAACATTCCGGCGACGACGAGGCGAACGGGACTGAGCCACTGCCTCATAGAACCTTGGTAAGTCTTAATGTAGTGTTCCATCCGTCCATAAGTCTCCAAAACTCGGATTCTAACACTTTTTCCTTACTACGATTTCACGTCGGAAAACGAACAAAAAGCGATCGGAGAAGTTGGCCGTTCGTCGTGACCCTAGGACGTCCGGAAACCCAATCCAGCGACCCTATCATCATTCTAAGTAAGTTAAAACCTTACTCACAAATTTTCGTGGTTGTTTGTTGTTTAAATCTCGAGATATAGGCTTGTAACAAAAATCGGTTTTCAAAAACCCTATTTTCGTCCAATTTTAAAGACTCGCCAAAAACTCGACCTTCGGGAATTCAAACCGAAAACTTTTGAACATAAAAGTTGTTCCTAACACCTTTATCTACCTTGTGTCCAAATTTCAGCCATTGACATTAAGTTTTGCTATCCCAATTTTCGCCATGAACTTTCTGTATCAAACCGAACGATTTAAATCTGTGACAGATTCCTTCATTCAACTTGATGCATGTTTTTCACCCATTTTTCGAATGATTTAACTTTGCATTTCTAAACAAAAGTTGTAGATAATTGTGTCTAGATTATGCCTACAAAATTTCATGAATTTTGGTGTTCATTTGATATGTCAAACGGCCAAGTTTTTAGAACTGTTTTGAATTCGTTTTAAAGGCCATGAGTATGCAGTGAGTTGCACTCGATTTTTGAGTACCAAGAATTCATTATTTCCAAAAACTTAAAACATGAAAGTTGTTCCTTAATGTGTCGTGTAGTTACTGTAAAAATTTCACATCGATTGGTTTTGAAATGAATTTTTAATCGGCGTTACACGAACCTGTGACGAAAACAGTTTTTAAGACATAAATTATTCTTTGCAATAAACTCAAATTTCAACTCACTTCGGAACCTTATTTCCAAAAACTTAGAACATGAAAGTTGTTCGTGTGTGTGTTTTTGAATTACTGGCCAAGTTTCAGAATTTTTGGAGAAATGACGAATTTTAAATTAAGAAAGGCGTAAACTGCCTCGAATAGGATTTTTCGAACTTGAGAAAACTCGAACTATGAAAACGCGACATCGATTATTTGATAACTTTGAAATACGAACTTTCGAAAAATCCCGTTCACTAGGCTGAGCCGATCTTCATACTATCATTATCTTTGAGACTGCCTCGTTAGTGGTCTCCTTTATATGCCAAAACGGCAGTTGTGCACATGGCCTGCCAAATCGGCAGTGGGAAATACACGGCCTGCCCGAGTGGTAGTGAAACCATTTGAAAGGCCTGTCAAATGACAGTTGATATACATGTCTGTCAAATTGACAGTAGATACACACGGCTTGCCGAAATGGCAATCGAGATACATGGCTAGCCAAAACGGCAGTCAATACTGATATGGCTGCGGCCGCCGGTTCACCGGCTAACTGATTATGATTTTTGAGATTGCCTCGTTAGTGATCTCTCTTGTGTGGTGTCCTCTTCTTAGTTGCGGGATAAAATATAAAAGACTTGTGTGAGTGTTGATTACGCTTAAATCTTTTGTATCATGTTTTTAAATTACGCATTTAAATTACGTCATTAAATTATGCCTTTAAATTCCGCCTTTAAAATTTAGTCTTTTAAATTATGCATTGTCGTCTTGAATAAATTAAACATGTTTTTCCGCTGCGAATAAAATATGGATTTTAAAAGTAATGCATGACAAGTGAATCTTTGGATTTAAACACATGTAACCCCTTAAATTGCTTTGTAAGGGCTTAACTTACTCAGTATTTTATATACTGATAAACCCCGTTGTTCATTTTCCCATTACAGAGTACGGAGCGTGATCATGCATCGGGGATCACTTTGGGTATTTAATTATTTGTTCTACATGACTTGCATACGGGCTTGTTAACCCGAGTTTTGGCCATGTCGGCCCTGTATTTAATTTCCGCTGCAACCTATTATTTTTATTATAATGTATGGATGATATTACATTATCATTTTTAAGTAATTCCGGACTTGCTTTTAAAACTTTTTCCAGCACCTATAGCCTTGCATCTCTTTAGCAAGCTCGGAGGAACCGTGTCTTGCTAGGGAGGTGTGGCGGTGGCACCCCGGCCTGGGTTATCAAATCCGGGGTGTTACACTTGCTCCTCATTCCCTTCTGCAAATGCCATTAGTGCGGGAATGATCTGGAGGTTGAAATTTCCTGCCGCTGTGCATGTTCGCAGGAATCTCTCCTTCTGCCAACGGATTCTCTCTTGCCCTCTCTTCACAGTGGAGGAGTCAACCTCGCATCGCTTGTACACGATGGTAAGGTTCCCAGCATCCCTGAGCTTTTTGCATATCCGTTGTGCGGCAAACACCTCCCTGATTTCATCCTCTCCTATTCGGGAGAGAATTTCACCAAGGAGTTCGAGCGGTAAGTCTAGCAACTTGGTTCCTTCAGGTGCAGGATCTGGAATGGGAGGATTGCCCCTGAAAAGATAAGAAGTGATGAATCCAATTTTTATATAATTTTCAGAGATTATTCAAGTTCAGAAACCAACATCCTCACATTTAGAGCTTTGCTCTAGATGTGAGATTATTAAATTTCTGACTTGAATGTTGATTTAAAGCACATGTAAATAATATTTGGTTTTAAATGGGCTAAAGAGCCCAAAATAAAATAAAATTGGCCATTGGGCCTAAAATCTTTTTAATGGGCCATTGGGCCCAAAAGTTTTCAGTTTTATTAAACAAGTCCGAGACACTTGTTGGAAGTGGAATGAGATGGATAGATGGAAATGGAATGCTCGAATATTGGAATGTGCAATGAAGACGTGGCGGAACGGATCTGCTATTTCTGGATAGCTTGGACTGTTTGGACAGTTAAAGCATCCAAAAATTTGCAAACACTGTTTTTAATTTTAAAATGGTTGACTTGTTTTATTTAATGAAAGTGGGATGTGAGTGGTCCCATTTTTTGATTTTTGGAAATGATAGCAGTTGGGTGACAAAAATACTGCTATCTTACTCACACTAGTGTTCCATTGGGAACAAAAACTCAAGTCAAATATTAAACAAAAATAACTCTTTTTGTCTTTTTCTAAAAGTTTGCTTTTATTAAAAGTGGAAGTTTCTCATTGGGTGTTTGTACTATGTTTCCATAATCAAACAAACATTTATTCCCATGAGATTTCTAACATGAGAACAAATGTGCCCAAAAAGATCTTACCTCTTTTATTACACCAACTCACACTGTGCACATCACATCAAGATCAATCAAACCAATAACATCAAGATATTCAAAACAATACCCAGATGTTCATCAGTTTGTTCTTTCCAGTTTTAAACCTTCAAAATCTTATCCATTACCAGTTTCAAAATGGAGGTTCAAATGTTTCAAAATGGTGTTCTCAACCGAGAGCACTCAAAAATCTCCAAAAGTTTAAAGTTAAACGTGCACACTGACCACACCACACCAAGAACACAACAAAATAAAAATAAAAACAAAATAAAGGGTCCGAATGGGTGCTATGAACATGGCGAAAACAGGGTTTACCCTCTCCTCCTTGGCTCGGGTCTAGGCACGGGTCCAAGGTTTGGGAGGAGTCCATGAAATCGGTCCATAGTTTCCCCTTGGAAATGGAGTGCAAGAGTGCGAAGAACACGTGGTGTTCGTTCGGATGAGAGAAAAATGGGAGAAAGAAGATGAAGAAGTTGGAGGAAGTTGAAATGACAGGAGAAAGTGAAAAGAAACTGGAGGGGGTGGGGGGGTATAAATACTTGAACTTTTGTCGCGGAATCCGAGACTTTGTCGCGGAACAAGGTTCCGCGACAAGGCACGGCGACATCAGAGAGGTCGCGGAGTTGAGGGTTGGTCGCGGAGTCATGCTCCGCGACAAGGCTATCGCGACAAAGTTCAGTATGGAGACAGTCAACGCAGGTTGTGTCGCGGAGCAGGGCCTGGTCGCGGAGTCATGCTCCGCGACAAGGTGCATCGCGACAACCAGCAGAGAAGGGTTAAGAAAGAAAAGGGAGTTTGTCGCGGAACAGGGCCTGGTCGCGATGCATGACATCGCGACAAAGGACCTTCCGCGACAAAGAGTTTTTGAATTTCAAATTTTCTTGGACTGGGCCCGAGTGTGATGTTGGGCCTGAGTCCATTTTATTTGATTTGGGTTGAATAAATTCAATCCAAGAAAATCCAAGTAAATTCAAAATGCTGGGCTAAAATTTAAATGATCCACTTGCATGAAATTAGGTTGGGTCAGTTCCATTTATCTGTGAATTTTATTTCGGGTATTAAATTTCTTTAATTTCCGAAAGCGTTTTCTCAGACTTATGAAACTAATCCAACCAAGAACCTGGTTTTTCCGTGTTACTCTTTTCTGCTCCTCTTTTTGGTGGTTCCGAACTTCTGCAAGGCAGATAATTGAAATGCATTAGATTTTCTCCAAATATCAACATCCTCACATTTAGAGTCTTAGTACTCTAAATGTTTAATTGATCTTTGGGTACTTGCTCGTCATGAAATAAGTACTGTAAATATATATTATATATATATAAACTAAAATTTTTGTGTTTTTAAATGCTGTTTCTTATTGAGTGTAAGCCGGGTCTGCCACTGCTTGGCTTTCTTTCTCCGGATCGAACTGCCCGAGGTACTCTTTCAATCGTTGTCCATTCACCACTATATCGCCCCTATCAGTTCGGATCCTGACAGCTCCATTTTTGAACACCTCTAGTACTTCATGTGGTCCTTCCCATCTAGATTTGAGCTTTCCGGGGAACAGCTTCAACCTAGTATTGAACAATAACACATGTTGGCCAACATAGAAATACTTAGGTTTAATCCGGCGATCGTGCAACTTCTGGGTCCGCTCCTTGTAAATTCGAGAGCTTTCATAAGCTTGCGCTCGTATTTCCTCAATTTCATTGAGGTCCAACTTACGTTTGCTCTGAGCAACTTTCGGATCGAAGTTAAGCGTTTTAACGGCCCAGTAAGCTTTATGCCCTAGCTCTACAGGCAAATGACAGGCTTTTCCGAAGACCAGCCTGTATGGAGACATCCCGATGGGAGTCTTATATGCCGTGCGGTATGCCCATAGAGCGTCATTGAGCTTACGTGCCCAATCCTTACGGGTTATCCCGACAGTGGCTTCGAGTATGTGTTTGATTTCGCGATTCGATACTTCGACTTGACCACTAGTCTGAGGATGGTAAGGCGTGCCTATCTTATGGAGGATCCCATTTTTACTCATTAAAGTTTCAAAACCTTTATTAATAAAGTGTGTTCCTCCATCAGATATCACCACCCTAGGTACGCCAAATCGACTGAAAATGTTGTTCTTGAGGAACTTGATGACTTGGCTACCATCATTGGTCGGTAATGCGACAGCCTCGACCCATTTGGATACGTAATCGACAGCCACCAAGATATAGTAGTTTCCACCAGATGGTGGAAACGGTCCCATGAAGTCAATGCCCCATACATCAAAGATCTCAAGGGTGAGAATCCCTTTTTGGGGCATCTCATCCCTCTTGGAGATGTTTCCTAATCTTTGGCATCTGTCACAGCCTTTCACAAATGTCCTGCAATCCTCATAGATATGAGGCCAATAAAATCCACATTCGAGGACCTTGTGGGCCGTTCGAGCGGGACCATGGTGACCTCCATATTCTGATTCATGGCATTTTCTGACAATTTGATAAGCTTCATGCTCAGTCACACATCGCCTGATTATTGAATCAGGGCAGTGTTTGAAGAGATAAGGTTCTTCCCAGAAGTAACTTAATACATCTCGTTTGAACCTATTCCTCTGATGATAGTTCGAAAACTGTGGGGTTACTCCGCACGCCAAGAAGTTAGCGATGTCGGAAAACCATGGACAAGCTTGATTATGCAGATGCAACGCGAACAACTGTTCGTCCGGGAAATCTTCATTGACGGCTTTTTCCTTTTTATCATTATCTAATCGAGATAAGTGGTCAGCAGCACCGTTATCTCGACCTCGCCTATCTTTTATTATGATGTCGAATTCTTGCAACAGAAGTACCCACCTGATTAATCGAGGTTTTGCATCTTGTTTGCTAAACAAGTATCTCAATGTTGTATGATCGGTGTATACTATGGTCCTTGTACCTATCAGGTACTGTCTGAACTTGTCAAACGCGAAGACTACAGCATACATCTCTTTCTCCGTTGTGGTGTAGTTAACTTGGGCTTCATTCAGGGCATGACTTGCGTAATGAATTACGCAGTGTCTCCCGTCCTTATGTTGTCCAAGAACTGCGCCCACGGCGAGACCACTAGCATCGCACATTACCTCGAAAGGCAGTGACCAATCGGGTGGTTGCACTATCGGTGCAGAAACCAACATCTTCTTGAGCGTGTCAAAGGCTTGGACACACGCTTCGTTTATTAAGAAAGGATTTTCTTTACAAAGCAGATTAGTGAGCGGCTTGGCAATTTTAGAGAAATCCTTAATGAATCGCCGGTAAAAACCGGCATGCCCTAAGAAGCTCCTAACTGATTTGATCGAGTTAGGAAGAGGGAGATTGGAAATGATGGAAACTTTGGCTGGGTCAACTTCAATTCCTGCACGAGAAATGCGATGACCTAACACTATGCCCTCAGTGACCATAAAATGGCACTTTTCCCAATTTAAAACCAAGTTAGTGTCCTCACACCTCTTTAAAATCTTGGCAAGATTGGTCAAACAATCTTCGAACGTATCTCCATACACAGAGAAGTCATCCATAAAGACCTCAATGCATTTTTCGATAAATTCAGAGAAAATAGATATCATGCATCTTTGAAAAGTAGCAGGTGCATTGCACAAACCAAAAGGCATCCGTCGATAGGCAAAAGTGCCGTACGGGCAAGTAAAAGTGGTTTTATCATGGTCTTCACTGGAAATAACAATCTGATTATAACCAGAATAACCATCCAAAAAGCAATAAAACTCTCTCCCTGCCAACCTCTCAAGCATCTGATCAATGAATGGCAATGGAAAATGGTCCTTGCGTGTGGCCTCGTTCAGCTTCCGGTAATCGATACAAACTCTCCATCCGGTTACTGGCCTGGTTGCAACCTCTTCTCCTTGCTCATTCTTGGTTATGCACATCCCTCCTCGTTTGGGTACGACCTGCACCGGGCTAACCCATTTGCTATCAGAGATAGGATAGATTATACCAGCATCTAAGAGCTTGATAACTTCTTTCCTTACCACTTCTTGCATAAGGGGGTTCAATCGCCTCTGAGGTTGACGGGAGGGTTTAAACTCTTCTTCCATTAGAATCCTGTGCATGCAAATAGAAGGGCTTATTCCTTTTATATCAGAAATGGTCCAACCTATTGCATGTACATGTTTCTTAAGAACGACCACCAGAGCATTTTCTTGCTCTTGGGAGAGCTTAGCCGAAACAATCACGGGTAACTTTTTATGTTCTGCGAGAAACGCGTACTTGAGATGATCGGGTAGTGTTTTAAGTTCAAGCTCTGGTGGACATTCAACGGAAGGGAGTAGTTTGCGAGAATTGGGTAGTGGGAGAACAGATTTACCTTCGGGATCCTGCATCAGTACAGGATCCTCTTCCTCCTCTTGGTTGGCGTCATCATGGAATTCGATGCCGTCAAATTCCTCCAAATCCCCTGTTTCGGGATCGGCAAAGTGAACGGCTTTGCATCCTTTGTGCTCCACGCCAGCAGGCTTCAGTACCTGCTTTGATAGTTCATCCAGCATCATTTCACAATCAAGTTCAGAGTCTGGCTCTTCCCTAACTATTACATTTTCAAATGAAAAACACGAACTGTCATTCGGAAATTTCTGCAATTTCTCCATATCAAAGATGATCTCCTCGCCATCAACCCTTAAGGTGACTTTTCCGGATTTAGCATCAATCAGTGCACCACCAGTGGCTAGAAATGGGCGTCCAAGGATAAGCGGCATTTCAGAATCCTCTTCAATGTCGAGGACGATGAAGTCGACCGGGAAAAGAACCTGCCCGGTTTTGACCACAACATCCTTGAGGATTCCTACGGGCTGAGTGATCGATCTGTCTACAAGTTGCAGTCTCATCTTGACCGGTTAAATTTCTCCAAGCTTAAGGCGAACAGCCATAGCTAGTGGCATCACATTGATGCTTGATCCTAAATCACAAAGCCCCATACTCACTTTGGCCTTTCCGAATTGTACTGGAAGTGTGCAACATCCGGGGTCCTCTTTCTTTTCAGGCATTCTCCTCTGAACGATGGCACTGCATGTGCTGTTGAGAATAATTACCTCTTCCTGCTCAACCTGCCTTTTTCCTGAAATCAATTCTTTCAAGAACTTAGCATAGATGGGCATTTCGGAAATCATTTCTGTGAGAGGAATGGTTATCTCTACAGACTTTAATCGTTGCAGAAATTTCTTGAATTTAAGATCATGTTCTTTATTTTTAAGCCGCGCAGGATAAGGAATCCTGGGCATGTACTTGTTATTAGCAATTTTTGGTGGTGAAGGGAAGGAAGTTGTACCTTCACCTGTACCCTTATCTGTTTCAGCCGTTTCAGGCGCAGCTTCAGTCTGCAATTCGGCTGTCTCTTTTTCTGCTTCGTTCCCATTATCAGCTTCCTTACCAGCATTGTCAACAATATCATCTTCTTCAAGTTCTGCTCCAGTATCTGCTCCCTTTGGTCCAGCTAGTACTCTTCCAGATTTCAAAGTTATTGCCTTGCATTGCGGGTTCTTTTCCGCAGTACTAGGCAATGTTCCTTTGTCCCTTTTCTGCATCTCATTAGCCATCTGTGTAACTTGGGTCTCCACATTTCTGATGGAGGCTTGCAGTTGATTGTTGATCTCTTTCTGACTAGTGATGAAATCAGTCATCAGATTCTCAAGCCTTGAAGGAGGCTTTTGATTCTGATTCTGATTTTGATGCTGATTCTGATTCCACTGGCCTTGGTTTGGGACAAACTGAGGCTGGAAACTCTGATTGGGCTGAAAGTTCTGGAAATTCTGAGGCGGCCTCTGCTGGATCTGAGGTTGGAAACCTGGATTCTGAAAATGTTGGCCCCTATTCTGATTGAATCCTTGGTTCTGCTGAGGATTGAATTGCTGCTGTGGCTTATTCAAGAGATGTGAGTTCAAGGCGTTGTTGTTTGAGTAGGACAAATTCGGGTGTCTATTTGGAAAAGCTCCTGCATAGTTACAGCTCTCAGCTGTGACTTGCTCACATGTGTCAGTTGCATGAGCGCCTTGACACAGTCCACAGATCACATCAGTTTGCTGTCCCTGCACAGAACTTCCAACTCCTTGATTTACAGACAACGCTGCCACTTGCTCTTGAAGCTTTTCAATGTCTGACTTCTCTACTGTACCTACAGCACATAAACTACGAGGGGGAGTGAGATTACCATCATCAGTTAGAACAGAACGGTTTACACTCATGGCTTCAATCTTTGCCTAGGCTTGGTCCATCGGTATGTAAAGCAAATGTTGACCACCAGCAGCATCAAGCATGGATTTCCATGCTGGAGTCAGACCACTGTAGAACTTTCTTAATCTCTCCCAGTCATGGAAGCCATGTTGAGGACACTTTCTGAGTAGGTTGAAGAATCTTTCCTTTGCATCATACAAGGACTCGTCTGGTTTCATCTTGAATTCCGCAATTTTAGAGCGGCATTCATCCACCTTGGACTCCGGGAAGTATTTTGCTAGGAAGTTTCTGATCACATCTTCCCATGTAGACTTCTGATTTACGGGCAGTGACTTGTACCATGTTCGTGCTCCGCTTGTCAGAGAGAAGGGGAATAGCCTTAGTCGAATAGTGTTTGCGGGTACATCACGATTCTTGATCGTGTCACACAATTCTAGGAAGGTTTGCAGGTGATCATGGGGATCTTCATGACTTGCTCCGGCAAACTGGTTGCTCTGGACTAGATTGATTAGGGTCGGTTTCAGTTCGAAGTTCCTGGCCAAGAATGGAGCTTGTCCAGGAATGTTCAGATATGGCTCTAAAATCGGCTGCATGTAATCAGCAGCAGCTGCTGCTTGATGATTGTTCTCAGGCCCGCCTTGGTACTGCTGTGGGTAGTAGTTCTGAGGCATGAAATAGTTCCTCAGATCATTGAAATCATTCGGATTCTGGGGATTCTGATGGTGGTTATGGTATTGCTGATTCTGCTGGTTTTGGAAATTTTGCTGATTTGGTTGGTTTTGGTTGTTTGGTGGGTTTTGGTTCGGGTTGGGAGGGGGTGCCTCGAAGTGCTGCTGCTCCATGTTTGATGGATTCCCACCTCCTTGTATGATCTGGGGAGGGGGGTCATCCAAATCATCATGATCAGCATCTTCGGGGTCTTCCTCAATGTTGTGAAGTGGGGGATTGGGTTGAATGATTGGTGGGATGTCAGGGTTTGCCATTTCGGAGATATCGCTGCTGGTGCTTGGCGAAAGTAATGCCTGTCGTTCCCGTTCCCTTCTTCGTTTAGTCTCCGCCCTAAGACGTCGAGCTGTCTTTTCTATCTCTGAATTAAACGGGATCTCGGCTGGCGTCTGCTTCCTCCTTTGCATAGAACAACGGCTTCAATAATGACAGTACCTGTACAATCCCCAGGTTAGAAGTGGTTCTGAAGGTGAATATTTATAATTATATGTATAGGCTAATCTAGGAGCAATGAGGAATGTAATTCTCTAAATAAAACGGCGCTGCATCCTCCCCGGCAACGGCGCCATGAAACTTTTGACAATTTCCGTCCCACGAGCATTTTCTAAAATATACCAGGTTAGATTTATTACATGAAAAGAGTTATGATTTACGGGAAGGGGTTTAGGGATATATATATATTAAGCTTAATAGTCTTTTTATTACTCAAGTATGGTGCTTTGGTTTCGAATGGCGCTGTGGTCCTCTCTGTCATGAAATGTTGACAAATCTCATGGCACAGCCGGGATAAATTGACCTTCAGCCTGTCACACTGAGGATCCCCGCAAATATGCCATGATACTTCTCATCAATCCTTGTCATAAGATTTCCTGCCATGAAACTTTTGACTGATTCCCACTACATGAGTATTTTCCGAAAAATCATGATCCTGGTTTAGATTTTATTTAATGAAATCAATTTATGATGGCGGGGTTGTGATTAGGGATATATTTATAAGTAGTCATGTTTTTATTGCTCGTGTTTAAGAAACTGTGCCCCCGAAAGCGCACGGTGTCAAAAATTGCAGTAATTTATAGTAAGACCGGATCGTTCACTGGAGGATGTGCGATAGAAGCAAGTCCCACGTCGTTTTACTAGATTTTCCATTCGTATTGCTCAATAGGTTTGAAAGATGATTAATATCTACTGACATGAATTTAAACTAGATCTTGAAAGCAGTTAAATTAATCTACAAAGCAAATAAATCTATTCTAGAAAGCGGATAAAAATTATTCTAAGAATGCAGTAAACATTATCTATGAAAGCAGGGAAAAGGTGCATTGTGCCAACCGTGAAGCTGAATCACAATGTAGACAGAAAGGACAGGAAGAAAAGAATGAAAATTGGACAAGAGTGAGATAAAGCAGTACTAAACTTCCATTTTTATACACAGATCTTTGTTTGGGATAATTCCATCAGATAGCTAATTCTCATGCTCTCAATAATGCTTTCCCTTTAACAGACAGGTACTTACAATATGAGTTTACATGTTCTTAAGACCGCAAATTCTAAGATACCACAGATTTGTAACTGCCCTGGCCTGGGTGTGTTACTTCATCTGTGGTGGAAAAGCATCACCCGACACATCATTTATTGAAATGTCAAGTACCACTATCATTCTCCCATGTCACACCCAAAGATTTGAATTAAGCCCTAAACTATCCCTTAACTGTCAATCCTAGTAGCAGTTACACAACTCTCAATACAACCGAGTGACCTCTAATGAAAGCGGTTAAAAGAAAGCGGTAAAGAAAGCATTTAAAACCTATCACTCGGAGGTTTTGAAAATCTGACCCTGGTAGTAAAAGACAGCTCCCCATCAGGATGAAGGAGTATGGATCAAGAATTCCCGGCTCTCAGTGAACCACTAGTGTGTTCACTTCCTTCCGGGTGATTATGAGATACAAACTAATGAAACGAACTAATAAATTAGTTCGTTCCGGATGCATTCACTCAGGACTCAAAAGTAGGCTTTGGCAGAAGAGGATAGCAGTTGAAAGAAAACTCAACCCTATCTTGGAAAATAACCAAGGCCTGGATGATGTTCCTCTAAGATCATTTACTACACTGTATTTGAATCCAAGTGGACCCCATCTCGGTGTAGCACTTAATCTTACATTTCCATCAACCAGCAATTTTGGAAAATAATGGATTTGAAAATCATTCCCTGTCAGGTACTAGACTCTCAGTTAAAACACAGACCCTTTCAGTCTAGGCGAGACCTACTCGCTGAATCTGCTTCTAATTTCCCAAAATACAACCCTTGACAGGATATGAATTAGTCATAACTGAAGAATTTATCCCTTACTCAGATCCGAATTTTTTAAAGAGGTTTTTGTTGGAAATTTATAAAGCAATATCTGTTTGAGATCTAGACTTCTATTGTCCAAGGGAAGGATCCCAAAATAATTACAGACCACAATAGTATATAATATTATCATGCATAAAGATATATGGAAGTGCAAAATTAATTGACCCAAAATATAAATGCGGGTCTAGACAGAAGGTGAAACACAGACATGAAGTAGTCAAGGGACCAAAGTAATGGCAGAATAATCAGGTGGACTGTAAACATCTACTGTCCAATTTCCCAATTACTCGGATGGAGCGAATTTAGACAGCTTAGACCCTATAATGGTGGTGTCAACACCAGTTGGGCCTCCACTGTCTGTGAATTCGGATAAAAACCTACATGCTTCCCTTCTATAATGATCATCAGTTGGCATTGACTGATGCCAACTGACTCCCAGTACGGATTGGAATTTAGGTTTGGAAATTAAGATAATAATAAAAAATAAAACTGTATCTGGATGGGAGTCAGCCGAGCAGCTATCATAACCCCGGATGGGCGAACCGCCAAGGCTTCCACTGACAATCGTCCAGACCATGCAAAATAACAATCAGTAACTAATACCCAGAATACGAGCTAGTTATCCATGAGGGAGTACCCGCCAACATTAGTCTGATGTATTCTTTACTAATGGTTCCACACAACACACAAAGACAAAATAAATAAGAAATAAAAGAGATCCCTTGTATGAGAGACATTGGTTTCTCATGCAAGGTTGTGGATTGGGTCCACATGTGATGGTCTTAAATAATCCTTCCTACCATAATTAATTACAGTCCAGATTATCTGTTTAAACCATCAAGATTTTGTTTATACAAGAGTGTTTTAATGGCAATTGAACAAAGGTCCTTTAATCATGATGATTGTCGATGTTTGATTATTACTAATCTCAATCCTTAATCATTAACGAGTCAAGGGTTCAATTAATTAAGTGATGCAAATGGAGAATCAAAATTCGGGCAGCATAACACCCTATATTGCAATTCCAGAATGTTACATCCTAACCCGTGGGATTATGATGTGAGTGTTGCAATATAAAATAGGAAGAGAATGAAGGTTGTTTGAGATTAAATAGAGGGAGAGGAACCCTTGTCGCGATATCATAAATTTTGTCGCGGACCGAGGTCCGCGACATGGACATCCCGACAAGTTTTTAGAATTTTTGGCAGCATAACGCCTCTTCGTCGCTATGCAAGATTTTGTCGCGGAACGTGGTTCCGCGACAAGAGTGACATCGCGACAAAGTGTTTTCAGAAAATTCCTAAAGCATTTGAACCTTTGTCGCTATGCATGGAAATTTTGTCGCGGAACGTGGTTCCGCGACAAGGTGTTCCGCGACAAAGTGTTCAAAGATCAAGGAACATGGCATAATTTTTCTGTCTCAGAATGGGATTCTGTCGCGGAACGTGGCTCCGCGACAAGATGATTCCGCGACAAAAAGCCATGAAGACAAAATGCAAGAGTTTGGCTCCTTTGTCGCTATGCATGGACAGTTTTGTCGCGGAACGTGGCTCCGCGACAAGGTATTCCGCGACAAAGGGTTTTAAATTATGGAGACAAGTGTCTTGAAACACCTTGGTCGCGGAACAGCCATTTTGTCGCGGAACGTGGTTCCGCGCCAGAAGGCGGTTGGCGCCCAAGGTGGTTCAGGACAAAAGTCAGAAAAAGCAGAAATGAACAGTGGCATGCAAACAGCGTGATCTCACCCTATTTCAGATCAAAAAGCTATTCTAAGCTAAAAATAAGCAAGAAACATCCAAAATAAAGAAGAACATGCCTAAACAAAAATAACAAGGATGGGCAGAATATTAAAATAAAGCAGGCGTCCTAATCTAGGGTTTGGTCACACATCCACACAACATTATCCATAAAATGCTAACAGTAAACATAAATAGGCATAATGGGGGTCAAGAGACCCCAAAAAGAAAAAGAAAGCATAAATCCATGGGGTGTGAGACCCATTTCATGATTTGGGACACAAATGATGAATGTTTTCCCATATTATTGAAGAGGTATTGTTAATACCCATGATTTGGGTATTACAAACCCTAAAACAAGAGTTTAGAAACCAAAACATGGTATAAAAATGGCTATCTAAGCAACTGTGAACAGTAAAAATACTAAACTAAGCTAAACTAAGAGCAAAAATTAAATAATACATGAAAATAAACCTAAACTACTCTACCTAAGGAAGAACTCCTAAGCTTGCCTTCAAGAGCTCTACAAAGATTTCAATCTCTCCAACTAGCCCCCTTAGCTCATGGGAGGCACCTCATATTTATAGAAGTGTAACCCTAAGCCCATGGGCCTTGATTCTAGCTCATTGTGTCTTAAGACATCACACACATCACAGCTTTGTCTCGGAGCATCAAGTTGGTCGCGGAACACACTGCATGTGGCAAGGCTTCTCGACTGGGTCTTGTGTCTCTAATTGTGCATCTTGGTCGCGGAACATGCCTTTGTCGCGGAGCATGCCATCGCGACAAAGGTCATCGCGACAAAGGGCTTGGCTGGTCTCCTATTCATCTGGGCCACTTGGTCGCGGAACCCCTCCTTTGTCGCGGAACACTGCATCGCGCCAAGGGGCTTCCGCGACAAAGGTCTTCCTGGGCCTGTTGGATTGGGCTAGATGGGCCGAAAATATTCTTTTTGTGGGCTTTTCTATCTTTTTCCCATCTTTTTGTTTCCTTTTCTTTTTCTCATGTTTTTGGATTTTTCTAACATAAATATGTAATAAAATTACATATTTATGTCTTTTTCACACCAGCTTATTATTTTTACAATTATGCATAAATCAGTCCAATTCGACTGCTTTCTTACTTAATGTAAGACCGGAATGCGATCAAATGCCCGTTTAAGACACGGAAATGGATTGAAAATAATGGTCATTTCTGGCCATTATCAGTGTGGTAGTAAATACTCGGTGGTTGGCTTTCAAAAAATTATACCTTCCGATTTTGTTGTGTTAATTTCTTTGTTACTTGCTACTTAAATTCCATCCCTTTGTTCTGTAAACGCTTTTCTCTCGAGTTTGGTTGCTACCGAATGGTGTTGTTGCTATACTTCACTGTTAAATTCCACAATTTCTTTTCACTAAATCGATTGTTTGTGCAATTTCCTTCAATGTATGTTGTATGAATTTCCTCTATTCTGCCGGCCAAATATTTCTTTAACATTTTGCAAATCCCGCCTTTTAATTGTTGTTTTCATACTATGAAATGTGTTGTGGAGATTTTAATTATTCAGACAGAGGATTCCTAGAAATCTCCGTTGTAAGAAATTAGGAGTGAGAAGGAGTATAACCTATATCAGTACGGAGACAATGAACCTCTTCTTTTGGATATTCTTGATGGTTTCTTCAATTATGAGGCCTCATTAGATGCTGTAGTTTTTATTTCTTACTATTTCCCATTTCTATTATTCTTTCCGCTATTGCTCTCTATACATGTATATAGTATGGTGGTTGCTGCAACATGATCTTTTGGAAAATGTTTTGGATTTTAATCAATTAAAATCTATGCAACTTGGTATTCATAAATTGACTATTCTGTTACAAGTTTTTAGCTTTGTCGCCATCCGTGCAATAACCGATTGAGTTCACAAGATTGGGATGGTACAGCAAACTTAGCATAAGAACTCCCACAATAAATTCTTGAGTCCCTTGAAGTCCCTCAAGATTGAGCTGCTTCACAGCAACAATCTGCTCCAATGAAAGACGATCAGTGAGCGCCACACAAAGCACATACAACATCAATCAAAGTTAATCAATCTTCTATATTCCTAAATATTGGAAAAGTAATTTCAAATTTCAACTATGGATAAGCATTCAAAACTTTTTGGAAGAATAGAAGCTCACCAAACCGGATTCCAAACGGCCTTTGTAAACACACCCAAACCCGCCCGAACCAATCAAATTAGCCTCCCTAAAGTTCTGTGTGGCCATTGCAAGCTCCTTGAACATGAAGCTGCGCGCCGCATTACCCTTCTTGATATTGGTTTCGCTACCTTTCGCTCTCATAGAACCCGCCCTCTTCCCATTCTCTACATAATTCAGCACCACAAAACCAAAAACCAAGCCAAAAACATAAAGATCATTCATTCCCTAGTTCAAAATTACAGTGTGAAAGACAAATAGCTTCACTTATCAATCATTCTTACCACTATCATTAGCATCCGCCTTTCGTTTCCCACCAACTGCGAATCAAATCATTGGCATAAAACCAAAAATGCAAGTGGAGTTACTAACCATACACATATGTACAGCAAACACACTCATTCACATCCGCATATTCAAATGATAGGAAATAACCAGAAGACTCACCGGATCTCGGGTGTAATTTCTCATCATAATCTCTAACATCCTTATTACCAGGGTTCATGCAAGAAAAGCAACCCATTTCTCTTTTCTGTCTCTCCCTCCTTCCAAATTCTTATCCTTTGATCCTTCTAAGAGCGGAAGTCAAAGAGACAGAGAGGTCCCAATAAATTGAGCCCAACTATCCCAAATCAAATACCATAATCAATCACCAAACATCACAGAAATTGTCAAGAAGATACAAACAAAAGGAAAAACAAATTTATACTATGAGAGGGAGTGGTTACATATTCCCACTCCTAACGTGATGCAAGCAAATCCAAATCCCAGCAAATATATAATACTAAAATGAACAATACACGCTTAAACCTCCGAAGGAAAAACAAAGCAAACAAAGAGATCTCTACGCGTTTACACTCATAGATCTATACCAAATGGAAATTGGTCACAAAACCCAAAAGTAAAAGACACCCCAACAACAATTTTTATTCGTAGTATCGTAGCCCCAAAACGAACAAAAGATCACACGATTAGCGATTCAAAAAATCGCGTCTTTCTAGGAACAAAAGAAGGAACTTTTGAGCTATAATTACATTGGAAAAAGAAAAGAAAGAAGTTGAAACCAAAACCCCACGAAATTAAACATCAAATCCTTCTATTTCCCCAAAATCAACTCAGCATTTCCTTTTTCTTCCACATCCACAGGATCGAGCGGCTGAGCCCTGGTTGGGGGCAAACACCAAACAATTTCAAAAGCTCATTTTGATATTAGTTCTCTCAGATTGGGAAGATATTGCACAAAAGTAAAGGGAAAAATGCTAATCATTCCCCCACCTGTTGTGAAACTTCTTTTAGTTTCTGCTCCAACTGAGCGTCATCAATCAATAGCGAAACGACATCTTCAGGCGCCAAAAGATCCCCCTGAACATGACCACCAGTCATGACAAGTTGTTGTACTGTGCTCTTCTGGCTGGCTCTCTGTAGAATCTTTTCCTCTACAGTCTCCTTACATATTAATCGGTAGACAGTTAGTACAACATGGGAAGATAACATTCAGAAGGGAAATTATCAATGCTGCTTAAAATAAAGACGTTTCAAAATAAATTGCTGACAGAAAACCTATCGTTTGATTGCATGAATTGTGTGACCCAAAAACATAGAATTAAACAAGAACGAGTGCTCAATTGAATAGCAAATAGGTAGAAAGAGTTTAACTTGTTACGAAAATGAAACACTTCAGTATTCGAAAAAAAACTAAAATAAAACTAATGTTAAAAGCCAACAATTACGTGCAAGCCATCTATAAGACATTGTTTTATTAATCGATAAAACATGTAAAAATGGTTCAATGAAAAATAAAATGCAGCGTATTTAAATCAATTTTTGCTCATGGTTCTTAGAAACTGGTTAGCTGAAAATAACACCACCCATTCAAAGCTTTTTAGAGGAGAAGTTATAGATTTTTTTTGGTTATGTTTTCGATGACTGCAGGGTGTTTCATCTGGTCCATTTCAAACATAACCTAAACTTTGATGTTTCAAGTGCGCAATGATTTGTTTTTGTTGGTCAACTAATCGAATAGTTCCTTCTATATTTCACCAGGATAAAGAGGTATTAGTTGCCAAAATTGATAATCCTATATGTGAAAAATGAAGATGAAACATATCTGCACTACCTAATTTAATTTGCATAGCAAAATGTAGCGCAGAGATGGGGATAAGGAAACTAATAAAAAATTTAAACACTCAAAAAACTACAGGCACATTAGGATATTTAGAGGTTAAATTGGTAATGGTATTTACAAATGAAAAAATATAAATTATAGATTATCTTATCTTATCTTATCTTATCTTATCTTACCATTTATAAAGAGCACTTCCAAAATATTTTCTACTGTCAATTAAAATCTGGACCGTCCATCCCATTCTAATTTGATTTCTGGCCATTGGATGCCTCGGAGTCTGCATAGCCGTTGGATCATTGCTCAATTGATATTTGGCCGTCCGATCGGCAATGTAATTTTTCACCGCTGGATGTTGCAGCCAATTGGCAATCTTGAGCGTCGGATCGGAGGTTTCTTACCCATTACGCATTCGTCTCCAATGAAATTCTCTGTCTTCTTTTCTTACAGATTACAGATACAGATTACGGACTCCACTCCTCCCGGTTTCGTCTCCCTTGCAGTCTCACCCTCGCCCTTCTAGCACCGACCCAACGCAACTCACAACGCCACCGATTTCGCCGGATAGTGTGCGTACCCGTGGATCTTTGCTCAATTCAATTTGGAGCGTCCGATCACCATTTTCATTTTTTTACCTAAAGTCGGATCCTTTTCTTCAAACCTACGCAAACCTAATTTGTCCATCGCCATCTTCTCCTGCTCTCTAGGTCGGACCAACTGTCCTCGCCGTCGCGGCTTTCGGGTCGACTGGCCCTCGCCGTCGGCCGGCCGCAGGAAGGCACGAAGGAAGTCTGCACCGCCTCTCCGCTGTCCATCGCCGCCGCCTCGTCGTTGAGCGCCGCTCTTCCAGGCGAGCCGCTCCTCTTGGCGATCGGACTCCTAGGTCAGGGGGGCACACTTGTTCCGCCTCTTTTTTTAGTATAATTTTGTTTTTCGGGGGCATTACAGTTTAGAGTTTTAGAATTTAGGGTTTTATGTTAAAATTTGTTGTCAATGTTTCGCATTTGTTTGGCAGGCTTATAGATTTGATGAAACTTTTCGATTTGTTTATCCCCGTTTTTGGTCAAACAGCTCCACTTTTGGCAGTTTTACATGTGTTCTTTGGTGTATGTGGTTTTATTTCTCAATTATTCGAATGATATGTTCTGATTTGGTTTTGCTTGGCATTGTTTGGAGTTGTATTGCTGAAAGGTTACTATGATATTCTTTTGTAGGCTTCATGTTCTTTTTGAAAGCCTTGCAAGTTATTCATGCTATTCAGTATGGTTCATTTAGTATTGTAGTTTTATTCATTTATTTCATGTCATCCACTTTGGGTTCATTATGCTTTTGCAACAGGATGCATGCAGCTGTGCAGAAAAGTATATACTCGTCCAGATTAAGCTCGATGATCTTGCAACCAGGCTCTTCATAGAGTCCTCATAGATCATTAGCAAAACTGGAACTGAGTGATGGCAGTAGATTATATTCCAAATTAGTGGTAAGCTTCAAAACACCTAGGCTTTCCAGCTGCTTTGCATTGTTACACAGATTTTTTTTTTTTGGGGTCTATTTTCCATTCAGAAAGCTGTATAAATAGACTTCTTTTATACAATTCTTATATTCTTTTCTTCATGGTACTTATATATATATATATATATATATATATATATATAGGTTGGATCAGATGGGTCCAAGTCACGTGTTAAGGAGATAGCAGGAAGAAGCAACCCGTGACAATCCAAGCTATTCTTTGACCTATGGAAATGCAAAATCAGCTGCTCAAATACAAGATCACCTATGGTCCAGATCAAGTGCCCCTCGATCGTTCCTGCACGTCATCTGGGTTGTGGCTCTTTAAGGTAAGGATTCACTGTAATTTTAGGGCTATTGTTTGGGGGGTTCGAAATTGGGGACCAAATTGTCACCCGGAACACCTTGTCCTAATGATTATCTGTGCTTTAAGAGTTTTTAGCATTATGAGTTGTTTGACGCTGCTTTGAGATCCGTGAGGTCACACACTTCTTGATTCAATCTACTGATTTTCTACAATTTATTTGCAGGTGTCCCTTCTGTAGAACATTAGGCATTACTCATGGCTGATTCAGAAGAAAATAGTGCTTTGTTTCCAAGTTTCATTCTGTCAGTCATTGCACTACCTTTAGTTCCCTATACAATACTAAAGTTACTCCGAGCTGCTACCAAGAAAGAGAGGAGCATCCATTGTGGATGTTCTGACTGCAATCGATCTAGCAAATATAAAAAATCTGTATTTCAACGGGTCCGTGACATGTGATTTGTCCAGTTCATGTTCTTTAGCTGTTTGTGGTGCAATTAATCATATATCTTTACTGCCAATTCTGCTATATCAGATTACAACCATCACAGCATGTGGTAACCTGACTCTGGTGCTGCTATGGGTCACCGTGGTGTTTCTTGTTTATTATATTAAGCATATAAACCAGGAGGTACGCTGTGCTTGTCAATTTTTTTTTAATTATTTATTTTGCTTATATCTAAGCGACCATTTGAACTTATTTCGTATTCTTTTGTTTGATTGTGTAATTTTCTAATCAACTTAGATCCAAACCTTTGAGCTATTCAGTATTCTTGGGTTGGAACCCGGGGCATCAGATTCTGAAATTAAGAAGGCATACAGGAGACTCTCCATTCAATATCACCCTGATAAAAATCCCGACCCAGGTTATTTTAGTTTCTCTTTTATGAACTGTGATGATGAAATTAATTGAAACAGACCCACAGCTTTCGACTTGCATGCCTATAAAAGCAGAAGTTTTGAATTTGCAGCTGCTCATAAGTATTTTGTGGAGTCCATAGCCAAAGCATACCAGGCGCTGACTGATCCAATTTCTCGGGAGAATTTTGAGAAGTATGGTCATCCGGATGGTAGGCAGGTAAAAAGTTGTTTCACTGATCTGAACAGAGAATTTAATTAGAAGTTGAGCATCATGAGTCTGTGACTTTAACATACATGGTGCAGGGCTTTCAAGTTGGAATCGCTCTTCCTAAGTTTATTCTTAATATTGATAGTGGATCTGGTGGGATATTGTTGATGTGGATAGTGTTGCTCTTCATATTGTTGCCGCTGGTGGCAGCTGCTATATATCTTTCGAAATCTACAAAGTATTCAGGAAATTTTGTCAAGAATGACACCATAGGTGCCTATTTTCACTTCATGAAGCCTTCCTTGGCCCCAAGGTATCTGCTGTACAGTCTTCTCTTTTATCTCTGGTATATTGCTTGGTTAAAGCAAGTCGAAATCATAATTATATCTTCGAATTTGAATTGTGTGCTTTTTGATCACAAAATAATCTTCTTGATGAATAATGAAAATGCTTGATAATTGCACCATATTATGCAGAACATGCTAAAGTTTGGTTCTTTATTGAATATTGGCCATGGTAATGCTGTTAATCCTATGATCTTGTAATGATGGCAGGTGCTCACAATCAGGAGTGTATTTTATTTGAAATTTGATAGTTTAATCACATTCTTGGTGTTTTCTTTTGAGGTTACTTTTTATTATTCATTGAAAAAACTAATTCAAATTTCATGTTTGATGTTTCTTTTATCCACTGCCATCTGGTGACTCATGCTGCGTGATTATCTTCTCGGTGAATGCTGTGTAAGTAACCAATATGAGTTCGTTAATTTAATCTGATTGCCCATTGCTGTTTCATATTCCCAGACAGCCCTGTGAATGAAATGCTGTGTCTTTTCGTAATGTGCAATTGATTAATAGAATTATTTTTCCAGCCTTGCAGGACTTGCCTTCATGTTTTCTAGCAGTATTCTTCTCCAAATTGTGGTAAGTTTTGATGCATACGGCCATGCCTGTGGCCATTGGTGTAACCAGATATTATGTATGTCATTAAGTATCATTTTGGGGCTGTTTCTATCTCATCATTTAGTGAATTAGCTTCTTTTAGGTATTTTTTTATTAAATGATAACTAAATAATTTGAAAGAATATTAGGCCGGCCCCGTTTAGTCTGCCGGAATTCGGAGGATTTGGATTTTCAAATCCTTCCTAATCATGTTCGGTAAAAGTTGGACAAATGGCTTTGAAAATCTTTGATATTTTGAAATCCTGCTAACATAGGATTTCAAGATTATTACCCTACCCGTGATAATTGGTGTGGGCATATTTTGATTCAGTTTTTCTGTGACTTGAGAATTGTGATTTCCACTTATCTGGTAGTTTCATTCTTTTGGCTACAAATTTGCAGTCCAGTTTTTTCCTTTCCCATGTTAGCAGCTTGATGAATGCCATTTTAGCCAGTCATGTGCGGTTGTGTTTTAAATGATACTAGAACTGTTTATACAACATTTTATCAATATGCAGTCCAAGAAGTTAGGTTGATTGTGTCTTTCATTTGTTTGCAGAGCATAAAGGGTATGTCTTCTCTTATGGAGCTTGACCTCTCAGACAATAATATTTCTTCTCTTCCAGCAGAACTCGTTTGTCCGGAAATTTCCTTCTTCATTTCAGAGTAGATTTTTGTTTTGTTATCTTGATGGATGGGTATTTGGTTTTATCTACATTTTTGTGAATTTTATATCCAGAATTATAAGATAATTTGATGTCCCTATGATCGAAATTTAATGTTCCTTGTACATTATGTTGAATACTGTAAATTGCCAAATCATTGATTGGTCTTTATTTGGTAAACTGGTTAGAGCTAAAATCAGCTTTCGGCAAATTGTCTTCTACCTCTTTTTATCCGAAAAGACAGAAAACAAGGAGAGGGTTTGAATATACCTCTAAATTTCCCTGTGATTCGCTTTGTTACATATGAGGATAAATCACTTCTCATGACCTCTGCTTTTGCACACCTTTGCCTTGCCAAACTCATATTGTATCAATATATCTTCCCCTATTGATTTGAAAAAAATGGTTGATTTGTCTAGGCCTACAGCCGGGATAGAAGGCAGTTCTGGCGAGGAAGAAGAAGACGGAGAGAGTGCAGAAACAAGTTATTCTGCAGAATAAGAGAAGCATCTGGATGGATGCATTCTAGAACAGCCAAGGGATTGGGGATTCTAATGTGTTGTGTTTCATCAGAGGTTATGTACAGTTTTCCCTTTTGTCATTTTATTGTTATCTGTGATATTGATTTACCGTAGTTTATATATTGTTGTTTGTTGTTGTAATTACTTGGATTGCTCTTACATATATTTTCATTGAATGCAGTTAATATTCCCTTATCTAGAGTTGGATATGAAGTATTTTGATTTGGGTATTTTGAATCGTGATGCTACAAATGATAAAGTTACTGTTGAGGGTGCTGAAGCGGCGCTCGAGTAAGTTTGCAGGGTTCTGAGATGGTTTTTGACTGCTTATTTGATCTTTCCATTAATTCATTTTGTTTGTTTCTTGATTCCTGATAGTCAAAGAGATTTAATGAGATTCAAATTAACTTTGAACTTTCTTGTGGAGTTTCTGTTGTGTGAATTACATTGCGTCTTAACTGCTCATCTTGGTTCCAGATTGATTGGTAATCTTTCCTATTGTTGAAAGTGTCGTACTGTATTTTCTTGGCAGCTGTGTTTGATGTAATATTTTGTTGCACGGCCAAGGTAGCTATGAAGATCGTACTGAAATGCTTTGTTTAATTGTAGATCTTGTGGAGGCAAGTATTTATGCTGATAAGTCTGAGTGAAGTTGTGATATGCTCTTCCATTATGTCAATCCTCGTACCTTCGATTTCTTTGTGCATTCTCATAATTAACCATGTGCATCTGATATATTTTGCCCTTTACAGTATTGATGAGCAAGTTCTAAAGATATACAACTAATATATGCTATAGCTGAGAAACAAGCTCAAATATTTTCAAAAGAATGCAAATTGTTTCCTGCAGATGTGCAGATCCAATCAATTTATCCATCATTCCATTGTAAGAAATCATTCTTCTTCTTCTTTTTTTCTTTTCTTTTTTTCATTTTTTTTGTTGATTCTTTGCGTTGTAGTTAAACAATATTGCTTTAGATCCTTCCAGAATCAAGATTCATTCCTGAATGATCATATTGCCTGAATAATCTGGCGTGAATTTAAATTATCGAAATACTTTTGGCAGTTCAAACTACTTAACATGGTTTTATTTTTATAATGTCTTCAAGGATTCTCGTCAGTTTCTCATGGTGCTTTGCTCCCTTGGACAAAGTGTCTTAGTTGCAAACTTCAGAAACACAGAATAGGAATTTTAGATGTATATTTATATTTGTATCTCTCTGACTGATGTCTAGCTAGATGTCAAGCCTTTGCTACACAATCATTCAGTTTAATCTCCTTGCTAAGTTCACTTGATTCTTTGCGTTGTAGTTAAACAATATTGCTTTAGATCCTTCCAGAATCACTACAAGAAAATCGCCCGTAGGCAACGACTGGGGGCGAGGACAATTATTTTCCTCGCCTGTGGGCGAGGACATAGGCAACGATATAAATATGTCGTCGCCTAAGGTTTTGCAATTCTTGAATTATTAATTTTCCCCAAAAATAGCAAGGAATGAGGTGACGAAAACTGGTTTTCTCGCCAATGGAGCGAGCAATTGGGCGAGGAAATAAGAGTCCTCTCCCGATGGCGAGGAATGAGGAGACGATATGCATTCGTCGCCTGCGTGTGGTTCTAAAATATAGAATAAGCCCTAACCCCGCCAAAATCCCACATAGCATCAAAAAAAAAAGGGGAGCGTACTCTCCCCCTTCCCCTCCAAACGGAGAATTTCCCTTTCCCCTCCAAATCGCGCGACACAGAATCCCCAAGGCAACCCTAGCACCGGCGACAAACGGAGAACGGAGAACGGCAAGCTTTCGCAAACCCTTTCGGCCTTCATTCATTCAGGTAATTGGCTTCATCTTTTTGCGTGCTTTGCTTCCCGAATTTCCCGAACGCAATGGCGGTTTTTCAGTCGATTTTGTTTGGGCATTTTGGTGTTTTGATTTCTTTGGTATGTTGGTTTTTGTGATGGGAGTTACTAATCTTCGGTATGGTTGGTTTTTGTTGAATCAACGCCAACAGATTACTAATCTTCATTCTCTGAGAACAACGCCAAAATTGGTATGTTGGTTTTTGGGCTTTTGTATGAGTTTAATGGTTGCAAGTTATGAGTTTTGACGTTGCTGCTAAGTTCCCTTTTTTTTTTTCTTTTTTTTTCAGTCGAAATGTTTGCAGCACTTATGTGCTTCCCTGTTTTGTGATTTCTGTTTCCATTTGTTATATGTCTGGGATTGTTTGCAAGTTTCTGATTTCAAATGCACTTATATAGCACTTATATAAATCAAATTAGGGATGTGAACAGGTGAGACTTGAAATTTTGAATACATGATGGGGAAGCAATAGACATGTCTTCAAGTTTCTTGAGCTTTGTCTTTCAAATTCATAAGTTTGAGTTTTATTTGGTGAATGGTCTCCCGGCTAGGTTTCTAACAAGGCATGAATAATTTCAAATGGCTAGGAGTGCTTTATTATACATTTACCGCTGATGGTCTAGATTAATGCATTTTATTTAATTTGTTGGAACACATATTCGAATAAAAATAAAATGTTATGACAAATATAAGCAATCATAATAATTCTCATGCTTGTTTCTTTCTTCTAGTACTATAGATTACTTAGAACATTATATAGTCAAACATATTTTTATCATTTCTATGACTGTATTTACTTATTTTATTGTTTTATCAGGGAAGAAGAATTGGCAGCTGAGGTAGCATGGGTGGTTGTGGATCTCACTGCTCTTTCCAAAGTTGCTACCAGTTTGCTTGCAAAAAGTGATCTTCTGCAAATACTTGTAGATAGATTGGAATCATCAAATAGCCTGCAACTGCTTATCCCGGTAAAATGGCCACTATGACTTTGCATATTTTCTGATATGTAAAATACTATGTTCTTATTCAGCATAATCAATTCCAAAGAAAAAATATTTACACTTTGTTCGGTTCCCTGTTGCACTTTCACAAACATCAACTGGTTGATTAACCAAAGCAAAGCAAATTTTCAACATCTGACAATGTGTTATCATGGCATGGGCAATTTTGCTTCCATGTGACATCTTTTACTCTTATATTTGCAATCACATGGACATATTGGAGCTTTAAAATCTAGAGAATGGTGTTAATGTTGCTTAAACTCCCATGTCACCATTTAATTTCTGAAACGAGACAGAGTTGCTATAAATGAATATGAATTAATTAAAGCCGGTTGTCCATGGAGATGGAGTTATAGTAAGTAGTTGGACAAAGCCAAGCTGTATGCAGTGCTGTCTGCCCCAACTCCAAGTCAGGCACAGGCCTAGACTGTAGTACCTTCATCCCTAAA
This sequence comes from Hygrophila difformis, assembly GCA_030278955.1. Classification (NCBI taxonomy): domain Eukaryota; kingdom Viridiplantae; phylum Streptophyta; class Magnoliopsida; order Lamiales; family Acanthaceae; genus Hygrophila; species Hygrophila difformis. The sequence goes on along the minus strand of JAOANR010000331.1, from coordinate 171,392 downwards.
CTATTACATTATTGATAATTTATAAATTAATATACTCATAATAATATCCATTTAATCGTTTATTTGTATACTATATATAAAAAGATAAAAGGTAAAACAAGACTTGTGCAGCCATGACAAGTAAAGTACAGTTATCTCCTCCTGAAATTTCTTGCTTTACTTGAATAATTGTATACATGTAATTATTAAGTGTAATAATGTCGTTTCCATTTGATATAATTCAGCTATATCATTAAGTGCACGTTCATTTCAAAACGAAAAGTATCATCTATAATGAATTGACTGTAAACTTTTCTTGTACAGTTCTTACATTTTTAATTGATTAATGAATGTAACTCTCTATTGTTACTCTATGAATGAATGAATTGGATATATATGTATATAATATATGTAAAATAGTTTCTTTAACCAAGTTACAAATGTAGGAGTATTAATTAATTTTAATAAATTAAAGAGGACCAAGGGTGTATCATTAATATGATGAAGGGGTGTCGGGCCAGTCTAGCTGGATGTATGGTTTAGTTTAGTTAAAATACCCTCTTTTTGAGTAACTAATATTGTGGATAAGTAACCAATTTAACATACAACGTTGAAAATTGGGGAAGCTCATGTTATAATTTCCACATATGTAATCTAGCATGCGATTTATTTATCAGTTCCAATCATTTATTATGCTGCCACATAGTTATAATTTGATTATCTCTCATATTTTAGAAATGGATCCAAATCTTCAGCATCTATTCTAGTGAAAAGACATAGATAGCCACATTTACCCACGAATGACTGTTTTGACAACTTATGTACAACCAGTTGTACATTTTGTAAGAAAATGCATACTTAATGCACGAACATTAATAGCACAACATATTTTCTGGATGAAGAATTTGTAGACCCCATGCCTGTTAATATGGACTGCTTATTCTATCCTTGGTAGTCATATGGGTGAGGATTTCTGTTAACATAGATTAGTAACACGCTGAATGAATAGAAATGTATACAACTTGTTCCATGGTGTTTGTAATTCTGTGCTTCTTTTGTTTTATCCTTCTAATCACCCATCGGAAGAAATGACATTCCTTTTTTTGTACACTTCAAGGGATCCAGCAGCATACTTCTGGATGATAAATATGAAGTAAGGTTAGGAAGTCTTAGTGAGGTTTGCCCTGAAGAAAGCGAAAGTAATCAAAGTTGCATCTCAAGGTTTCTACGGTTGCCTCAGTAAGTAATTCTGCTAGTGATCCCATGAATTGTCTGTGTTTTGAAGTATGCCACCCCCTCCCTGAAAGCTGAGAATAGCAGATGTTAAAGCCTTAGTGTATTGAACTCTTCACCTTTCTCCACTATATAGTTTATGGGTTAATACACCCACACAATTTACCCCAACAGCACAAAGAAAATACGTTAAAATTTAAATGAAATACACTTATCCTACTGTTGGTTGATGATAGCAATAGCTTTTCTGTTGCATGATTCCACGTATAATATTATCTGCTGTTCTGAAGTGTGCTTTATTGAAATTTTACTGGTTGCTTGCTTCTTAATTATTCAATCATTATTGAAATGTCTAAGAACTTTGGTTTGATTTAATCATGAGGTTAGGATCATAACACTTACCTGACTTCATGAATATGTCTAAGAACTATTCGACTTTGCAAATTATTTTATTTCAAGTTCATATATCTATTTTCTATGACTTGTTATTTGTATAAAAATTATGGCATTCCATCTGACATAGTGCACGATTCAATGGGGTTGGAGTGCACTGAGTTTCCACATACTTTATGTTGTGTTTCTGGAACACAGGTGAGTGTTTAACCTTGTTTCGATATTCATTGGTTCTGCCTTGTTTAATTATGTAGTTTTGGGTTTGGTGATGGTTAGATTTTCTATTTTGCTGCTTATCATATTTATTGTTGTTTTCTCTCTCCCTCATTTCTGTTACTGACTAGTCTGCTGTGTAAAAGCTCCAGGTTGTGAAGTGGAAATAATATTATTATTTGGCAGATTCCTTTCCTATGCAACTCACACCAGAGTCCAGACTATGATGCACCACTTTCTTTCCATTGATTTAAGCAACCCCCCAAAAGATAAATTTTTTCATTAACTCTAGGATTATGGTATTGATGTGATGGATTCTTTTCCTACAATTTTATGCTTTCTGGTCTCCTTGGATAGAATAAAAAACCTCTTTATGGGTGGATTTAATTCATAAGAAATTTGATTAATGTTTGTTTATGACACCTTTGTGCATTTCTTTATATAGAGTAGCCATGGATGTGATGAACATTCAGAGACTGCAAAAGCTCATGTTTCTGGTTCTGGAGCCTCTTGTCCGTAAGGTGGTAGGTTCACTTGAAGTGTTGATTTAAGTTGGTGGGTCACCCATGTATAAAATTGAAAAGAAACTTGGAAAGGGAGGTTTTGGGCAGGTGTATGTTGGCCGTCGGATATCTGGGACTAATGCTCTAGGAAGTAAAACTGGTCCTGGAGCCATGGAGGTAATCATGTTGTTTACTTAATTGTTCTAAATCCAATAATATATTATCTTTTGATGACTAAATCGACATACTTGTGCTTGATTTATATAGGTGGCCTTAAAATTTGAACACCATAATAGTAAAGGATGTAATTATGGCCCTCCATATGAATGGCAAGTTTACAAGTGAGCATTTTCAACAGTACATTAGGGGGAAGTCACGGTGTTCCTCCTGTGATGGTATGTCAAGCACTTATTTTTGTTGTCCTGTTCTTGAATACCCTTTTTTGTTTCTTTTTTTTAAAAAAAAAATTCCAATTACATTATGCAAACAATTGACTCTTTAACAGGTTATGGATATGCTTGGACCTAGCTTGTGGGATGTTTGGAATAATAATGCTCATACGTGAGTCTAACATTCATAAGATATATGTTTTGGGCTTGATTGATTATGTCCTGATCCTCTGACTTGATTAATTATCTCTTGATTCTCTTGTAGCCTGCTAAGATTTAAGTTTCCCTCAAATGCAGGATGTCTGTTGAGATGGTGGCTTGCATTGCCATTGAAGCTATTTCAATATTAGGAAAAATGCACTCAAGAGGGTGAGTTCTTTTTAGCTTCTAAACTCTTTCCATTTCTTCTGTTCTGTATTGATAATTCTGTTCTATTTTTTTTTGCTTGTTGAGTTGTAAATAAGTTAGTCCTCACTCTAACATCAGTATATCACTGCCAAGCTACTGATTCAAAATTGTATGGGGCATGATTTGTTTTATGCCGTGTCCTAATTCTAGGTTCGGGGAAAACATGTACAAGAGACACATATTACCACCAGAAGAAAGGCTGGAAACCTGGTTTGTGCGGATACATTCAGAGCTGGTGCTTTTGACCAATTGAAGCAAAATGCAACTAAAGCTAATTCTAGAGAACAATGATATTTATATGTGAAATGCAATTACATTTGATTAGATTTATTAATTCAGATGTATCTTGGCTTGTTGAAGTCCTGTATATCATTAATTGATTTGTCTTCAATTGGTTACATGAATTGTGTTTCTGTAAACCATCAGGCAAATGAATATTTTTTTGAGATTGGACAGCAATTTGCGAACAGGGGAAATAATGGTTTCAAATAGAAATTTTCAAAAAAAAAAAAAATTTACAAGGGAGGCGACGACATTGGCGACGAATTCTGTCGTCGCCTTATTAGTAAAAAACGGTAACTTTATTCATCGCCAAAGTCCTCGCCCTCCTCCCCGCCAAAGTCCTCACTAAATTTGTCGCGAAACTTCTCGCCTGGTTCCTCACTAAATTCGTCGCTAAAATTGTCGCCTCAGTAGCGAGGAGATGAGCGATAAACCAGGGACCCGACCAGGATTTAGGCGACGACACTGTTTCCTCGCCTAGTTTGTCGCCGAACTTAGTTGGGCGACGAACCAGGCGAGGAAACAGTGTCGTCGCCTAGGGGCGATTTTCTTGTAGTGAATCAAGATTCATTCCTGAATGATCATATTGCCTGAATAATCTGGAGTGAATTTAAATTATCGAAATACTTTTGACAGTTCAAACTACTTAACATGGTTTTATTTTTATAATGTCTTCAAGGATTCTGGCCAGTAGTTTCTCATGGTGCTTTGCTCCCTTGGACAAAGTGTCTTAGTTGCAAACTTCAGAAACACAGAATAGGAATTTTAGATGTATATTTATATTTGTATTCCTCTCACTGATGTCTAGCTTGTTTAATCTCCTTGCTAAGTTCACTAAATCAATGCTTCTAGAAGTATTTGTTACATAGGTGATGGGTTACAATGTGCCTTTGAAGCAGAAAATGTTTTGCATTGGCTGATTTGGTGACATTTTATTATGGTAATCAAATTCTACTTGTAGGCCAGAAATATCTGATTTGGAGATTCAACATTCTGATCAATCCAACAGACTTCACAACCTTCAAGAGATGGTGGATGATCTAGCATCAAAGGTTGTCAAGCTTTCACTGCTTCCATCTATTTTTATAAAAGGAAATTTCTTTTTGTGGAATTAATTGATATTATTGGATATGCTGATTTGATGAAATGTTATTGATATCTTAGTTCATTTCTGTCGTACCCCTACAACCATGTGTGTATTGTACGCTGATTAACATTTGAAAGAATTGGTGCCCACTGATCATGTATTTTGTGGTTGAGAGTAGAATTCTTCTATTTGTTACCATGACAGAACTTGCTAGAGTTCTTCTTGTACCTGTATTTCGTTCATTTTTTTCCCTTGGTCCGTGTCTTTTGTGGATTAAATCCCAAAACCTCATAAGGCTGGTCACATGTTGCTATTTCAGCATCCCTAAAATGGTGTAAATCAATAGAAGTGTGGACAGTAATCCTTATGAGGTTCAAATTCACAATCCTACGTAAATTGTTAATTTCAGCATCCCTAAAATGTTGCTATTTTAACCGTGAATTTTGCTAAGTTTCTCTGTTAATTTAATTTTTCCCTCAAATTATTGAAACCAAGGATGTAAATCAATGCATGTTTTGATTGAAATCGTGGGTTTTGGACGGTTTTCGCCGGGCCAATTTATGCAGTTTTACATGTGTTTGATTTATCCATATTGTATAGTCGTCTTCTTATTTTAGTAAGTGGACTTCTATGCATGACATATTAGAGTAGGGTTTGGATGTTATTGGTGTAACTTACAGGCTCCTGGATGGAAGGTAAATTTGAATTTTTGTTTGCAGATTCTATTTGGTTCAACCATCCATAGTTTTAGTAATAATTTTTGTTGTCAAATGGCTCGTCTAAAGCACGATTATATCAATTTTGTTGTCAGTTTTGTTATATTTAATATCCACTTTGAACTTTGATAAATTAGCCTTTTTTAGATAATTTTAGATAATATCCACTTGTTTAATTATTTTTTAAATATATTCCACCATTTTGCAAGTTTTACAAAATTTCTGCTCTATGTAAATTTAATCACACATTTACTCAATCAATAGCATTTAATTTACCCCAAAAAAACTCACGTACTTTCTCAGCCATTTATTCACTATTTTATATCCTCTAAATTTGACTTACTTAGCTATGTGTATTTGCCTTTAAACAAAATAAGTATCATATAAAGAATCCACATATGCTTACCTACAATTATTTCTTTTTTCTTCCACGGGCAGTTCTACACTCTAAATATGCCGTGCATCGCACGGTTCAAAAGCTAGTAGATTAATATAAAAATGAATAATTTGCATCTATAACTGCCCATGGAGAAAACACATTTTTATTGTTCATATAATATATCGATCAATATGAGACCATATAGTTGAAGTATTATGTAGGTGAAGTTAGGTCTCATTCACCTACAAAATAAAATGAGGCCATATATATCTATCTAAGATTTGGTTATAATTAAGACTTTCCTATCAGCAAACTCCTTTTATTGTTTCTCTTCCTTTTAACACTCGTCCATTGTTGCTTCTAACTCTGCTATTGTCCCTCTTTTCCCCACCATTGATGGCCCCTGTACAGATTCATCAAGGATAATTTACATGATAAATATAATCCGGCAACTATCAATAAATTTATGAAATATATGATTCCAATACAACCCTTATCATGCCTTTACTTTGGCTAAAATTGGGATTTACACAGGAACCATATATTAACCATAGTTTTATTTCAAGGCCAGTTTATTTTTTTATCCAACCTTGATTAATCCTAGACAATAAATCATGTCAAATCCATGTTAGGGTAATCAACAATTAAGAGTTAACACCTATTTGTTTTAGCCTATAAGGCTATCCATTAGAACAACAAGCAATAAGTATTTAAAAATTTAAAGTCAACAAAATATAAAAACTTACAATAATGGAGTGCCAACAATCCGTAACAACAATACTTCAATACTTCAATATATTATCAAAGAGAGAATATTTTACAAGAGTGGTGCTCAACACATGAGCTTAGAATAAAGGGAGAAAGATTGGTGCCCTTCACTATGTCTAGTGCATTACTTATAGGAGGGCTAAAACGCGTGAATTACATCAGGTACAGTACCACACCATAATTGTTCAATATAAAATTGACAATAATTCACAATAAAATACATCATAAAATATTAAGTGCAATAATTCATTGCATAAAATATTAAATGCAATAATTCATTGCTTTTATTATTACTTCCGGATTTTCCGGATCTTGTCATTGCTAGGGATCAATTTGTCATTTTCCTGTAGCTGATTGGTTTGAGGAAGATGCTTCCCCATCTTTCTTTTTTATTTTTTCCACCAAAGTATCTTTGATGGCTTCAAATATATCTTCAATACAGACATCATCTGGGTCTTGAGCATCCTGCATATATTCAGATGCCATAGTCGAATCTGATCTGGTTGATCTTTCTTCCTCAAATTGAGATATTAGATCTTTTTTCATTTCTTCCACATAGGAAGCAATCATTTGCTCCTTGGTTAGATTTTCTGATCTCATCTTAAACTTCCTTGATATATGATCAAAAGGAGAAGGAGTGCAAATATTTTCCTGCTGATTTTCATAAAGACTTATCTGTCTTTCCAGGTGGTCTAAAGTATCTTTTCCAAAGATTTCTTTGGTAACAGGATCAATCTTCATCATCTTATCCCAAAATTTCACATGGGAAGTTCTGAATAGACAAGGAATTCCTTTGTTGGTATTACCAATTTCTGGAGTCCATTTCCAAATCCAGGGTATTGAAAATTCAATAAAGAAAAAACATGAGGCTATACCCTCAATATATAATTTTGATTCTTGTTTTTTCAAAAGATGTGGTGAAATATCCACCCATTTATTAAAAAAGATTTTATATTTTTCTGGTAAAATAATTGGGGTAGGACCATAACAACAAAACCAGTGTATAAACCAGTGTGGAATTTCATTGTTATAAACATGGGCACAAACTTTTATAAACCATGAGTGTTTGCGTCTATCATTCTCATAATGGAATACCTTTATAAAGGCATCACAATAATCCCAGTAATTATATCTGAGTGGTGATTTATTATTTATCAAAATTTCTTTTTCTCTCATTGGAGAAATTCCCCAATCTTCTAAAGATATTACTTTCTTAATAATTATTTTACTGAAATTATAAATTTCTTTACTTCCAGTAGTAAAGTGTTGGATTTCACATGATCCATTCTGAACAAGTATTTGTTCATAAACATATCTGGACTTATAAGTCCTTGTAGGTAGGGATGAATTATCCAAATACCTTTGCATTAAAGACCAAGGATCCTCTTTCCATTTAAGATCTTTTTCTTCTAAAAGAAATATGATTTCTTTGTATTCATTTTTTGAAAATTCAATAGTACTGGATTCAGAATCCTCATCACCAACTATTTTGGCGTATGAAGGATTTTCAACTTCTTCATTAGAAGTTTGTTGACTCTTTTTAAATTCAAGGAAATCTTGATATTCACTATGGGATAAATCCATGGCTATAAGTTTTTGTTTTCCATTTTGAGATATAATCTCAGGGATTTTTCCACGTCCACATCTTCCTCTATATGAGGAGAATCCTCTGCCTCGGAGACCCATTCCTGTAAATATTCTCTGGTTAAGAAATCTGGGAGATTATTATCTTCCCCTTTTTTTTATAAATAATATCAAAATCAAAAGGGGCTAAATGAGCCTGCCAACGAGCAAACATTTGCTTAGACACATCATGTTTAAAATCTTTTTGGAACATGAATCGAGCCGCATTGCAATCAGTCATTATTATAAATTTTTTATTATATAAATCATCTTGAAATTTCAAAACACATTTTACAATAGCAAGAATTTCTTTAGCTACTGTTGCATAATTCTTTTGGGATTCATTCCATTTTCCTGAGTGAAATCTTACCAGATATACCTGTTTTGTTTCTGGATTTACTTGGGTTAAAATTCCTCCAAATCCCATATCAGATGCATCAGTTTCAATTATCTTATTCCAATTTGGATTGCTTAACATTAAGCAAGGTAATGTTTTTACTTTGAGTTTAATTCTCTTAACTGCTTCTGTATGGTCATTAGACCATGGTTTAGGATTCTTTTTTAATCTATCATATAAGATAGCTGTGTCTTTTATCAGATTTTTATAATAGGGAGCAATATAATTAAGACTTCCTAAAAATCTTTGTAGCTGAGTTTTATCAGTTATTTCATTTGGAAATTTATCAGCAAAATCAATACTTCTATTTATAGGAATAATATTTCCTTTTTCAATTATATATCCAAGAAATCTTATTTTTGTTTGGAATAATTCCATTTTTGGTTTAGAAATTACTAGTCCATTTTGTATTATTATGGATTTAAACATATTTAAATGTTTAAAGTGCATTTCTATAGTTTTGGAGTACACTAGTATATCATCAATATATACAATTATAAAAGTACTATAAGGTGTGAAAATATCATTCATAATTTTCTGGAATTCAGAAGGGGCATTCTTTAGACCAAATGGCATAACATTCCATTCATAATGTCCAATAGGAACATTAAAGGCTGTTTTATACCTATCAGATTTATTAATCTGAATTTGCCAATATCCTGATTTTAAATCAAATTTAGAGAATATTAAACTATCATAAAGTCTATCCAACAAATATTTTTTTATTAGGAATTGGATGCCTGATCCATTTCAATACTTTATTAAGGGGTTTATAATTTATAACTAATCTTGGTATGCCTCTTTCAATTTCAGAGTGTTTATTAACATAAAATGCGGTACATGACCAAGAAGATTGTGAAGGGCTTATTAATCCTTTTTGTAAAAGGGATTCAATTTCTTTTTTACATAATTCAAGATATTCTGAATTCATTTGACAAGGTCTTGCCTTTGTAGGAATATCCTTTTCATTAAAAGAGTCTTCATAAGGTAATGAAACAATATGTTTCTTTCTATCCCAAAAAGCATTAGGGTGATCATTACAAATTTCTAAGGATAATTGATTTTTTAATAAATTTATTTTTTCTTTTAATTTAGGATTACTCAATTGTTCATCAATGGATAGAATACTAATTTCTTGTTTTAAAAAGTTTATTTGATTTTGTTTTGCTTTGATATCATCATAAATATTATGTAAAAATCTGGTAAGAGGTTCTATTATAAATTCTAGGAAAATATTATCATTTCTATAGGTTCCAATTATTCCTCTATTATCAATTTTTTTAATTGGATAAATGCAATTTAAAAATGGAGTTCCAAGTATGACTTGATTAGAAATATTCTTTGCTAATATAAAAGTTTGACCAATGCATTTATTGTCAATACATACAAAAGCTTTAGGAAGCTTATATTGTATTTGAAGTTTATCACCACCAGCATGCTGTAACACCCCGGATTTGATAACCCAGGCCGGGATGCCACCGCCACACCTCCCCAAGCAAGACGCGAACCATTTCGAGCTCACTTGAGAAGATGCTAAGGCTAAGTTGTATCAATAATTTAAAAAAATAATTTAAAACCATTCAAACAGTGCCCGAAGGTTTAAATCAGAGTTAAGTCTAACATGCATAATTTAAAAACAGTGCGGAAGCTCAGTAAGGGCCAAACACGGCCAAACATGAGTTCAGAATTCGTAAAAGAATTTTAAAAAAAAATAAGTGCGACAAGTCTTCGGAAATTCCCATCCCAAATGATAAATGCCATGCGCTAATCTTCAACATCTGAAAAAAAATAGAGACAACGTATCTTATCAGTACAACGGTACTGAGTAAGTTAATATATAGCACAACGAATTTTAAAAATTCCAGAAGAGTATATAAAAGTGGGATTTTTAATTTAAAAGGAGGACGAGTAAAAATAATTTTTCCGAAGCCTCTTACGCTTTGCCACACAAATAAATTACCATTATTCATTTTAATCGAGAATAACCATTCTTGGGGAATTAAACCCGCAAGAGCTCAAACACATTATTTTACCATTGTTTGTTTTGATCGAGGACATCCAAATTACCCGCTTGGGCGCTTATGTCCACAAGCCGTCGGTATCAACGATCCTGGGCCGAAGCCTTTTCAGATCAACATCCGCTTGGGCGCTTATGTCCACAAGCCGGCAATAATAACGATCCTGGGCCGAAGCCTTTTCAGATCAACCCACCTCTGGGACTTGTACCCACGAGGGATGTGAAAGCAGTGACCCTATACAGACCACTCCGGAGCCCTAGATAACCCATACGGATACATCTAGGAGTATAGACTCTTACTAACACAAAACCATAATATCATTTGCGCCGTTTTGGCCACAAAAAGAGGGGGCGACCCAACGAGCTCACGCCAAGTGCACTTACCCTCTAAAACATTGGCATCCCACTCGATCAAAACTCACAAAGTTTTAAAACCACATTTTTATCATTTCATAATATCTCCACATTTCCAGAATTCATATATATCCAAAAACGAGTAACAATCGACTCTTAGTTCATCGAATATACCAAATAGCCTTTACCGATTAAAAGTAACACTGTGGCAGTTTTCAAAATCGCATTTAAAAATGCAACAAATTATTTTTAAAAATTCTGGAAAAGTTACAGCGGCTAGGGAACATCAAAATAAGCATTTTTCATAGAAATAGCCATCTCAAAATTCGGACTCTAAACTGGTCGTTTTAACCCATTTCAGAAAACTACTGATTTAAGAATTTCCATACTTCAGTATATTCGACCTCAGTGTGTTCAAAAATTCATAACAATTTCATACATGCTCCAAAAATTATGAACTTTTACAGGGATGACTAGACACATAATGGAACAAGTTTCATGAAGAGTTCGTCCACTGATAACAACCATAGGACAATGTAATATACACAACAAAACCGAAGTTCATGAAAGCACTAATCTGTCACAGTTTCAGCAGAAAATACCAGATGAAATTTCGATGACCAAATCATGTCCAAAAATTATAAAACTTTACAGAGAGCATCTTTAGGACGTTAGAAACAAGTTTCATTCTGGAAGGATCTTCTAAAAATGTACGGATCATAGCCGATTACTCAGAACAATAAAATTGGTCATAGGAAAACCCTATTGGACAGATTTTGTAAAATGAAGAGATGAACCTATATCTCGAGTTGTACTCAACCAAAACCTCTAGAAATCGACGTGCACAATACTAACTTACATAGGAACAAGGTAGAGTCGAAATCCTCCTTGGTGGTCTCCCTGAGATTGTCCGAAACAGGCTCTACAGTCCCACGAATCAACACCCTTCTCCGATTGAACCTATTTTGGAGTCGTCGGAGAAAATCTCAGTTCTAGGATAGAAAACTCGAACCTAGGACCAAGGAAAAAGAGTAGAACTCTTACCTACCCTTAGAAGAATGGATTGGATCACTTGAACACGTCCACTCTCCCTGGAAAGATGATGAACAACTCACAAACTCACCAACACTCACTATGGAACTATTTTCGGATAGAGTGCAAATGGGTGGTTTTGGGGGCTGATTAGGGGTATTTATAGGGGTAGGGAATGTCCATGACTGCCATAGGATGCTTAAGGAGGTGAGGGGACAAGTTTCAACTCGTAACATCCGAATTAACTCCCTCAAATCTCATCCAAAACCTCCCCCACACTCCACTTGGCCTCCAAGGAATCCCATAACCCATATCTCCACTAAGAGCTGATTATTGGGGACTTAAATGCACCCAATAATCATTGCTAAGCCTCCCACAACGTCCACCAACACTTGGGAATTGAATTCCCAACGTTTAGAAACTTCCCAAGCCAAAATAATGGCAAAAACCAAGTGTAACGCCTGAACTGCAGGCCTGCTGCTGGTGGCGCGCCCCGCGCGGGCACCGCGCGGCCACCAACCCACGTTTTTTTTAATATATAATGATTTTTAATCTTTTAAAAATCATAATATGAATTATCCGAGATTGTTGGGATAATTCGATACATCTATCCCGAGTCGCGACTGTCCGAAATATTTAATTCCGCTCTCTCAGAATTAATTCGATTTCGATAAATAAATCAAATTCTTAAACTTCTGATTTTAAAACTTGATGTCGATTTCTCGGGTATTACAGTCTACCCTCCTTAGAAATCAACTTCGTCCTCGAAGTTGGGTCGCACTCGGACTGATAGTCATGCATGTAAAAATTGACACGCATAAAATATCGAGGTTTGAAAATTAGATTCTTACCTCGGCGTGTGACGACTCTTTTTGGGGTATCACATCCTCCCCCCTTAGGACTGCAGTTATGTCCCCATAACTGCTCACGAGTCGTGTTGGAAAAGATTGGGATACTTCCGCTTCATCTCTGATTCCAACTCCCACGCCGCTTCTTCCGTGCCATGATTGGACCACAACACCTTGTAACACTTTGTCGTGCTAATTCCGGTGGAAGGGCCAATCGGTAGGCCAAGGTACCTACACGGTCTAAAATCTCGTATGGACCGATGTAGTGAGGACTCAGCTTTTCTCGTTTGCCAAATCGCATCACCCCCTTCATCGGTGACACCTTTAGTAAGACCTTGCCTCCCACTTGGAATTCCAATTCTTGTCGTCTTGTATCGGCATAACCCTTTTTGCCTATCTTGTGCAGCTTCCATCTTTTGTTGCACTACCTTAATTAGTCGGCTCATGTCCTCAATGAGCTGAAGTCCTACAACCACAGAACTATCATCCTTAACCCAACATAACGGAGACACTTGCGTCCGTAGAGAGCTTCGAATGGCACCTTGGATACCGGCTCTATTCTAGGTACCCGATCAATCTTAAATTCGACTTCTCGGTTTGGCGGCATTACGTCGGAACATCCATTTACGAATGGAATTATGTCGTTCTTTCTCTCTTTTTTTTTCTCGTCTTTGAGGTTATGCACATAGCATGCATATAAGTGATAGCCTTTTTGTATGAGATTGCAGAACCTCAAGGCATTCACCACCTTAGTGCTTTTCTTTGGAGGCTGCATGTAATACACCACCTTCTTCCCTCGACTCTTGGCTAAGGAAATCTTCTGCTTCTGGCACTCAATAACGGCTTTGTATTAAGTCAGAAAATCCATGCCTAAGATGACGTCGAAGTCCCCAAGATCAAACTCGACTAGATTCGCGAAGAATTCTAGGTTTTTGATTACTATCGGGATTCCATCGTATCGTTTCGAACACGATATCACCTTGCCCGATGGTAATTGAATTCCTAATTTAACGCTGGAAGATCTAAAGCAGATATAATCCTCGTGGAAATTAAAGAGCAACTTGCGCCCGAATTGAACAAAACACTAACAGGTACGCTAAGCACATGCGATCAAGATCTAAGACCAAGGATAAATTAGCCTCAAGCTATCGCTCCTAAGTCAAGGTCAAGCCGAATAAGAATGTTATCTAACACAGTCAGCGAACATTTTAAATAATGCATGTATGCAAATGCATCCCCCCGAAAATAATAGTAACAATTTGAGACTTGTCGATTTTTTTTTTTTTGAGATATATTTTTCCATGAGTTTTAAAATAAAATTTCATTCCCATGGAAATAATATTTAAAATATTTAAAAATAATATTTAATATTTTGGGCCTCTATATTGAGCCGAAAAATAAGAATATATATATATTTTTTAAAAAAAATTTCCGGGCTTTGATACCACTTTGTAACACCCCGGATTTGATAACCCAGGCCGGGATGCCACCGCCACGCCTCCCCAAGCAAGACGCGAACCATTTCGAGCTCACTTGAGAAGATGCTAAGGCTAAGTTGTATCAATAATTTTAAAAAATAATTTAAAACCATTCAAACAGTGCCCGAAGGTTTAAATCAGAGTTAAGTCTAACATGCATAATTTAAAAACAGTGCGGAAGCTCAGTAAGGGCCAAACACGGCCAAACATGAGTTCAGAATTCGTAAAAGAATTTAAAAAAAATAAGTGCGACAAGTCTTCGGAAATTCCCATCCCAAATGATAAATGCCATGCGCTAATCTTCAACATCTGAAAAAAAAAAATAGAGACAACGTATCTTATCAGTACAACGGTACTGAGTAAGTTATTATATAGCACAACGAATTTTAAAAATTCCAGAAGAGTATATAAAAGTGGGATTTTTAATTTAAAAGGAGGACGAGTAAAAATAATTTTTCCGAAGCCTCTTACGCTTTGCCACACAAATAAATTACCATTATTCATTTTAATCGAGAATAACCATTCTTGGGGAATTAAACCCGCAAGAGCTCAAACACATTATTTTACCATTGTTTGTTTTGATCGAGGACATCCAAATTACCCGCTTGGGCGCTTATGTCCACAAGCCGTCGGTATCAACGATCCTGGGCCGAAGCCTTTTCAGATCAACATCCGCTTGGGCGCTTATGTCCACAAGCCGGCAATAATAACGATCCTGGGCCGAAGCCTTTTCAGATCAACCCACCTCTGGGACTCGTACCCACGAGGGATGTGAAAGCAGTGACCCTATACAGACCACTCCGGAGCCCTAGATAACCCATACGGATACATCTAGGAGTATAGACTCTTACTAACACGAAACCATAATATCATTTGCGCCGTTTTGGCCACAAAAGAGGGGGCGACCCAACGAGCTCACGCCAAGTGCACTTACCCTCTAAAACATTGGCATCCCACTCGATCAAAACTCACAAAGTTTTAAAACCACATTTTTATCATTTCATAATATCTCCACATTTCCAGAATTCATATATATCCAAAAACGAGTAACAATCGACTCTTAGTTCATCGAATATACCAAATAGCCTTTACCGATTAAAAGTAACACTGTGGCAGTTTTCAAAATCGCATTTAAAAATGCAACAAATTATTTTTAAAAATTCTGGAAAAATTACAGCGGCTAGGGAACATCAAAATAAGAATTTTTCATAGAAATAGCCATCTCAAAATTCGGACTCTAAACTGGTCGTTTTAACCCATTTCAGAAAGCCACTGATTTAAGAATTTCCATACTTCAGTATATTCGACCTCAGTGTGTTCAAAAATTCATACCAATTTCATAAATGCTCCAAAAATCATGAACTTTTACAGGGATGATCTAGAAACATAATGGAACAAGTTTCATGAAGAGTTCGTCCACTGATAACAACTATAGGACAATGTAATATACACAACAAAACCGAAGTTCATGAAAGCACTAATCTGTCACAGTTTCAGCAGAAAATACCAGATGAAATTTCGATGACCAAATCATGTCCACAAATTATAAAAATTTATAGAGAGCATCTTTAGGACGTTAGGAACAAGTTTCATTTTGGAAGGATCTTCTAAAAATGTACGGATCATGGTCGATTACTCAGAACAATAAAATTGGTCATAGGAAAACCCTATTGGACAGATTTTGTAAAATGAAGAGATGAACCTATATCTCGAGTTGTACTCAACCAAAACCTCTAGAAATCGACGTGCACAATACTAACTTACATAGGAACAAGGTAGAGTCGAAATCCTCCTTGGTGGTCTCCCTGAGATCGTCCGAAACAGGCTCCACAGTCCCACGAATCAACACCCTTCTCCGATTGAACCTATTTTGGAGTCGTCGGAGGAAATCTCAGTTCTAGGATAGAAAACTCGAACCTAGGACCAAGGAAAAAGAGTAGAACTCTTACCTACCCTTAGAAGAATGGATTGGACTCACTTGAACACATCCACTCTCCCTGGAAAGATGATGAACAACTCACAAACTCACCAACACTCACTATGGAACTATTTTCGGATAGAGTGCAAATGGGTGGTTTTGGGGGCTGATTAGGGGTATTTATAGGGGTAGGGAATGTCCATGACTGCCATAGGATGCTTAAGGAGGTGAGGGGAAAAGTTTCAACTCGTAACATCCGAATTAACTCCCTCAAATCTCATCCAAAACCTCCCCCACACTCCACTTGGCCTCCAAGGAATCCCATAACCCATATCTCCACGAAGAGCTGATTATTGGGGACTTAAATGCACCCAATAATCATTGCTAAGCCTCCCACAACGTCCACCAACACTTGGGAATTGAATTCCCAACGTTTAGAAACTTCCCAAGCCAAAATAATGGCAAAAACCAAGTGTAACGCCTGAACTGCAGGCCTGCTGCTGGTGGCGCGCCCTGCGCGGGCACCGCGCGGCCACCAGCCCACGTTTTTTGTTTTGTTTTTTTATATATATAATGATTTTTAATCTTTTAAAAATCATAATATGAATTATCCGAGATTGTTGGGATAATTCGATACATCTATCCCGAGTCGCGACTGTCCGAAATATTTAATTCCGCTCTCTCAGAATTAATTCGATTTCGATAAATAAATCAAATTCTTAAACTTCGGATTTTAAAACTTGATGTCGATTTCTCGGATATTACACAGGCCATAAAGTATGACTAGTTTTTTTGAAATATCTAGTAGGAATTAATCCTTCTTGTATAACATTTAAATCTGCACCACTATCAACAAGTGCAGTTAATGTTTTTGTGTAATGATTATCTATTAACAATGATATTTTAATATACCATTTTTGGGATATTACCGTTTCAATTGTAGAAAGAAAGTTTTCATTGAAAATATTATTATAACTTGATTCTCCTATTTCTAATGCTTCCTTATGATCTAATTCATCATTATTTTCTAATTTAGTAATTCTAATTTCATTATTATTGTTTTTAGCTTTTAGTATCTTGATTTCTTCTTTTAAATTATTAATCTCTTTATAAAGAGTTTGAACAGATATGTTTTCTTCTTTATTTTGGTATTTGGTTTTTAATTGATTCATTACTTCTGTCATATTATAAGTTCTATTTGTATTTAATAATTTTGTATAAGAATCTTCTTCAGTATTTTGAGGAGTATTATCCTCTGTCCTTATTTCATCAATTATTTGCATCCTTAATTTTGGATCTTTTATTGATTTCAATAACTCAAAAGCATGGTTTGAGGTTAGAACATTAACAGACATATCTGAGAATTGAGACATTATTTTATAAAGTTCTGATTGATTAATATCATCTATTTTATTTAACTCTTTAGGACAGATTTGTCCTAGTTTACAAGGTTCACATTCTAATTCTGATTCTTGATCAGAACTATCTTCATTATTTAAAGCATTTATTATTTCTTCTTCTGATTCAGAAGTATTTGACGATTCTATTTCTGATTTTTCAGATTCAGAATTTTGAAGAGTTTGTATAATAATATTTTCTATATCTTCTGGTATTTCAAGATTATTAATCTTTTTCTTAGTCCAACAATATTTTGCAGTGTGGCCGAATTTTCCACAGACCTTACAATGCCTATTTTTGCTATTATAATATTTAGGTCTTTTATTATGTTTTTCTTCTCTTCTTTGTTTTTTCTTTTCAATATGATTTTGAGAATACCTTCTATATTTAGATTTATAAATCTTATTGTATTTCTCATGCCTATGATTTTTACTAGATGTAGGACTATCCAGTTCAAATTGATGGCAAAATTGTCCTAATTGTTTTCTTTCATCATGACTTTGCCTTTTAATTTGTTGATTAAGCTTTATCTCATTACATAAAGCTAATCCCTCTTGGATACAATTATCTATTAAAGCTCCATATGTGTAGTTCTCATATGGGATAGTCACATGATTTTTCTTAAGAGCTTTTCTAACTCTTTCAGCAAATAAGCTTGGTAGTCCATCAATAAATTTTGATTTCCAATGTGTATTAGCACATTCTGGTAATTCCATTACTCTGCTTAAGAAGGTATCTTTATACCATCTAAAATCAGAGAGTGTTTTACATCTTAGGTTTTGTAATAAAGTTCTAATAGTATCACTATTATCACTAAATCTTCCAGTAAAATGTTCTATTATATTGATAGCCAGTGTATAAACTGCATTTCCTACTAAGTTTCCATTTTCTTGTTTTACTGTATTAAGAATATCATCTCTACTTTGTTGAGATAGAAAATGATCCCACCAACCTTTAAGTTGTCCAGTAAAACCAGCAACAATCATTGATGCAATAGTCCTATCAGGATTGTTACTATTTTTACAAATAGTAGAATACATTAACATTCTATGAACAGTATTATAAATTTGTTTATTGGAATATCCATCAATATTCCACTCATATATTTTATTTCCAGAATAACTGATATCAATAGTATCAGTATATTCTTCATGTAAGACATCCATAGGAGTAGGTCTATTATAATAAAATTTACTCTGAATAGGTTTATCAGCCCATCTAGTATTAATTTATTAATCTGATTTTGAAATATTTTCTTATGATCACTATCTTCAATTAACTCATAATGCAATTCTTTGTCAAGAGTTTTTATACTTAGTTTATCAAATTTTTCTTTAAGAAGATTTTCTAATTCATATATAGGTCTAATTTTAAAATCAGATATGTCTGGGGGAGGCTTAAAGCTAGGAGAAGCTTCTTTTACTTCAGGAGTTACTTTTATAACTGCCGGTTTGATTTCATTTATGGCTTTAATAATCATTTCTACTTTATTATGTAGGGACTGAATTTGTTCTCCTAATATATTTAAAAATAAATTAGTATAATTTTGGTGTTCGAACATATTATTAATATGTTTACTTGTAACAGGAAGTGTATCATTTTCTAATAATTTGAAAAAGGCTGAGAAATTATGAATTTTTCCATTCTTTTCAATATGAAAACTTTGTTGTGGAGGATAAGCACCTTTATAAATTTTTCCTGTTTCCAATTTATAATCCCTTTCAATTATATAAATATATTTTTTTACATATGTCTTAATAAACCATAAAGCGAATGGAATTAAAGCATTATTTTCTTTACATGATTTATAAAATTCTTCCTGGAAATTTATTAATTCTTCTTTATTAAAGCTTTCAAAAAACCATTTTCTAAATTGGTTATAACCTGGATCTTTGAATTCTTCAGAAATAATTTTTCTGGCTGGTGAACCAGTACTGAAATCTATTATTTGTTCTTTATTCATAAAATTAAATTGGAAATTCCATTTCCGACATTGTCGGTTCAAACTCATTTTTATTCAAAGTTTGATTATTTATTTCTTTAACAATATTTTGTCTATTAATATAAAGTTTTTCTGAATGTGGTGAGTAAATTTCCGAATCAGTTTTTTCTCTTATCTGAGATGTAGATGCTCTAGATGGCATAGGAGATTCTACTCTATAATCTATAGGTGATATAAAAAACCTCATCGAATTAGTTCTTGGGAATGGTAGCAATTTTGCATTTGTATCAAATTTAATATTTATACTTCCTTCATTATTTTGAAATATATCAATAATATTATTATGGTCCTGTATTTGTGGTTGAACAGGGACAGCATGTTCAATTATCCAATTTTCTGGAAAAGTTTTTTCTTCCCATTTAATAGGTCTTCTGGAAGTAATATTAGATCTGTTAAAATTTGTTTCAGTTATTATTGTTTCATTGCTTGGTTTATCCATTCTTTTACATTGAGGGTTTAAAGTAAATAAAGGTTTGTAATATATTCTATAACAGATACATATAACTTCTGTTCCAGGAATATAATTATAACCATGAGTCTTAACATTTAATGTTAAAGCATCAAGTATATTAATATCTGTCAAAGATAATTGTAAATTTGGATAAACATTGAAATAAACTGGACCATGAGCCAAACTGGATTGTATAATTCCCATTAATGATTGTTTCTAATTTAAGTTTCTACCATCTCTTAAAGCCACTATAAGAAAACTGAGTTTTAGCAACCTCAAATTGCGACCTGGTGAAGGAGGTCGCTGGTGGCGTCCCGAATTGCGCCCTTATATTTAAATTTGCGTTTTTGCGACCTCTTTCAGCGACTTCTCCGTAAGGTCGCAGTTTGGCGACTTATATGGCGACTGGGATAACTCGATAGCTATTTGGCGACCTTGGTGACGACTGTGTTCCCGGTCACAATCTCGAATTAGGGCTTTTTCCCTTCAATTGTTGTAATTCTTCGCATTTTACAGATCTCCTCCCTTCCAAAGCTAGGTTCCAAAGTTTTCACCACCGCCGTCTACACTATGAAATCACCCCCTCACCGCAACTCGGTCCCTCGCGACTCGTGCACCGATCCGCTCCAGCCACGACCGGCTCTGTCCCATCTTCAACACATCGGTGTTGGCCAACCACTCAAACCTAATGCGTGAATCCAACATCAGGCCACAAATCCACCACTCAAAGAAAGAAGAATGGGGACGAAGCCACAGCCTAGCGCGAGGCACGCTACCCAGCCACCGGAAACAGAACGTAATAGGACGGATTTTGGGTTGCCGAGCAAGAGGACAACGCTAGCGTGGATCTTCTGCAAATTTGTTGAAGGTACCATAAAAAAGTTTATGATAAATTCGTTTTAGGGATTCTTGATTCTTGAACAGCGGCAGTAGTTGAAGGGATTTTTTTTTTATATAAAAAAAGTAGAATATGTTAAATGTGTGCCATATTTTGTTGATTGAGTACTGAATTTTCTTGTAGTGAACCGTCTCATTTTACAGTGCTATTTTTTGAAGAAAAAGTGATTGAGTTTGTGTTACAATTTCATAATTTTGCGCTGCTAGCTTGCCATTGTTCGTTTGGAATGAATTTGTGTTTGTTTTGTTAGTTGGAAGATGCAACAGAAGAACCCCAATATGCTGGTGAGGCTTGGAATCAAAGAGTGCATACTTTAGCTGCCTTAGGAAATCTGGTAACGTATATTTTACCTTTACATAATAAATATCATTCCTTGCTTTGAGTTAGATTAGAAGTTTATTACTTGGTTCTTCTAGTTAGATTAGAAGCTTTGAGTTGATTTTTAGGGATTAATATTTCATACTTTCTTAAGGAATTACTTTTACAAGATAAGAAAGTATGTAATTACCTGTACTTTTGGATTCGCCCTAATCAAAACTGTTTGCTTGAGGGATTATATACTTAAATCATTCATGTGTACTGTTCAACTAAAAATTAAAGTTTTAGTATGACTTAAACATGTGTTGTGTATTACATAATTTAATGAATGATAAAACATTTAGAAGAATGAGATTTGGTGTATATTCTTAGTTACAGTATCATTTAAGGACACGTAGATTTAATGAATGATAAAACATTTAAAAGAAATATATAAAACATTTTACAGTGGAGTTGTGGGATTTGGTGCCATTTTTTCATTTCAAAAATCTGAGGCCCTGTGTTGTGCATGTGATCTTACCTTGTGCAGGGATGAATAGACGGAAACATTATTCAACAAGTCTTTAGTCGAGACACTAAACACTTGTTGTACAACATCTAATACAATTCAATGTATGAATTAAGTTGCTTTTGTTTAGTCTGATTGTATTAATTAGTTGAATGAAGTTGCTTTTGTTTATCCTGATTTGCCTGCTTATAGGAGTAGACCCTTTTAAGAGGTGAGACAACTATTAGCTGAAATTTACTTGCTAGGATTCTATTTGTTTAAATGTCTTGTGTCCATACCATTTTAAAATTGTTACTATATATCCCATTCATTCAAGATTTCAGACCTGATAAGTTTTGTACTATGTTGAATAATTTATAACCTTTTTTTTTCTACCCTTTATTTCTGGATTCCAGCCATGATGATCAGCCAAAACCTGCATCTGTTCATAGGGCTATGAAATATGTCTTGCTTCAAATGCTTTACACAAATATGTTGAAGATTTTGACACGTACACAGATAGTTGTTGCACTTCGAGAGGTACGTGAGAGACTCCAGAGGGAGCGGGCAGGTAAGTGTGAATACATTCGTACTTATGGCAATGCTTTACACAAATATGTTGAAGATTTTTGTTTGTTCTTCTGTTACTAGAAGGTGTTGAATTATTTGTTACATGGAAATCGAAGGACTGAACAATGGGATGAAAATGAGGATTTTGGTAATGGGGAGTCTGTTAAACATGTCTACGCTTATATTTTCTCCGTGTTCCACTTTTGTTTATTTTGCATGTGCTAGATGTTGGTGATGGATTGGCGTATGTATTTTGTTTTTTGTGTGGTGTTATTTTGGTGGAGTTAATAAAAAATTTAGAGCATAAGTGTGACTTGCAAGTTATGATGGTTTAGAAATTAGTTTACTATGAATGATTACACAGTTTGATTTTCACATCTGAATCCCAGACTGTTAAAATTGTTACATGATGTTTATGAACACATGAATTTTTCAGCCCATGTATGCGAAACAAATGATGAAAGACGGCTCCAAACAAAGTATAATTGCTATGGAGGAGATTCAGCTGTATACCAACTGGGATGATGTCACCAGTCCCATATGCTTGGACTTCCCTCACAATGCTGTTCTCCTCCAATGTTCATCATTTGAGAAAGGATGCCGGTCTCTTGTTTGTGATACTGATCATTTGCTTTCAAATTGTGTGGACCGCTTCAAATAAGCAAATAAGGTGTCTACCGGTTCAAAATCACCAAGTTCTTCTGAAAATCTGCAATCCATGGATCCAGGATCAGACAGCAAACCACAGTGCCCTTTGTGCCGAGGAGAAGTAACAGGATGGATTGTCAGCGATTGTTCGATGATCCTGACATGCGTACTTATGGTATATATTTTTCCGCTTGTGGATTTATGTCATTCCTAATATGACTTATAGTTGTTTTGGATTGAAAATGGTTGTTTGGATTGGTTGTTATGTAGTGCATTACTATTGTTTTGGCTTGGTTCACTTGTGAATTTGTATCAATTACTTTGTAGATGTTGGGAGAATCAATACAAGTATCGTTTGGACATATTTGGATTTGTTTTGGTTTGCCTTATCAATTACTGTAGTGCATTACTGTTTTTTCTTTTTCTTTTTTGTGCCTCATTTAGTATCAATTAATTGCAATTGGTTTGCAATGACATGTTTAGTGCAATTGCCTCATTTAGTGCATTAGATGTTGGTTTTGTTCAATGACACATTTTGGGTTGGATTCTGTAATGGTTTTGTTTGAAACAGGTGGCAGATTGCATTAGTTCCACCAGCAGATTTTGTGTGAAACATGTGGCAGATTGTATTAGTTTCATCAGCAGACCTAGCGACCGCAAACGGTGTCGCTGAAGTGATCGCTATAATTAATATGGATCCATCCGGGTTAAAAACTTGCGACCCCCTTATTGGTCGCTGCTTGGTCGCAGTAATTGGCGACCTCACTGTTCCAAGGTCGCTGCTCAATTTGTAAGTAGCATTTTAGCTACCCGAGCATTCCGGTCGCTGTCCAGGTCGCCGACGCCGGTAGAGAGCGACTGGGTTAGGAGGTCGTTAAAAGTGTTTTTTCTTGTAGTGAGCTGCAATAAAGCTTTCTGGTAATCCTTCTAAAGTTAAAGGTTTGAATGCAATTTGCACTAATCCTATGTGTAGGAATTTATGGGTATTTTTATAATGACCAATATCCTTATCAGATAGGCAACTTTAAATATCAGGATATTTCTTCAAACAAGATCAGGGCTGGCGAGGCCAGGAAGATCATATTGTAAGTGGCAACCTTATCAGATGGTCTTGTTAATGTCTGAAGATTTAACTCAAAAAAGCTTCCTGCTGTCATATGAAAATGCTTCATGATACGTAAATTATTTGCAATAGCAGCAGGAAATGGATTCAAGGTGACAAGTGAACCTCATATGACAACGAATGGGATTAATTGATAGCAAACGATCGAAGAATGAAACAAGTGAAAGAACCAAAAAACCACGGGGCCAAGGCAGCAACCAAATTCACCAGCCTTTGTACAATTAGGATGAAAACTATTCAGATCAATCATCAATATTTATAATTAAATCAAGGCTGACACTGAAACTCTAATGTAAAATCACAATTCAAGGCGGCAAAAAAAAGGGGTATGCAGGCAAATGAGCAGGCTTTTCAGTGGGCAGTCCTTTGACATTGTACAACAAGGAGTATCAGAAGACATTGTAAGCAAATACAAATTGGAAGTGAAAATATGTCTAAGATATAATAAAAGTATTTTAGGGGCATGAGAAATATGACAAAGCTAAAAACTTGTAACAGAATAGTCAATTTATGAACACCAAGTTGCATAGATTTTAATTGATTAAAATCCAAAACATTTTCCAAAAGATCATGTTGCAGCAACCACCATACTATATACATGTATAGAGAGCAATAGCAGAAAGAATAATAGAAATGGGAAATAGTAAGAAATAAAAACTACAGCATCTAATGAGGCCTCATAATTGAAGAAACCATCAAGAATATCCAAAAGAAGAGGTTCATTGTCTCCGTACTGATTTAGGTTATACTCCTTCTCACTCCTAATTTCTTACAACGGAGATTTCTAGGAATCCTCTGTCTGAATAATTAAAATCTCCACAACACATTTCATAGTATGAAAACAACAATTAAAAGGCATGATTTGCAAAATGTTAAAGAAATATTTGGTCGGCAGAATAGAGGAAATTCATACAACATACATTGAAGGAAATTGCACAAACAATCGATTTAGTGAAAAGAAATTGTGGAATTTAACAGTGAAGTATAGCAACAACACCATTCGGTAGCAACCAAACTCGAGAGAAAAGCGTTTACAGAACAAAGGGATGGAATTTAAGTAGCAAGTAACAAAGAAATTAACACAACAAAATCGGAAGGTATAATTTTTTGAAAGCCAACCACCGAGTATTTACTACCACACTACGTAAATTAACATAGGTAGTTTTCTGTAAGACGATACGGGGAAGATTTGGAAGGGGAAGGAAGGGGAAAAGAGAGGAGTACTTACGATTGGTGGCGAGGGAAAGGGCGCAGTAGAAGAATGCGGACGGGATCGCTGCACTGGGGAGAGGCGATTAATCGGTGTTTTATGCCAGTGAAGAGGGTTGCCTGGGAAAGCCTGGGAGGCGGGGGTCACGGGATGGGGTGGCTGATGAGGTAGGCTGTAAAGATTGATGGGAGAGGGCGGCAGTACAGAGATGCAGGGACTGCGAAAGGTGTTGTCGGGCGTGCATGGGAAGAGGAAGAGATTACGATTTGTTTTGTAGCGTATGAACGCATTCACTGAGATTTGATTCTAGAGTGAATAGATTTGATATGCCTTATTGGGCCTATTAGGCTATGTTTATCTAAGACTACCCCAATCACTGAACCATCTAACAATCTCATTATTTAATTAATTTCTCTTTCTTGCACCTTATCAATATTCATCCAAGCTTAATCATTCCAATTTTATATACTTTATTAATAACCACTGAACCATCGAACCACTATATATTATATATATAATTATTTTAATTTACATAATTTTAAATTATGTTGAAATATATAAAAATAAAGTATCAAACATTGATATATTAAAATGGGTTAAATATATCAACATTGGTATATTATGTATTTAACAAAAATATAACAAAAGTGGTCTCTATTTGTAGAGAATGAAAAATTACAAAATATAGTATATTTTTTATTTATTTTTATTTTAAAATATAAAAGATATAATGATATTAATAGGATTTAATTAAACATTTTAATTGACAAATGGGAAGGAGACAAATGTCCTATCTTCATTGACCAAAAGACGAGACACCAAGTGTTTGGATTTCTTGGATGGTCGAACTTGGCCAAAGGACCATGGCTCATTTTATCTTTTTTTTTTTTTTTTTTTAAGAAATGGTGACATGAAGGTTGGACGTCCTCCCCAAGGTCATGGTTAAAGATGGTCTTAAGGGCGAAGAAATGGATTTGTTGAACACTGGGTCTGACAGTTTATTTTTTTACTTTATTGTACAAAATACTTATTGTTATTACATCTATAGTCACGGGAGGAAGATAAGTTATAGTCTATTCCTACCTTGCCTACTTTGCCAGACGCACTCTTCTTGATTTGTCCTCCTTTGTAATCATTTAAAGTATATATATAGGGGCAAATAACAAGATTGCACCAAGGTATAGGCAAACAATCCATATCTTGTGCATAGCATCCAAAGTTGGCGATGGAGTTCATAGTGCACTTGCCTGATGATTTTGAAACATTATTAGTAAGGGTTGCAGTCTACATAATTTTTGGGAAGTTGATTTTATAGAGTTTATACTGCTTTTGTCTGATACTAATTTTCTTTGATCATATGTTTAGGTTTTTCCAAAGAGTGCAGTTAGTCTTATGGATTTCCAAGAAGCACCTAAAACAATTAAATTAAAGACATTAATGGGAGAAAGGGATGTTCCAGTTCGTTTGTTGCGAGGGGATCTGTATCGTTGATTGTAAAGCATGGGAGATTTTTTGTGCAGCTCATAATTTGGACATTGGGGATAAATTGCTTTTCAAGTGTCTTGGGGATTTGGAATTTGAAGTAAAAGTATTTCAAGCAGATGGCGGGCCAAAAAATTACTCAGAAATGCAGGTGGAAGGTAAGGATGAAGGGAATTGTTTTGTTTGAAGAATGTAAGTTCTTTAAAGGTTTTCATAGTCCTGTAGTCGAGATGCAGTGCATTGCAGGTAGCGTTGATGGGTTTTTCTAAATTTGGCTGAAGCCGGAGAGATTTGAACGAAATCTGGTATTGTATAATACATGCATCGTATTGGGACTTGATAATATGTTTGTAGGAATTATTAATTTTTAAGTTTTTATGTTACTCCAGGAAATTCCAAAGTATGTATGGGAACATTTAGGTTTACATTTGCGAAAAAGCATTTGGCTACGCCGCGGAGCAAATGGACAGCTGGCTAAAGTGCAATTGATTCACTGCTGTGAAATTGGTCAGGGCAGTGAGCCAACGTTAAAAATGACAAGAGGCATTGGTCATTTCCTGGAGCGAAATAATATAGTTATTGGGGATGTATGTAAGTTTACAGTAGTGTCGACTTCATATGGTGAGAGAAGTAATGAGGTGGTCATTGAAGTAGACGTAATTAATCATATGGTGTAGGTATAAGTATTAAGACAGAGTGTTGGGTGTTGCTTTATGTTTTTTAATGTTATGTTTTCTTAAACATTGGTTGTATTAACTCTGTGGTGTTTGATGGTTTTGAGAGGCAATATATGGTATGTATGATGGCTGGAATTTGTTATTCATATGTGGGTATGAGTGAACTTATTATGCTAACACAGATGCACATAAGGTTGAGAAAGCCAAATTTAGGCAATATGTCAAAAGAAATTGCTATGCATTTGAGGGTGAAGCATTCTGTTTGGACAAATTAAGTGTTTTTATATGCAAATTCTGTGCTTTTTAAAATTTCTAAAGAAAGCATACGCTATGATCTAAGTCAATATTATAAGAATTGGGAACAGTAAACTAATTTATATAAGTATTTGTGTTCTGAAGTGAGAATTACTAATCATCATTTTGTAATTATAAGTGGTCCAAGCAAAGAAACACATGAAGCCATCTTTCTTCGTAGATTGAATTAAAGAGATAATGAACGGATACATATTATTCTGTTTCACAGTTAAGGGGATTGAACATAGCTTCCATTTTGAAGTTACAAAATGGAATGGAAAAATGCAAGGCGGTAAATTTGTAGTGTTACGCATGGAGTGAAGTAAACCCAATATGAAGACAGTAGAATAGAAAAAGGGAGCAGTAAAAAAAAACTGTGTACACAAGTCCTGCCATAAATATGAGAGCATAAAACATGACGAAAATGTTATACATATATTCACATTGACTCAATGTTATATCAATGCAACAATAGAATACAAAAGGGGATTATTATTCATCTCAGTAGAAGGGATTGAGTAGGCTGGAGATATTGTTTAATAATGGCTAGCACTGGAGTGTACTTTGGAAATTATATTTTCGGCGCCAACTTCAACAAGTGATATTTCATTTTCCTTTTCTTTTTACGTTTCCGGAAAATTGGCATGCGAATAACAGAGGGATGTGATAGGCGTCGAGGAAATGTTAGTAAATGCTATGATTTAGATTGTGTCGGAAAGGATGATTTGTTTTCCCAAATAGCAGAGTACTGGGCCTGTGAGAAATCAGTGTACCGTGAAAACAAATCACCCTTCCAACACAATCAAAATGATAACAATTTAAACATTTCCTGAAGGAGAAACACATTATTAGCATGAGAACTTTCTGTAAAAGAAAAAGAAAACGAAAATGAAACATGACTTGTTCAAGGTGATTTGTTATTGGAAAGCATATTTATTAGCCACAGGGTTTGTAAATAGAAATTATGGTTTTTCTGAATTTCTTGCCTCCAGCTTCTATTAAGTAGATGCGGCCGACACAGAGATGTGTTGTGAGCTCCGCTAGGTGAAAGAAAATTCTATGAGGTCAGTCTGGAGATGAATAGCATAGGCTACAATAGCCAAAGCAGATTATGAGGGATGCGTATGGAAAATGAAAATTTTAATAGTGTTTTGTATACCTTTGATAAAACTATGTTGCATGGCTTCCATACTTAGCCTGGGGCAGTGTTGGTGAATGGCTGTTCAACAAATATATACTTGCAATTATTTATATGCTGTAACCCATGCAAATAGGCAAAACAAATGTGGAAACTTCCAAAATCTTTAGCCTCTGGAAAACAAATGTGAAAAGTCCACAAACAATAATATAGAAGCAAGGATCACAAGAAGGAATGACAGGAAGTTGAAAGGACGCAATGGGTACAAGATGCTGGGACGTTCCGGATTCAATTAAAATTTGGCAATGCTGTATAAAGGGATCTACGAACATTAAAAGTGGTGAAGAACACGTAGTGGTTATAGTAGCTCATAATAGTGTACGACTATACAATCTATTGCAAGAGATTAGAAGTACAAATACGATCAGCAGGGAAAAGAAGCTATAATATTAAGTAAGGAATCGAGATCTAATAAGTGAAACCCCCTGAACAAAGTGTAATTATGTCTCAATTGAATGGTTACGTAATTAACACACACAGATATGGAATTCCAGGGTCATAAGTCATTAGTCGTGGGTGTACAATGGCTGTGACCTAAACAACCATTATCATTGAAGTGCTTTTATAGCAAAAAACTATACCTATTCAATTTAATATGGTGCATATATTTTATTGGATCCGTAAGCATATAATTGAAAACTGGATTTTTTATCCAATGAAGAATGTAAATAAAAAACAGGAAGCAAGATAGGTAGCAAGCATAGCATTTCAAGGAAGCAGGAAGAGTGCCAGGAAGCTATGAAGAGGGCAGTTGGGCTGACATCCAAATAAATAAAACGTGATATATAGCAATATGCAGAGCTTAAGGATGCAACAACGAAACCAGAATTAAGGGTTGAATCAGGATCCATATACAAGATGATCAATTCAAGAATGAATCTACAGTATTTCCCAATACTAAGGAAAATGTTTATTTCAACAGCTAAGCCGAAGGGAAAACCACAAAACAAGTTAATTAGCAGGTTACAGGATTTAAGTAAATGTAGTTCAGCTAAATTCATAGGAAACTATATAACAGAAGGATGCAATACATATTCATTTCACTAAGGAATGAATTGATCTGCTATTTTGGCCAGTCCTAATATAGTCAAATACATTTTCTTCTTCTTTGTGTGCTGTTCCTTATGTACGCACATGAATGTTATGTTTTGTTATTTTTTAGCCACATTCGGTACAAAGTAAAACCTAACATGGACGCAAAAAGATAGAATGACTTGGGTGTTTTTTAGTGACAAATAAACATAGGAGGCGGCATTTTGGTAAGCACATGGAAGGCATGGGTGGATAGGCTAAAGGGTAGATTCTATGTCATCCAAAATGGTAAATTGTCCAAGGACGAGGTAAAGAATTTTAAACTCCATGAAAACAAGGAATCCCAAACTTGTAAATTCTTTTAAAACAAAGAATGCAAAGGAACAATTAGCACACCCACAAAGAGAATAACAACTATCAGTGCAGATGCACAGCGGGCAATCAAGCTCACATACCAATTTGGACGAGACTAATCGATTCGTATAAGGAAGAGGCATACCTTACAGGGAATACAAGGCGGAGCCGGAGGCCGGCAGATCGTAGGGGGGGCAGGATGGGAAGCCTAGGCACAGGGGCTTAAGCGGAGATTCACGGGTTGGGCAGTAGAGTTCACGGGATCCGCAGGGGGGGAGGGACCCGGCCGGCAGGCGCTGCCGGACACCTGGTTTCTTGGCAGGGGAAGGGGGGTCACGGGTGGGCGTCTGCACAAGGGACTGGAGAGAAAGTAGAGGGCAGGGGTGGGGCAGTGATGGAGTGTGTATAAAAGCTGTTTCTACAAGACCGATGCAAAGAAAAAAGAAAGGCCTGTGTCCTGGAGCGTACATTGACCTTGGGAAAAGTATTGTGTCCATTGGAAAGTTGAGTAGAATTACTGATAGTGTATTTAGAGGTTATTTGTTAATCACATAATTTTTGTTTTGTAGATAATGGTGTATTGTGTCCATTAAAATTATTGTTAAACCTCTTACGACAACAGAAAAAGTAAGCCATTATTAAAAACATAGGTAGGCTGAGTTCATATAAAATCTTCAGACTTATTATACGCGATTATATATATCCTCAATATCTATATTTTAAAAAAAATCTATCTATTTTAATAAAATTTCGAAAAATCTTTATATATATTTAAAAAAGAGGAAATTAATTACAAATATATATATGTATAAATTATTTGATTGTATACATAATATTTTTTAAAAATATTAATATTAAATTTTTATTCAATAAAAATAATTAGCTAAAAAATTTATGTTTGAAATATAAATAATCATATATTAATATAGGGATTATAATAATCATAATTTAAATAAAAATATTTTATTCAAAATATGATGCAATATTAAATAAATGCTAAAAATATGAATGCATATAAAATGATTAATAAGTACAAAAATTTTATACCATTCTAAACATATGTTACATAATATTTTTTTCTTTTTAAAAAAGGAAACATATCAGAAAAGGGAAAAAAAAGAGGAAAACATGACATAGTAATCTTCGTATATTATGAAAATTGAAGGAAATATTATCGACAAAAATAATATTTAAAAAATTATTAGATTATTAAAACGTAATTATAATTTAAATTGATTTTATAAAATTAAAGAGTAGTCTATAAAAGGAACAACGATTAAAATTTAAAATACAGCACGTAATAAAATATAAGTTTTAAGTGGCGAAAAGGAAAAAAAAATATAAATAATATTTTTTTTTAAAGTTTGAAAATAATAGTGGAAATTTACAATATATTAGGTAGTAGCGAAATATTTTTAGAACCTTAATAATGTAAAATAAGCTTTGTCTAATCCGGTAGTAGTAGGCCATAAATTTTGGATACAGTATTTTAGATATAATGGATTATTATGATATAACAAAGAGGATAGTTGATACGAAGGTTTTCCTTATACTATTGATTGTTTAATATATTTTGGAAGAGTAATCATGTTGAGGTTTTTTTGATTTAAAGGGGGGAAGAAAAGACTTCGGTAGTTGGGTAGTTGTAGGTAGGTTCATCAGTAATAGGTGGAAAGAATAGGTACAATACAGGCACGTCTTGTAATAACAAGCAAAGCTGCCACATTTGCACATGCACGTGAGTACCACTATTCTGTCTAGATTATTGCTTTCGTGGCTAATCCTATACATGTGAGTTTCTAAACTCAATATAAGTATGTGCATAATTTTTGATAGCTCTTGTCTTTGGAAGAGGAGCTGTTGTCTTTGGAAGAGGTTTGAAAGCATGGAGTTTTTTGTGCAGCTCAGTGAAGGTTTTGAAAAATATTTGGTATGATACAACTGATCAATATATATGAAGCAAATATTAGAGCAATTAGTAAGGGGCATGGTTTTGAATCGTAGCCAATTATGTGTACAGTTATTTTATTTCTTAAAATTTTATTATTTTTTAAGGTATCGGGTAGGGTATATGCTGGGGTGTCCGCTGTGTGTCCAACGGACCACTATGTAAAAGTACTAGTACTCCCTTTGTTTGTTTTTTTTTACCCTATCCACTTCTTCTATGCAAGCAATCCAATACACATTTTAAATCATTAATAATTTAAATTATATATAATTCAAAATTATAAAAATTTGATATTATAAAACTACGCGATTAGACGAATCCAACAACATCTAATCTGACTATGTTTTGTCATATACTTCCTCCATCTCAATAGAAAGGCTACGTTGGGCTTTTTGTTGCTATTCACAGTTTAACTTTGATTCAAATTTTTATCATAGTTATGCAAGAAAAAATAGGGGTGTCAATTTCAGGTTTCGGGTCGTGTTCGTGTCGTGTTTCGGTCGGGTTAGTCGAGTCGTGTTTCAGGTTTCACAGGTTCGGGTCGTGTTCGTGTCAGGTGTTAATAATGGTATAACACAAAATTTGTAATTCCGAACACGACCCGAAACCCGAAATGAACTTGAAATATCAAACCCGAACAAGACCTAAAAATTTTTAGGCCGAATTTCGGATTAAAGAAACCGAAAAAACCCGAAAAACCCAAAACTGCATCGGGTTCGTGTCGATCGGGTTCGTGTTTTCGGGTCGTGTCCAAAATTGACACCCCTAGAAAAAAAAACATAGTCAAGTGAGATCTTTTTAGATTCGTTTAATCTTGTAGTATTAGAATATCGAATTTTTATAGGTACATAATTTAAGTTATTGTTCGTTAAAAATGTGCATTGACAAACGTGCTTAGGCCCAACATAGCGTTTTTAATGAGATGGAGGTAGTATAACTAAGCGAAAAATTGAATCAAAGTTACTCAATAAGTAGTACTAACTATACAAAGGATGAACTTATAAAAAAACGGAGGGAGTATTATTTTTCAAGGTATCCGCTGGGGTTTGGAGCCAAGGATTTTTAGGGGTTTTTCTGTCATTTTGGGTAGAAAAGTTGTAGTTATTAAAGTGATGACAACAAACTCATTTTTTATATCTGACATGGCACTATTGCAATGCACCCTTTCTTATGCATGAACAAGTGTTTTTGGATTAAATTTACATTTATTTTATAAAAAGAAATATTAATATTCTTTGGTCTATAGTCGTAATTCACTTCAATGTACACATCGTAAATTAATGTGATGCATACACTTAGCACTTTATATGGTAGACCACCAAAACATTAGTAGCTCTAAATTTTCATTTGTGGCTTAGAGCCATTTGGTTTTTAATTCAAAAACAAAAATTATATACAAGAGAGCTAAAGTTTTATGTAGATACATAACTACCTGATCCCACAGTTTTAGGAAATTTTAAAATTTTCTTTTAGCAGACAGCCGCTAGTATTAACTTTATTGGGCCAACTAAGGGTCTTTTCACCACATAGTTTTTGGGAGTTTTTGGGAGCTTTTGGTGGCCTGGGTTTTTATTTCAAAACAAAAGCCCCGTTCTGCACACTAGCTTTTGGGAGCTTTTGGAAGCTTCTTAGAAGCTACCTGTAGTAGCGTTAATAAATA
Organism: Hygrophila difformis; assembly: GCA_030278955.1. Classification (NCBI taxonomy): domain Eukaryota; kingdom Viridiplantae; phylum Streptophyta; class Magnoliopsida; order Lamiales; family Acanthaceae; genus Hygrophila; species Hygrophila difformis. The sequence goes on along the minus strand of JAOANR010000331.1, from coordinate 137,625 downwards.
AGCTAGTAGCTTATTTTTGACCAAATACAATTTTAACCCAATAACCAACCCACTATCCAATAGTCTACATAAATATTTGTCCTTTTATGTCATTTCATACATTTTTTGATAGCTACAGCTAGTTGTACAAAACACTTAAATAGAATTGACAGCTACAGCTCCAGCTTGCAGTTACAGCTCTGCGTGCATAATATACCCTAATTCGACTTGCATAAGGTTGGACACTAACATAATTCTATTAATATTTGTGGCGCACCCAGGAATTTATGGCTGGGGCCTATTTTTTTTTTAAAAAAAACCTTAAGTATATAAAATAATTATATATAATTTTGTTCATAAAAAAATACAAAATATGAAAAATGTTTAATGACAAGAAGAATAATATAATAGTCTTTTTATTTACCAAAAATCTAAAAAAGTCAATGTCAATCTTTAAATAAAGTTGGACTATATCTTCAAAAACCAGTTTTTACTCATATCAATGATATGTTGCAATATCTTGTATCACTGGAAAGAGGGGATTCGAAGTATTAATATGTAATTAAGATGGATTAACTTAAGATGCTATAAGAAATATTGTTTACAATATTCATGAGTTGATATACGCTTTATTTCTACACAATTAAGAAACTTAGGATATATGTGCTGTTTCTTTCTTTGTTTTCTTATCTGTACAATAATAACTTGATTATTATTTACTAAAGTATTGCATGTTTACTTTAAGTCAAACATGTCCCCTATTAAGTTATGGAGCTTTTCTTGGGTTTGAGAGCTTTCCCAGGTTCTAGTTTGTTTGTCTGTTTTTTGTTTTGTTTTTTTCCCTTTCCAGATTCTCTTTGTTGTTCAACATTCTTTTTCAGCTATGTCAAACTTCAATTCAGGCTATTTGTTGCAATCTTTTCAGGCAGAGAGTACAGGGAAGTCTCAGATGGCCATAGATAAAATGATTGAAGGTCGACTAAGAAAATATTTTGATGTAGTTCTTATGGAGCAAAAATTTGTTGTGAATGCCACAGTTAACATACATACAGGTGTGCTGCTCTTTTCTACTTCCTTTGGTCTTTTACTCTATCTCTATTTTTACCAAGCCGGCTGTGTCGTATTACTTTCATATATGGTAATCTTTTTGATCAACTATCTTCTGAAAGTAATTGTGGTATATATGAGTGAAATGTTATTTGAGGCTAGCTAACAACAACGAGGACATATGAGTTAAAAATTACTCCAGTATAACTATAATCCAAGCTTTTGCCATAAGCTCCATCAGAACCATCATAGTTTGATGTCAACATGGTGCAAGACTTTACATAATATTGTAAAATAATCTAACTACCCTACACTACTTGAGACCACAATACTGTGTCTCCAAGAGCAATCTGAATTTGTACATTGTGTGGCTACTTTTGAAGGGGAGCAAATCAGCTATTTATAGCTGTGAGAGAAAACCCTAGGCCCAATGGACCTTTTAGCTGCGTGGGAGGGGACAGGAGCTTGAGTCCAAGAGAGAAAAGATAACATTCTTACACTTCGGGACTTTTGCTCCCGGGACTTTTAATTGAATTGTCACATGGGGAAATTCATTTTCAATTGGAGAAGGAACGACGTGAAACTTTTTTTTCTTCAATAGATGACGCGAAGCAACCCCTGTTCGATGACGTGGACGCGGAGTGTAACACCCCGAATTTGATAACCTAGGCCGGGATGTCACCGCCACACCTCCCTAGCAAGACACGGTTTCTCCGAGCTTGCTAAAGAGATGCAAGGCTATGGTTTTTCAGAATTTAAAATATTCAAACAGCCCATTATAATATAATTTAAAAATCATAATATCAAAGTTGCAGCGGAAAGTAATATTTACATATGTACAGCGGAATTTAAGTATAGGGCCGACATGGCCAAAACACGGGTTAAACAGGCCCGTTCATGCAAGTTGTAATTAAATGCAGGAATTTAAAAAGAGAGTTTCCCCGAATGTTCCCATGTATGCATATGATGATGCATAATCCTCATACTCTGAAAGAAAAAGGAAAAAGAAATATGGTTTGGTCAGCAAAACGTGCTGAGTAAGTTAACACCTACTATGATCAAGGGGTTTCGAAATCTTTAATTAGATTTAAGAAAACATGTGCATACAAGACATGATTTAAATTTTATTCATCTAATAATAATTTTAATTACATATTTGAAAAGACAAGGATTTCCACAAGATCATAATTTAACACACGTATAAAGAGGTTTAATTAAATAATTAAATTTTTACTCCGAGGCATGCATACAAACAACTCATCTATTAATTTAAAATTAATAATTTAATTGTGTACTTGAACATGCATTTAATCCATAATAACAATTTAATAAGATATGCAAATTTAAAGACATAATTTTAAATGCATAATTTAAAGACGGGCATAAATAAATAAATACTTAAAAACATTAAATCTTTTATTTCCCCGTTACGTAACCATTTCTCAATATTTTGTATAGCCGGTGATCCGGCGGCCGCAGCCGTCTCGTATTTCAAATATTTCATTGGCCGTTTTGGCACAGTTTCTCATAACATTCACCCTCGGCCGTTTTGGCACGAAGCGAAAAGCTAGGGGGCGTTCTATTGAGCATTTCCCCCCTACGTCGGTTACTCTCGGCCGTTTTGGCACGAAGCGAAAAGCTAGAGGGGCACTCCATCGAGCACTCACCCCCTACATAGGTCACACTCGTCCGTCTAGGCACGATGCGAAAAGCTAGAGGGGCACTCTATCGAGCACTCACTCCCTACATAGCCCAGTATCTCGTATGTTTTAATTTAGTATAACGGGATTTTTCAAAAGTATAGATATATCGTATTTCAAGGTCTCGACCGTTTGTTTTGATATTTCAAAATCTCTTCGATTTAAAATCATTTGACGTCATAGTTTACGCCCTTTTAATTCAAAAATTCATTTCAAGTCCAAAAATTCTGATATTTTCACAGTATATCAAAAACACCCTAACGAACAACTTTCGTATTTTAACTTTTTCGAAATAAGTTGAGGAAACATGTCAAAAATCGAGTTTATTACGCTAGCAGAATTCTGTCCGGACTCAGGTTTGACACAGTTCAAGGTTTCGACCTTTTAATAAATCAAATGGACTCCAAAAATTCTGAAATTTTATATGCACATACTAGACATGATTATCTACAACTTTCATTTAGATTGCAAAGATCAAATCGGACTAGAAAATATAGAAACATTCTCATCAAATTCGGATATGTTCACAGTCAGATTTCGAAAAGTCTTATCAAGGCAGTTTATGTTTGATGCGATTTGAAATAGCAAACATCGACGAAAATGTCTGAAATTTTTACACAACCTAGATTTATGTGTTAGGATTAAAAGTCTAGTTTTGAGTTTTTCGGTTTGAACTCTCGAAATAGGGTTTTTGTTTCGTTCCAAACCTGTCACAGTTTCTAGTTCGAATCTCAAGGCAGGTTGGTTCTCGGCCGTTTCCGGATAACAAAACGCAATGAAAAATTATAAAAATTTTACACGAACTAGATCTATGTCTTAAGAACGTTTTTCATGTTTTAAGTTTTTCCGTTTGAGCAGTTTTAAGGTTCGAAAAATTCACACAAAATTGTTGCGCCGAGGGTTTTTCGTGTTGACAGATTTTAGAGTTATTAAATCCATATGTTTGGTTGCATTTTAAGTCACCCAAAACCAAGTAAGTATTAACTTACAGTGTCTAGGACGTCTCTGGGTCGATGGGGGCGCTCACGCTTTCCACGAACATGTCCCAATTACTCCGTCTCCTCACCGTTGGCCCCGAAACGAAATCGAAAGTAAAAATCTAGGGTTAGATCGGATTTTCGGACTCGAAAGCTTAAACGAAAGCCTATGGACGACTTACCACAATCTGGATTACTAAAGATGTTGTCCTCCACGCCTCCTTCGTCGATTTTCGTCGCCGGGAAGTCGCCGGAAAGTCATCGGAAAGTGAAGAACTTGTGTTTTTTCTTTTTTTTTTTCGGTTTTTGGGAGAGTTTTGGATGGAGGAGTGGTTGCAAGACTGAGGAATGAGGCTAGGGTTCATCCAACCTCTTCCTAAATGTCTTCCCTTCGTCTGAGATCGAGTTTCCAAAGTCGGGGGGTCGAAATATGGCAAGAAATCCCCGAAATCGCGCAATTGGCAGCTACTGTCTTGGTGGCGCGGGGTTGGCGCGGTTTTTAGCCAAAACCAGCGCGGAGGGCGCGCGGCCTGGTCTGGGCCGTGCGTCCGGACTGGGCCGTGCGATCCCGTCGGGCCTTTTCTCCTCTCTTTCGGACTTCTGTCCTCCTACGTTTTCGGGCTCGATTTTTTGGGTCATTCTCGGATCATAAATTCTTATCTTAAATTTATCTCGACTCAAATGAATTTCATGTTTGAAATCTTAAGTCCGTCGGTCTCGTGTTCGTCGGCTTCCAATTCGTCGTCTTTTGACTCCCGTGCAATAACTTGTGTAATTAAATTTCTTCCGACTTCACGGGTTCTTGGAATTAGAATTATTTTCTTTCTTGAATTTAATTCCAATTATTTTGACTCAATTCATGGAATGTCTTCGGGCTTCCTTTTCCTCTTTTATTCCATTTTAAATTTTGAATCTATCGGCGTTTCATTTCCGAGCAATAATTATTTGTGATAAATTATTTTCTTCTTCTCGGAGATATTTCGACATTGATCGGAATAAATTTTATTCCTTTGGACGTTGATAAAAATCTGGGGTATTACAGTCTACCCTCCTTAAGAATCAACTTCGTCCTCGAAGTTGTGTTTCGGCTTTTTTTTTTGTGCTAAGGATTTTTTTTGTTTGTTTTATTATTTTGTGATATTGTGTTATTGAATTATTGTTCGATTGTTGATTGTTTGTTGTTTTATTATTGTTTGACTGAACCCAGAATTGAAATTTCCAAGTTGCCTACGTACCCTGTGAAGGGATCAAGTCATTACGTAGTTCAAAACAAATTTTGAATTTTTTTATTCGGGATACAAAATATTCGGGTTTCAAAAGTAAATGCTTATGCATTATTACGGGGTATTATATCCTCTCCCCCTTAAGATTACAGTTATGTCCCCATAACTGCCTGCACATTATTCCCACGAAGGTTCGAGTATCGTCGCCTAGCACATGTATGTCTGCTTCTTTTACCACATTTAACGTCCCATGAGTCCCCCTTGGTTATTTGAGGCTATAAGTCCAGCGACCAGATCATCTCTTTTGGTTATATTCTTAATCTGGGTTCGACATTCTTTCATCCGATGTCCACGTCGACCACATCGGAAGCATGTGTCGGTTGAGGGCATCCCCTCACCAGATGAGGTTGGTTACAGCTTAGGCATCGGGGCACGTAGCCTTTACGGGTGAAAATTCTTCTATTATTGCCTCCATCGTTGCCTTGGGATGGTCCATTTGGGCCTTTGCGAAGGTTATTCCTATCCGAGTCTTTATCAGCTCCGCGGTCCTTACCTCTCTTGTCTTGTGCTTGGGGACCTTGGCTAGACTCATCTATCGCCTTCCGCTTCAGTCCCTGAACTCGTGCAAACGCTACCGCACGATCATAATCAGCTTGTGGGTCAGAGTAGTGTACCCCCGTGATTACTTCCCTAATGGCCAGGTTTAACCCCATCTCAAATTTCTGAGCCTTGTCGGAGTCAGTTGGTACTAGCCTAGTAGCAAATCGTACTAGCTCCTTGAATTTGGTGTAGTACTCTTGCACTGTCTGTGCGCCTTGCCTTAGGTTAATGAATTCCTCGTACTTCACCGCTTTGGTGCTTAATGGGTAGAACCTCTCCCTCAGAGCTTCCTTAAACTCTTCCCAAGTGTAGGCTTTCTCGTCTTCCACTAATTTCCTCTGGAGGTTTTGCCACCACTCATCGGCTTCACCTCCTAGGTAATAAGTTGCTGCATGTATCTTTTCCTCATTAGGGCATTTGATAGCGTTTAAGAGTTTATCGAACGTACGGATCCACTCCTCTAGTTTGGCGGGATCTTCATTCCCATCATAGTGTGGTGGTTGATAGGGATTTACCAAAGCTAGATAGTTGTTTCGAGCTACTGGCGGAGGTATTGCCGCTTGTGCCCTATGCACCTCGGCGTTTCCTAATACTACGAGTACTTCTTCTACCATCCTTAAACGTTCATCCATGTTGTTGGGAAGATGAGGCGCTCGATCTCCTATGTTCGGAGGAATCTCATTGTTGTTAGGTGCGCTTGGGAGGTCAGTGTCAGTGCCGTTTGGACTTACTTTTCTCGGCTTTCTCCTAGGTGCCATTTTCTGTTATTAAGCACGCGAAGATGAGTTCCTAAGTGAATCGAGATCTAGGACTAAGGCAACGTTAGTCTTAAGTTAGCGCTTCTAAGTCAAGACTCAAGGTCATGTCGAACACTAGAGTGAGAAGGTTATGTATCACATACGATTCACATAAAAGGTTAGTACAGATATTTATGTATGCATATGCATATGCAAACCCCCCAATAAAAATTTAATTTATGCATGCATTTATTTATCCATGGGTTTTAAAAAAATAAATTTATTCCATGGATAGATTAAAATAAGGATAAAAGGTTTGGGCCACTATATTGGGCCGAAAGAAATAAATTATTTGGGCTTTAAGTGAAAACAAGGTTATTGGGCCAAAATAGTAATTAAATATTGGGCTAAAGATTTGGGCTAGGAAAAATAAATTTTGGGCTCAAAAGGTTTGGGATTTAAAATAATAAATTTGGGCTAAAAGTTAGGGCTTAGAAAAAAAATTTGGGCTAAAAAATGTTAGTTTAAAAATAATAATGGATTTTTAAATATAATACTAGTTTAAAAATAATAATAGTTTAAGAATTATAATACTAGTTTTAAAAACAGTCCGGGCTCTGATACCACTTTGTAACACCGCGGATTTGATAACCCAGGCCGGGATGTAACCGCCACACCTCCCTAGCAAGACACGGTTTCTTCGAGCTTGCTAAAGAGATGCAAGGCTATGGTTTTTCAGAATTTAAAATATTCAAACAACCCATTATAATATAATTTAAAAATCATAATATCAAAGTTGCACGGGTTAAACAGGCCCGTTCATGGCCAAAACACGGGTTAAACAGGCCCGTTCATGGCCCGTTCAGGCCCGTTTATCAAAGTATAGGGCCGACATGGCCAAAACACGGGTTAAACAGGCCCGTTCATGCAAGTTGTAATTCAATGCAGGAATTTAAAAATAGAGTTTCCCCGAATGTTCCCATGTATGCATATGATGATGCATAATCCTCATACTTTGAAAGAAAAAGGAAAAAGAAATATGGTTTGGTCAGCAAAACGTGCTGAGTAAGTTAACACCTACTATGATCAAGGGGTTTCAAAATCTTTAATTAGATTTAAGAAAACATGTGCATACAAGACATGATTTAAATTTTATTCATCTAATAATAATTTTAATTACATATTTGAAAAGACAAGGATTTCCACAAGATCATAATTTAACACACGTATAAAGAGGTTTAATTAAATAATTAAATTTTTACTCCGAGGCATGCATACAAACAACTCATCTATTAATTTAAAATTAATAATTTAATTATGTACTTGAACATGCATTTAATCCATAATAACAATTTAATAAGATATGCAAATTTAAAGACATAATTTTAAATGCATAATTTAAAGACGGGCATAAATAAATAAATACTTAAAAACATTAAATTTTTTATTTCCCCGTTACGTAACCATTTCTCAATATTTTGTATAGCCGGTGATCCGGCGGCCGCAGCCATGTCGTATTTCAAGTATTTCATTGGCCGCTTTGGCACAGTTTCTCATAACATTCACCCTCGGCCGTTTTGGCACGAAGCGAAAAGCTAGGGGGCGTTCTATTGAGCATTTTCCTCCTACGTCGGTCACTCTCGGCCGTTTTGGCACGAAGCGAAAAGCTAGAGGGGCACTCCATCGAGCACTCACCCCCTACATAGGTCACACTCGTCCGTCTAGGCACGATGCGAAAAGCTAGAGGGGCACTCTATCGAGCACTCACCCCCTACATAGCCAAGTATCTCTTATGTTTTAATTTAGTATAACGGGATTTTTCAAAAGTATAGATATATCGTATTTCAAGGTCTCGACCGTTTGTTTCGATATTTCAAAATCTCTTCGATTTAAAATCATTTGACGTCACAGTTTACGCCCTTTTAATTCAAAAATTCATTTCAAGTCCAACAATTCTGATATTTTCACAGTATATCAAAAACACCCTAACGAACAACTTTCGTGTTTTAACTTTTTCGAAATAAGTTGAGGAAACATGTCAAAAATCGAGTTTATTACGCTAGCAGAATTCTGTCCGGACTCAGGTTTGACGCAGTTCAAGGTTTTGACCTTTTAACATAACAAATGGACTCCAAAAATTCTGAAATTTTATATGCACATACTAGACATGATTATCTACAACTTTCATTTAGATTGCAAAGATCAAATCGGACTAGAAAATATAGAAACATTCTCATCAAGTTCGGATATGTTCAAAGTGAGATTTCGAAAAGTCTTATCAAGGCAGTTTATGTTTGATGCGATTTGAAATAGCAAACATCAACGAAAATGTCTGAAATTTTTACACAACCTAGATTTATGTGTTAGGATTAAAAGTATAGTTTTGAGTTTTACGGTTTGAACTCTCGAAATAGGGTTTTTGGTTCGATTCCAAACCTGTCACAGTTTCTAGTTCGAATCTCAAGGCAGGTTGGTTCTCGGCCGTTTCCGGATATCAAAACGCAATGAAAAATTTTGAAAATTTTACACGAACTAGATCTATGTCTTAGGAACGTTTTATATGTTTTACGTTTTTCCGTTTGAGCAGTTTTAAGGGTTCGAAAAATTCACACAAAATTGTTGCGCCGAGGATTTTTCGTGTTGACAGATTTTAGAGTTATTAAATCCATATGTTTGGTTGCATTTTAAGTCACCCAAAACCAAGTAAGTATTAACTTACAATGTCTAGGACGTCTCTGCGCCGATGGGGGCGCTCACGCTTTCCATGAACATGTCCCAATTACTCCGTCTCCTCACCATTGGCCCCGAAACGAAATCGAAAGTAAAAATCTAGGGTTAGATCGGATTTTCGGACTCGAAAACTTAAACGAAAGCCTATGGACGACTTACCACAATCTGGATTACTAAAGATGTTGTCCTCCACGCCTCCTTCGTCGATTTTCGTCGCCGGGAAGTCGCCGGAAAGTGAAGAACTTGTGTTTTTTCTTTTTTTTCGGTTTTTGGGAGAGTTTTGGATGGAGGAGTGGTTGCAAGACTGAGGAATGAGACTAGGGTTCATCCAACCTCGTCCTAAATGTCTTCCCTTCGTCTGAGATCGAGTTTCCAAAGTCGGGGGGTCGAAATATGGCAAGAAATCCCCGAAATCGCACAATTGGCAGCTGATGTCTTGGTGCCGCCGGGTTGGCGCGGTTTTTAGCCAAACCAGCGCGGAGGGCGCGCGGCCTAGTCTGGGCCGTGCGTCCGGACTGGGCCTTGCGATCCCGTCCGGACTGGGCCGTGCGATCCCGTCGGGCCTTTTCTCCTCTCTTTCGGACTTCTGTCCTCCTACGTTTTCGGGCTCGATTTTTCGGGTCATTCTCGGATCATAAATTCTTATCTTAAATTTATCTCGACTCAAATGAATTTTATGTTTGAAATCTTAAGTCCGTCGGTCTCGGGTTCGTCGGCTTCCAATTCGTCGTCTTTTGACTCCCGTGCAATAACTTGTGTAATTAAATTTCTTCCGACTTCACGGGTTCTTGGAATTAGAATTATTTTCCTTCTTGAATTTAATTCCAATTATTTGACTCAATTCATGGAATGTCTTCGGGCTTCCTTTCCCTCTTTTATTCCATTTTACATTTTGAATCTGTCGGTGTTTCATTTCCGAGCAATAATTTATTGTGATAAATTATTTTCTTCTTCTCGGAGATATTTCGACATTGATCGGAATAAATTTTATTCCTTTGGACGTTGATAAAAATCTGGGGTATTACACGGAGCACATTTATGAGGGAAGACGCAAAGCATTGAATGACGACGCGGAAGCATCTGACGCCAAGCATTTCGGATGACGCGGAACCGGAGAGGGGATGACGCGGAACTCTTGACGCCAAACAAAACCAATGACGACGACGTGAGGCTCTCGATTGGACGACGCGAGACACACCGGATGACGCCAAGCTCGATGACGCGAGCTCTCTCACTGACGACGCCAAGCGGTTGGCGTCGTAGCTTCTGTTTTCTTCTTGGTCCACGTCGTAGCTTTGGAGGATGACGTCGTGACTGTATTGGAGATGGCTGCCGGATTTGTGGAGATGGAGACGAGCTCGCCGGAGTGACGGAGAAGATGACCGGACCCACGGCGAAGACGGTGCAGCAGCTTTTGGGATGAAGATGGGACTGCCTGAGGTGGACGAGGGCAGTGGCAGGAGTGAAGTTGGCCGGAATTCAACTTGTTGCGGCAGGACGGAGTTTTCTTCTTTGTCGTAGTTACGATTTTCGGGACTCGCCGGGATTGAGGATTGTCCAAAGCAAGGGCTGCCGGAGCTTCTTTGGAGATAACGATTAGGATGAAATGGCTGCCGGAGGTGTCCAATGCAGCGGAAGGGGACAGAAGTGTTGGCGGCCAGAGTTGGATATGATAAAATGAGGGTTTGTTCCAAGGTTGGTGGCGGGAGCAGGTGGTGGAGATGCCGGGGCTGTCATATGACCTATATATACATTTTTTGGAAATTCTAGAAATTGCGCGTGTCTTCCCCGCATCTCACCTGGTATCCTCTACTCGATGTGGAAGCCCTTTCGAATTGCGTCGAAGGAACGTTGTTCTGGGTTGGAGGCGGCGGCGACAGCCTCCCCCTTTGCTCGAGTTTTCCCTTCAGGTAGTTCTTCTTAATTCCCCCTTTATTGATTGTTGTCTATTCTATTTCCATGTCGCACGTCTGAAAGTAAGATTGAAAAATCGAAGAGAGGGATCTCTGCTTCCTTCCAAAGCTCTTTGATTTTACACTCCTTTGTCGCTTCACTATCGAGCCCTAATGCCCTTCAACCTGCCGGGTTCGATCTGAAGCGTCTCAAGGCACTCCTTCGCGGTGGTCGACGGGAGATGATGTTGCCCTCCGTCGCACGCCATAGTGCAGCCTTCTACAGCCGTCGCCTAACCCTAATTTCTCCATTGCCTTCGTCTCTTGGTCCCTAGGTCGCAAATCGATAGGGCAACAAACGTGTTGAGAGCACTGGCGGAATCGGCCTCGATATAAACCCCAGTAACGGAACGAACTGGCACAACCAAAATCCTGTTTAACGCGTTCCAGTTCCGTCCGTCCTCCTCCAAATTCAACCCTGCCAGTTCTTCGTTGCTCCCATTTCCGGGTATCCTGCTTTTCTTTTTCCACAATCTTTTACTTTTTTTATGCATTTCTGCTGCTGTAGTTTGTTGTTTCAAACTGTTGATTTCATTGATTCATATATGGTCATCGTTGGTTTTTGATGCAGTAGAATATCAACTTAGGGCTTTTTTCTTGTGGCAAATGCGATTGATGATGTGCACTTGTGCGGTTTTTGAATTTGTTGCTAACCGAATGATTCCAGCATAAACGACTGATTTCTTCCTCTGTTTCAGGAAAAGAAATGAGTCAAGAAAACGGTGTCAAATCTGACCCTAAAAAGAGCAGTACTCCACGCTTGAATGAGAGGATCCTGTCGTCCTTGTCCAGGAGATCTTATGCTGCTCATCCTTGGCATGATCTTGAGATTGGTAATTGAATATATTCAATTTCTTAATTTTATAAGAGCATTCACCCTTGCAGAATTTGATATGGATTTCATCTTCTTTTATTAGGTCTTGGCGCACTGAAAACTATTAACGTTGTAAGCAAGCCTCATCCTTCTCCTAGCTACTGTTCTTGTAACATTCAAGCTTTAATTTGCTTAGTAAAATTACATAAAATATAATAAAATACAATGAAAAATCTTACATTTTAAATTGTGGAAACGGATATGAAGTACTCCTATATTTTAAATGATTTCTGGTACCCATTTGAATGCTACAACAAATAATGATATAATTTTGGGATGAGAATCACATAAGAAACTCTCATATTTTGAGTTTGTTACTATGTTTCTCTATCTACTCCGCCAGTTTTATCCAGTTCTATGTTAGAATGATTTTTCTCCCTACTAATTTACATTTTTAAACAAGTTAATCACAAATACAAATCTTGTTTACTAACGTGTTCCTTGCACATTTTAGATCTTTTAACATGTTTTTTTGTACATTTTTTTTTTATTGGCTTTATTTGTATGTTCTTTTAGGTAATTGAGATACCCAAAGGCAATAAAGTGAAATATGAACTTGACAAGAAAACTGGCATGATCAAGGTATGCTGCTATGCTAACCACCAAATCAATCAGTGTTGACAAAATAATCTCACTCTCTCAAAAAAACTCATGGCCAACTATTCCCATCTTGCTCAGGTTGATCGCGTTCTGTATTCTTCAATGGTCTATCCCCACAACTATGGTTTCATCCCCCGGACCTTGTGCGAAGATAATGACCCAATAGATGTATTAGCATTATGCAGGAGCCTGTTGTTCCGGGTTGTTTTCTTCGAGCGAGGGCTATAGGACTGATGCAGATGATTGATCAAGGAGAAAAAGATGATAAGATCATTGCTGTCTGTGTTGACGATCCAGAGTACAAAGACTTCACTGACATAAGCCAGCTCCCGCCTCATCGCCTAGCTGAGATCCGACGCTTCTTTGAAGACTACAAGAAGGACGAGAACAAGGAGGTAGCCGTGGATGAGTTCATGCCTGCATCTATTGCTGTCGAGGCTATTCAGTACTCGATGGACCTTTATGCTGAGTACATCTTGCACACTTTGAGGAGGTAAAGAGAGCAGCACAATCTTTTTTGGCAGACATTGTGAGGGCATTTTACGGAGAATGGGGATTTCTTTAATTCTTTCAGCATATTTGGATCATATTCTGCAATTATTTGAAACATACTTTTGGGTTGCGCATTTATTCACCGTCGGCCGGTCACAGGAAGGCACAGAGGAGGTCTGTCGCCGCCTCTTGTATTCAACGGTAAGCTTTTACTTTTTCTTTTTCTTTTTTTTTTGCACAATTCCGATTCGACATTTTCCCCATTTCAATTGATTTTCAGTATGGGTTTTGTTTTCAGTACCCTGAGGTCTTTCTTTACTAGGGTTTAAACCAGTGGCCGAATCGGCATGGTATTTCAGTACAAAATTGAATCCGTATTTTGTACTTGAATCCGCATGGTCTAATCTATATTTTGTACTTAAAAAATTTCAAAAGATTAGAAACTAAGATTCAGGAATTTGTGAATTTTGATTTCCGCACATGCTGTGAAAGGAATGATGGATACTGGTTGCTTTTAGTTTAATAATAGCAATGTTGTTTGAGGAGTCATAGGGATTATGTTCTCAGATTCTGAAAATATATGGAAGATCACAGGGAGTAGTGCGTACTGTGTGATGATAATTCATCCATCCATCATTAATAATAATTTTATTTCTTGATATGCAATCATGATTCCTTTATATTTTCAGACTCTGAGGAGGCTTGCACAGAATAGAGAGGCAGCTAGGAAAAGCAGACTTTGGAAAAGGCAAGTCCCATTTGCCTACATAATAAGCAGACTTTGGCGACCACATCCATGCTGCCCTCTCGCCACCACGATCGCTCAACTGTTTTGCTTGCCTGTGAGTTTTACCACAATCCACAAAAAATGTACTTTTTGGCATTTTTCTATTGTTTCAGGATACAAATTAGGTTTCGCTTTTATTTTCTGTTGTGTGTGAATATTTGCATTTGGAATTTTGTGATTCGATTAGGTTCGTAAATTTCAGCCGTGGGTTTAGTTCGATTGGGAAATATTGGATGAAATAACTGCCCAAGTTGATACTTGATTTGTAGTGTTAGTGTTAATTTAAAATGATTGCGGTTTTGGAATTTGGGAATTAACGCTCTCATTTTGAATTCCAAATTCCAAAAGCAGTAATTGGCCGGAAAGAAGAGCTCCCAGAGGAGGGTGCAACTCACTGGCCGGAAAGAAAACTGGGGAAACGGTAATTGCAGCTGATGCCATTATGGAAGCACTAGATATGGCAGATCAAGAGCTCAAGCAAATTGCTGAGCATGAGGTGGTTTTAGTTGTAACAATTGTTTAACATGTTGAATAATATATTTAGATATATCTGATGCTTTCGTATTCTCATCGTGGCACATCAATTGATGCTTTCGTATGTAATAAGATATATCTGATGTTTTTCCGTTGACTCTGTAAACATTTTCCATTTTAATTTCCATCCCTGGATGATACTGTTTCTATATGTTTTCAAATTTGGTGTTTTTCTCCGTCTGGATTTATTGCAGGAAGTTGGACGCAGAAAAAATCCTTCCAGACGAAGGGCCAAACAGGATGAAAAACCAGCTATTGTAGATGCTCGCGTGTGTCAATTGAAGGACTTACTTATCCAAGCAAAGGTGTTTCTTACCCTAGCTGCAACTCGGAACAATTCTCAGTTTATGAGGGAGCTTCGGATGCGGATGAAGGATGTTCAATGAACAATTAGATCTGCCACCAAGGATTCCGAGCTGCCAAGCAAGTATGCTCTTTTTTTTTTTTTTTTTTTTTTTTTTTTTCTTTTTCCATCTTAATCCTGTGTAGTTTGCCAATTATCTTTCATAGTTCTGGTTTTGCACTTTAGTTTGGCACGTCATTCTTTTTTGGTTGAAATGTGTTGTTGTCTTAACAAAACTCTTGTGCAGATGCTACTGTCCTGAAAGCAGTTCTGGATTTGTTGTAACTGCTTCTCGGTAACTACTCTTTGGCAGTTTTGATCTCGCCCGCTTAGTTGTTCTGTTCGGTCATTGTTTTACACTTTTATATATATTAAGTTTGTAGATCGACTATTTAGATTAGTTGAGTTGTATTTTTTCATTGTGTGAGATTTTATACTCTTCAAGATAGTTTGTTTTCTCTCCAAGATTTCACAGAGTTCTTTTTGAGAGAATTTAGAGTCTTGATGATTTGTTCTTCAACAATTACACATCTGTAATCAATCATTGAGATTGTGCTTCGCCTGCTTCAATTGGCATCGCCGAATTGGAGAAAACCTTCCTTAATCAAGTTTAGGAGGTTGTGCCTTGCGAGGAACCTCTGAAAGATCTGAAGGATCATTCTGGCGTGTCTGCTACACCAAGGTTCTGAGATCTGAAGGATTTGGCAATCAAGAAATCAGATTGGACGGGCTGTCCAGCAATCGGAGTTGTGGGGGAGTCCAGACTACGATTGTTCTACCAGAATTGTCGTCTCGGTAACAGAGTCTGTTTTTGGTTGTTTTCAAGTCTTGTTAGATTTAGGATTTTTTGAGTGTTAGTGATAGAACCTGGATTGGAATCCCCCAGACGTAGATCCGTTTGGATCGAACTGGGTTACCAAATCTTGTGTTCTTACTTTACGCTTTTCCGCTTATCACTCTGCACACACACATATACTTTGTTTACGCGTAGTTTTAACAGCAAGCCAACGACAAGCTCATAGTTCAAGATAGTAAACTGGGACCAACACTTGGTATCAGAGTGGCAGACTCTGACGAACTAGAGACGATTTTGATAAATCTTGAAAATGAGAAGAGAGGGTGCATCTGTTTCTAGGCCACCGCTGTTTGATGGCATGAATTATCGATACTGGCGAACTCGAATGAAAATCCATTTGATGGCACTCGGAGATGAAGTCTGGGATGCAGTCGAGACAGCCTGGCAACCACCGACTCGACCACGAGCTACAACTGAAGGATCTACAGGTCCTCCTGGAAGTCGACCAGCAACCAAGGCTGAATACACTCAAGCAGAAAAAGACGCCAAGAAAGGAAATTATATAGCTCTAAATGCAATTTTTAGCGCCATGGACGAAACACAGTTCCAACTTGTTACAAATCACACACTGGCTTATGATGCATGGAGGACTCTAGAGGTGATGTATGAGGGTTCAGAATACGTTCGAGCGACTAAGCTACAGCGAGTTGAGACAATGTTCGAAAATTTGAAGATGAAGAAAGACGAGTCGATCTCTGTTTACTATAGAAGGTTTAAGGACATCGTAAATCAAGCCTATTCTTTAGGTTTGGTGTACGATAATCAGAAACTCGTTCGGAAAATGCTAAGGACTCTTACCAAGAAGTATGCACCGAAGGTTGCAACACTGGAAGAACTGGATAAACTGAATACTATCACTTTGGATGGTCTTGTGGGGATTCTTCAAACCTATGAAATGAACCACCTAGAAGAAGAGTCAATAAGGAATATTGCACTCAATGTAGAAGAAGATTCTGGTAATTCTTCCGAAGATGATGTATCCTACATTACCAGAAAAGTAGCTAAGATGTTGCAAGAAAGAAGAGCCAAACAGTTCAACAAACGTCAAGGTCGAAGTTCCAATGATGTTCCGACGACGGACAGACTACCACGTAAAGACTTCAAAAAGAAGGATAACAGTAAGGATGATCGATTCAATTCAAAGAAGGAATATGGCAAACCTGATAAATTCGGATCAGTGATATGCTATGAATGTGGAGGTAAAGGACACATTCAAACTGAATGCGCTACTACCAAGAGAAGAGAATTGAGAGAGAAGAAGGTATTCCAAGCAACTTTAAGTGATGATGACCTTGAAGGAACTACTGATGAACAAAAACTAGATGATGAAGTCGTTGCCTTCACCTCAAGAGTTGCAAGCCCTACAATTGAAGGTATTGTCAAGTCCATATGTTTTTCCCCTAACAATTGTGATTCTGACTCAGGTGAAAGTGATGACGAGTATGATCAACTACTTGCTGACTACAATGAACTCAAAGAGGACTTTGAAGTTGCTGTTCAGGAGAACAAAAAATTGTTGGGACAACTAACAGACGTTGGTATTGCATATGACCTTGAGGTTGAGAAGAATGAAGTCATGCAAATGGAAAACAACACTCAAAGGCAAAATTCTTGAAACGGAGAAAAAGCTTGATGATCTCAAAGCCAAGAACAATGAGCTTCAAAAGGTATCTAAAGGTAAAAATAAACTTGATGAAGTTCTTTCTATGGGAAAACGTGTTGGTGATCAAACAGGGTTAGGGTATACGAACAATCTACACCAAGCAAAACAAAGTTCACGAGTGGAGGATTTTTACCCTCAACTCATGAAGAATCTTATGCTGAAGAAGATTGTTCGTCCAGACAAAAACGGGATTGTCTTTATTGCAACCTACCTGGACACACAGCTGATACATGTATGCGAATTTTGAGGGATCTTATGAATGGAAGACCAGTCGTTTGGCCTGATCAGGAACTTCGAAAGAAATTCAGAATGCAAAAGGTATGGATACCTAAAAATAAAAATAAGGATTCTGTATGCTTTGCTGTTCTTTCGTTGCAGGCACATCAGAGAAACGATCAATGGTATTTTGATCCCGGATGCTCTCGTCACATGACTGGAAGGAAAGACCTTTTAGCAAATTACATTCAAAAGGATTGTGGAGATGTCATTTTTGGAGATGGTAAACGAAGCAAAATAGCTGGTTTTGGTAAAGTATAGGATGGAATACTCTCTAAACTTTCACGAGTTTACTATGTTAAAGGACTAACAACTAATCTTATCTCTATTAGTCAACTTTGTGATGAAGATTTACAGGTCTTGTTTACCAAACACTCATGTAAAGTTTTTGATGACCAAGATGAAAGCATAATGAAGGGAGGTCGTTCGAAGAATAATTGTTATATCTTAACTGACGACACCTCACAAGCCTTGCTTACCAATATTGATCAGACAAACTTGTGGCACAAACGTCTCAGACACCTAAATTACAGATCGTTGCACAAGCTAAGCAACTCAAGTGCAGTTCGAGGATTGCCGAAGCTACCCCGAAACGACCAGACCATTTGCAGAGATTGTGCCAAAGGAAAGAAGACTCGTTCAATGCACAAACTGGTTGATCAGATTACCACAAAGGATTGCCTTGACTTAATTCACATGGAGCTTATGGGACCTACCGAAGTCGAAAGTCTAAATGGTAAAAGGTACATTCTAGTTTGTGTAGATGACTATTCTCGCTTTAATTGGGTTTACTTTCTTAAGTCAAAAGATGAATCATTTGAATATTTTGAGGCCTTGAGTTTACGTCTGATGAATGAAAAGCAAAGAAAGATTACTCGAATTCGAACTGATCATGGTAAGGAATTCGAAAATCAGTCGTTCGACCGTTTCTGTGATGAGCATGGGATTGCACATGAGTATTCTGCCCCTAAAACTCCTCAACAAAACGGAGTGGCTGAACGAAAGAATAGAACTCTACAAGAGATGGCAAGATCTTTACTACATGCAAGTTCGATGAGTAAGATGTTTTGGGCTGAAGCTGTTAATACAGCCAATCATATTGCAAACCGTGTGTTGCTGCGACCACATACAAATACTACTCCTTATCAATTGTGGAAAGGTAACACGCCTACTGAAACTTTTGACGAGTTTCATTAACACGAGTAATTTTCTGAAATATCAGGTTTGGATTTATTAAATGAAAAGAGTTATGATGTAGGGAAGGGGTTTAAGGATATGTTATAATTCCCGTTTTATTACTCATGTGGGGTGTTTTAATCTCAAACGGCGCTGTGGTCCTTCCCGCCATGAAACTTTTGACAAATATCATGGTGCAACCGGGATTGACCTTCAGTCTGTCACCCTGAAAGTCCCTGGTATCTGCACCATGATACTTCTCATAATTTCATGTCACGAAAGCACCTGCCATGAAGCTTTTGAACATCTTCCCACTGTATGAGTATTTTCCCAAAATGTTGTGTTTTTATTTACTCGTGTCAAGAAACTGTGCTCCCGAAAGCGCACGGAGTCAAAAATTGCAGTAATTTATAGTAAGTACCGGATCGTTCACTGGAGGATGTGCGATGGAAGCAGGGCCCACGTCGTTTACTAAGATTTTCCACTCGGTTACTCGTTTCAAGTTTTGCAAGGGTTTCTAACAACTACTTGACATAAATTAAACCAGATCATGAAAGCAGTAAAAATTATTCTACAAAGCATAGTAGACTAGATCGAGGAAAGCAATTAAATCTATACTACGAAAGCAATATAAAATTATGCTACACTATCTAGAAAGCAGATTTAAAATATGACATAAGGGACAGGGAGGAAAGTAATAAAGATTGGACAAGATTCAGATGAAACACAATTAAACTTCCATTTTTAATACACAGATCTTAGCTGGGGATAATCCTCTAGTTAGCTAACTCTCATGCTTTCTGCACCATGTTCCCTCTAACAGACAGGTACTTACGGTGAGAATTTACATGCTCTTAAGACAACAATTTCTAAGATACCACAGACTTATAACTCCCTCCACAGGCCTTGTGAAGTTACATTACATATCTGTGGTGGATAAGCAACACCTAACACATCATTAGTTGACATGCCAAGTACTTCTATCATTCCCCCATGTCACACCCAAAGTTTAAAATAAAGCTCCAAACCATTCCATAACTCTCAAACCTTTTAACAGATGGACAGCCCCTAATTCTTCCGAGTGACCTCTATGAAAGCATTTTAAAGGAAAGCAGTAAGAAAGCTGTAAAGAAAGCATTTAAATCTATCACTCGGAATCGTTAAAAACGTCTCTTTCCGTTAGTATAAAAGAGCCCCTGATCTTGGTGACCAGATGCAGATCAAGAACCCCCAAGATATCAATAAGCCACAGGGCTTACAACATCTGGGTAGTTATGACATACAAACTAAATGAAACAGATCCATAAATGAACCTATTCCGGATGTACTCACTCAAGACTCAATTCTAGACTTTGGCAGAAGAAGATAGTAGTCGAAGGAATACTCGACCTTACCTTAGAAATTCACCAAGGCCTATATGTTGTTCCTCTAGTATTATTTATCACATCTCATCTACACCCAAGTGGATATTGACTTAATGCAATATCTAATATCAGATTTCCAACACACAGCAATTTCGAGAGCAATTGAATATTTGAAAATCATTCCCTAGACAGGTACTAAACTCTCAATTAAAACACAGATCCTTTCAGTCTAGATGAGACCTAATCGCTGACTCTGCTTCTAAGCTCTCAAAATCAACCCCCAGTAGAATGTGAATTAGTCATAACTGTTGAATTTATCCCTTACTCAGATCCGGATTTTATAAAGGAATTTTTGTTGGAAATTTATTATGCAGCATCTGATTTAAATCAAGACTTCTGTGTCCAAGGGGAAGGATCCCCAAAATAGCAATAAGACCAGAACATCTACATAATAGTATCATGCATACAAGTATATGAAAAGGAAAATAAAATACCCCAAAATATATGGTGGGGTTAGACGGAATGCGATACACAAAGATGGATTAGCCTGAGATGAGAAGAAATTGGCTAAAAAGAGTGCCAGAGATAGTTGGGGTTTTCCGGACTGCAAACATCTGCTGTCCGGTTCCCAATTATCCCAGATGATTGATTTTAGACAGAAAGAATTCCAACCAACGGTGACCGCCGTCATTTAGTTTTCTTTTGTCTGTGAGTGGAAGAAAAACCCACATATTTCTTGCTGTAACATTTCTCAACTGATGTTGGTCGACATCAATTAATACAATTGCAACTTGAATTCAGGTTGAGAAATTAAGATAAAGAAAATTAAAACTGTCGGATTAGGAATTGGCTGAGTGACTAATCGAAACTCTTAGTGAAGAGAACGCTCGCCGAAGCTTCCACCAACCACTAACCAGATCATGCAAAATAACAGATAATGATTGACACACAGAAGACGAGTTAGTCGATATCCCCGTGAAGGGACCTTTCACCAACATTAATCTGTGGTGTTTCTCATTATCCGTTCATACACACACTGAAAGAGAAAAACATAAAAGTAAGAAAATATTTTTGGTATTGTGTGGGTGTTAAGCACACAATTAGTGGACACTAATGGGTTGAAATGTGTAATGGATAAAGTTAGGTGAAATGGGCCTAGGCCCAATACACCCATGCAACTTACACAAATCATGAAAGAAAATATTGTTGGAGTTTTCAAAATAGAAGGGATAGTTCAATTCGAATTACTGGGGTAATTCGAAATGAGAATGCATGAAGGATGAAGTATTACTTTACCCAATTGATCATTGCCAGAAATTGGAACATCATCTAATTCGAATTATTGACCAATTCGAATTAATCCTTGATTCTGAGGTCTGAAGCTTTGCTGTGGGTTTTGATTTGCGAACTGGTTGGGCTGGTTCGGCTGCAACAGATGCGCATTAAGTGCATTGTTGTTGGAATAGGAGAGATTGGGATGACGATTTTGGTAGTTCCCGGCATAATTACAACTCTCGGTAGCTATCTGTTGGCATGTATCAGTTGGATGAGGTCCCTGACACAGCCCACAGACAACTCCCGATTGCTGTGTTTGAACTTGGTTTGATGAGGTTCCTGTCTGGGAAGCGTCTATTCCCTTCCCTTTATCCTGGCTCAGCTGTATCGCAGCTACCTGTTCTTGCAATTTTTCAAAATCTGTTTTCCCTTCACTTACAACAAAGACTTTTCTAGGAGGATCCTCCTTCCTATCATCTGTGTTTAGGATGGATCTGTTGACAGACATTGTCTCAATCTTCTCCCAAGCTTGGTCCATAGGCAGGTGGAGTAAATGTCGTCCGCCAGCAGCGTCTAACATTGTTCTCCATGGATGGGTGAGTCCTTCGTAGAATTTCCTCAATTGCTCCCATGGTGCGTACCCGTGTTGGGGGCATCGCCTGATGAGGCCCAAGAATCTTTCTTTCGCATCATATAATGACTCGTCCGGCTTCATTTTAAAATCTCCAATCTTAGCTCGTCCTTCCTCAATCTTTGATTCTGGAAAATACTTCAGCAAAAAGCTCCTCACCAAGTCTGCCCAAGTGCTCCTCTGATTGATAGGCAATGACTTATACCAGTCCCTGGCACCACTATATAAAGAAAATGGAAACAACATTAGCCTAATAGCATCAGGAGAGACTCCCTGATTTTTGATCGTGTCGCAGAGCTCCAGGAAGGTCTGGAGATGATCATGAGGGTCCACATGATTTGCACCGCAGAATTGATTGTTTTGCACCAAATTAATGAGTGCCGGTTTGAGCTCGAAATTGCGTGCAGGAAAGTGTGCTCTCCCAGGTCCATCCAGATAGGGCTCTACTATTGGTTGCATGAAGTCTGCCGCTGCTTGCTGCTGTTGTTGATTTCCTTGTTCAGCTTGGTTCTGGTACTGTTGGTGGTAATTGGGAAATTGCTGGAAGTTATGTGGATCTTGTGGGTTGTTCTGAAACTGAGCTGGATTGAAAGCTTGGTTTTGGTATTGTTGGTTTGGTATGTTTTGGTTTTGGTGAAATTGGTTTAAGGGTGGTGGTGGTTGTTGGTGGAATTGCTGGTATTGTTGCTGATTGGGATTTGGTAGATTCTCCTCTTCGTTGGGACGATTAGGATGTTCTACAATTCCTCCGTCAGCTCCATTACCAGGGTTAATTGGTGGTTGGTCTATGGGTAAGATCGGGGGAATGTTCTGGTTATCTGCCATGTCTGATAGATCGCTGCTCGATGTTTCAGGTGAAGTGCGGGTCCGACGATCCTGCTCTTTCCGTCTTCTGGCTTCTGCCCTCAGTTGGCGAGAGGTCCTTTCTATTTCTAGATCGAACGGTAGCTCCGGCAATGTGTTCCTCCTCCGTTGCATAAGCAGTTGGTATCAAGATTTTGACAGTACCTGTACAATCCCCAAGTTAGTGATGGTTTGATAGTATATACAAAAACTATCTATGAGTAAATCAGGAATGTAATTCTCCTAGTAAACGGCGCTGCATCCTCCCCGGCAACGGCGCCATGAAACTTTTGACGAGTTTCATTAACACGAGTAATTTTCTGAAATATCAGGTTTGGATTTATTAACACGGAAGTTGTTCGTTAGGGTGTTTTGCATAAACTGTGAAATTTTCAGATTTTTCAGACTTGAAACGAATTTTTAAATTAAAAAGGCGTAAACTGTGACGCCAAATGATTTTTAAATCGAAAGATTTTGAAATTTCGAAACGAACGATCAAAGACTTGAAATGCAATACATCTATACTTTTGTAAAACCCCGATACATTAAAACTAAACGATACATGAGATACTTGGGTGGAGGGTGAGTGCTCTGCAGGGTGCCCCTCTAGCCTTTCTCTTCGGGCTTATGATGGACGAGAGAAATTAGATGAGATATTACGCCAATCGGCGGGAGATACATTGCCTACTCTCTCGGGTTTGTCCGTATGGATTTTCCGAGGCTCCGGAGTGTTACTGGGTATGGCAGATACGGCTGCTGGCCGCCGGATCACCGGCTATACGAGATACTTACGAAACGGCTGCGGCCGCCGGATCACCGGCTATACGAGATACTTACGAAACGGCTGCGGCCGCCGGATCACCGGCTATACAAAACATTGAGAAATAGTTACGTAACGGGGAAATAAAAGATTTAATATTTTTAAAGTATTTATTTATTTATGCATGTCTTTAAATTATGTATTTAAATTATGTCTTTAAATTTCATATCATGACTAAATGGTTATTGTGGATTAAAGGCATGTTAAGTACACAATTTAAGTATTATTTCCTTTAAATTGGTAAAATTTGTAAATGGAATATTTTTGTATGCATGCTTAGGAGAAAAATTTAATTATTTAAATTATGAACGTGTGTTAAATTATGAACGTGTGTTAAACCCCTTTTTCATGTGTGCTAAATTATGAACGTGTGGAAATCCTTGTCTTTTAAATTATGTAATTAAATTATTATTAGTAGATGAATTAAAATTTAAATCATGTCTCGTATGCATATGTTTTTATTAAATTTAAATAAAGGCTTTGAAACCCCTTGATCATATTAGGTGTTAACTTACTCAGCGCGTTTTTGCTGACCAAACCACATTTCCCTTTTTTTCTTTCAGAGTATGAGGATTATGCATCATCATATGCATACATGGGAACATTCGGGAAAAACTCTATTTTAAATTCCGGCATTTAATTACAACTTGCATGAACGAGCCTGTTTAACCCGTGTTTTGGCCATGTTGGCCCAGTATTTCAATTTCCGCTGCATTACAATTATATATATGTAAATATTACATTCCACTGCAATTTTGATATTATTATTTTTAAATTATATTACAACGGGCTGTTTGAATGATTTAAATTCTGAAAAACCATAGCCTTGCATCTCTTTAGCAAGCTCGGAAAACCGTGTCTTGTTAGGGAGGTGTGGCGGTGACATCCCGGCCTGGGTTATCAAATCCGGGGTGCTACAAAGTGGTATCAGAGCCCGGAATATTTTTAAACTATTATTTTTAAGTATTATTATTTTTAAAGTTATTATTTCTAAACTTGTAATATATTTTAAAGAGCCCAATATTTATTTTGAAGTTAAAGCCCAAATTTTTAGCCCAATACTTTATATACTTACTATTGTGGGCTCAAATTTTTTTTAAGACCCAATACCTGTATTTTTAAAACCTAAATAATTTATTTCTTTGGCCCAATATAGTGGCCCAAACCTTTTTCCCTTATTCTTTAAAAATCTATCCACGGAATAAACTTATTTTTAAAACCCATGGGTAGAAAAATGCATGCATAAATTAAATTTTTATTGGGGATTGCATATGCATATGCATACATAAATATTTGTACTAACCTCTTATGTGAATCGTTTGTGATACATACCATTCTCACACTAGCATTCGGCTCGACCTTGACTCTTGACTTAGAAGCGTTAGCTTGAGACTAATTGTGCCTTAGTTTTAGATCTTGATCGTCTATGCTTAACGTGCACATAACTATTTTCTACCTTTTTCCAAAGATCTTCACCTAGACGATATATTATGACTTGTCGAGAAACCTAACGATGAGAACGATGAACGCCTACATTGACCCTCAACAGAATATACGATACTCTAAACGCCGTATAGCTCAACTTAAAGATGACCTACAACCCTTCTGAAACTTAAGAGCGGCTGACTGTGAACGCATAAATAACCTATAGACCCAACTTCAAAAACTTACCAAACGGAACGAAGAAATGATAGATAGGATCGAAGCCCGACGGAGGAAGACCCTACCAACGAGGCTTAAGGAGATTGAAGATTTCTCAACGCTATCTATCTACCTTTGTCTAGTTATTCCTTTTCGAGAAATAGAAGCACTATCTCACCTCCTAACTCTGTACGAAAATTCCTTATATATATATATATATATATATAAAACTCGGCATAAACCTACGCCAAGGGGATCGATTTTCCAACAAGTGAACATTATCAACTCCAAAACAACTCCTACCAACACCGTTTGATTCAGTAAATCATTATTCTTCCAACACTGTATTAAATCCTTACAATCAAATCCTTGCGCTTCGTGACAGAATGGCACCTAGAGGAAGACCTAACAATCCACCCATCCCACCCAACACCAATGAAGAGCTACGACAACCCGATGAACCAGTGCAAGACGTTAGTGCAACCAATCAAGGAGGGGAAGTAGCCTCCATGCCTAAGAACTTAAGTGACCGATTAAGAACTATAGAGGAAGCTGTGGTTGCCTTGGGGAATGCATTAATCAACCAAGGGCAAGGCAAGAGGAAACGAGACCACAGAACCGATAACTACTTAGGAAGGAACCATATTCGGGGAGGCCCGAATAGACCACCTCAAGGCAACGGTGGAAGAAACAGAGGGATGGTTTACAACCATGGTGACTATACGCCACCATGCCCAAAATGTGGTAACCCACATTATGCGAGAGGATGCCCTAAGCCCGGAGCGTGCTTTCGGTGTGGTCGATTTGGTCATCGGCTATGTGACTGCCGAACGCGGATAGAGAATATTAACGAGAGAAAGGAAGTGACCATTAAACCTGACCAGCCACAGAACCCAAACAGTCGAGATGGCAACCATGAAGCATCCATACCACGTTGCCCGCAGTGCCACCAAGCCCATCTGGTGCGCGAATGCCCAAGACGCGGGACTTGTTATAGATGTGGTGGAGAAGACCACATGATTAGAGAATGCAATGTTCGTGCGGAGATGATTGAGAAAAGGCTAGATTTGGCAAACCCTCAACAAGGAGATCAAGGAAGAGCTGTAGGACGATGGAATGCTGTAGACCAAGCGGACTTGCTAGCTCAGTGAGAAATGATTGTATACGACGTTACCCAACCCTGAGTCAAACCGATCCAACAACAGTTATGGGGACATAACTGTAATCTTAAGGGGGGGAGGATGTAACAACCCGAATATTTTGTATCCCCAAATCAATAAATAAACAAATTCAAATTTGTTTTGAACTACGTCATGGCTTGATCCCTTCACAAGGTACGTAGGCAACTCGGAAATTTCAATTCTGGGTTCAGTCAAACAATAATCAAACAACAAACAATCAACAATCGAACAATAATTCAATAACACAATATCGCAAAATGATAAAATAAACAAAAGGACCCTAACTCTTAGCGCGAGAAAAGCCGAAACACAACTTCGAGGACGAAGTTGATTCTTAAGGGGGGTAGATTGTAATACCCCAGATTTTTATCAACGTCCAAAGTAATAAAATTTATTCCGATCAATGTCGAAATATCTCCGAGAAGAAGAAAATAATTTATCACAATAAATTATTGCTCGGAAATGAAACGCCGATAGATTCAAAATTCAAAATGGAATAAAAGAGGGAAAGGAAGCCCGAAGACATTCCATGAATTGAGTCAAAATAATTAGAATTAAATTCAAGAAGGAAAATAATTCTAATTCCAAGAACCCGTGAAGTCGGAAGAAATTTAATTACACAAGTTATTGCACGGGAGTCAAAAGACGACGAATTGGAAGCCGACGAACCCGAGACCGACGGACTTAAGATTTCAAACATGAAATTCATTTGAGTCGAGATAAATTTAAGATAAGGATTTATGATCCGAGAATGACCCGAAAAATCGAGCCCGAAAACGTAGGAGGACAGAAGTCCGAAAGAGAGGAGAAAAGGCCCGACGGGATCGCACGGCCCAGTCCGGACGCACGGCCCAGACCAGGCCGTGCGCCCTCCGTGCTGGTTTTGGCTAGAAACCGCGCCAACCCCGTGCCACCAAGACTGCAGCTGCCAATTGCGCGATTTCGGGGATTTCTTACCATATTTTCGTGTCCCGACTTTGGAAACCCAATCCCAGTCGGGGGAAAGGCCTATAGGACGATCATTGACAGATTTCCACTCCATTCTCAGCCTCTCAAACTCATCCATCATCCAAAACTCTCCCAAAAACCGAAAACACAAGTTCTTCACTTTCCGACGACTTTCCGATCACTTTCCGGCGACGGGAATCGACGAAGGAGGTGTGGAGAACAACATCTTAGTATTCCAGATTGTGATAAGTCGTCCATAGGTTTTTGTTTAAGTTTTCGAGTGCGAAAATCCGATCTAACCCTAGACTTTTGCTTTCGGATTCGGTTCGTGGACGTTGGAAGAGGAAATCGACTCGAGGAAACTCGCTCGTGACATCCCGTGGATTCCGGACGACCCCGTGACCTCCTAGACATCATCCCCACTGTAAGTTAATGCTTACTTGGTTTTGGGTGACGTAAAATGTAACCAAACATAGAGATTTAGTAACTCTAAAATCTGTCAACACGAAAAACCCCCGGCGCAGCGATTGTGTGCGAATTTTTCGAACCCATAAAACTGCTCAAACGGAAAAAATCAAAACATGAAAAACACTCCTAAGACATAGATCTAGTTCGTGTAAAATTTTCATAATTTTTCATTGAGGTTTGATATCTGAAAACGGCCGAGAAAGAACCTGCCTTGAGAGTCAAATGTAAAACTGTGACAGATTTGAAATCGGACCAAAACCCCTATTTCGAGAGTTCAAACCCAAAAACTCAAAACTAGAATTTTAATCCTAACATATTAATCTAGGTTTTGTAAAAATTTCAGACATTTTCGTCG
Organism: Hygrophila difformis; assembly: GCA_030278955.1. Taxonomy (NCBI): domain Eukaryota; kingdom Viridiplantae; phylum Streptophyta; class Magnoliopsida; order Lamiales; family Acanthaceae; genus Hygrophila; species Hygrophila difformis. The sequence goes on along the minus strand of JAOANR010000331.1, from coordinate 109,553 downwards.
AGGTTTGCTATTTCAAATCGCATCGAACACAAACTGCTTTGACAAGACACTTTCGAAATCTGCCTGTGAATATGTCCGAATTTGATGAACCTGTTTCTATATTTTCTAATCCGATTTAATCTTTGCATTCTAAATGAAAGTTGTAGATAATCATGTCTTGTATATGTGTTTAAAATTTCAGAATTTTTGGAGTCCATTTGATATGTTAAAAGGTCGATTTTCTAAACTGTGTCAAATCTGCCACTGGGCAGTGAATTGTTTTTGCATTAAACTCGATTTTGACATGATTCCTGAATTTATTTTGAAATTGTTAAAACACGGAAGTTGTTCATTAGGGTGTTTTGCATAAACTGTGAAATTTTCAGATTTTTCGGACTTGAAACGAATTTTTAAATTAAAAAGGCGTAAACTGTGACGCCAAATGACTTTTAAATCGAAAGATTTTGAAATTTCGAAACGAACGATCAAAGACTTGAAATGCAATACATCTATACTTTTGTAAAACCCCGATACGTTAAAACTAAACGATACATGAGATACTTGGGTGGAGGGTGAGTGCTCTGCAGGGTGCCCCTCTAGCCTTTCTCTTCGGGCCTATGATGGACGAGAGAAATTAGATGAGATATTATGCCAATCGGCGGGAGATACATTGCCTACTCTCTCGGGTTTGTCCGTATGGATTTTCCGAGGCTCCGGAGTGTTACTGGGTATGGCAGATACGACTGCTGGCCGCCGGATCACCGGCTATACGAGATACTTACGAAACGGCTGCGGCCGCCGGATCACCGGCTATACGAGATACTTACGAAACGGCTGCGGCCGCCGGATCACCGGCTATACAAAACATTGAGAAATGGTTACGTAACGGGGAAATAAAAGATTTAATATTTTTAAAGTATTTATTTATTTATGCATGTCTTTAAAATGCATTTAAATTATGTCTTTAAATTTCATATCATGACTAAATGGTTATTGTGGATTAAAGGCATGTCAAGTACACAATTTAAGTATTATTTCCTTTAAATTGGTAAAATTTGTAAATGGAATATTTTTGTATGCATGCTTAGGAGAAAAATTTAATTATTTAAATTATGAACGTGTGTTAAATTATGAACGTGTGTTAAACCCCTTTTTCATGTGTGTTAAATTATGAACGTGTGGAAATCCTTGTCTTTTAAATTATGTAATTAAATTATTATTAGTAGATGAATTAAAATTTAAATCATGTCTCGTATGCATATGTTTTTATTAAATTTAAATAAAGGCTTTGAAACCCCTTGATCATATTAGGTGTTAACTTACTCAGCGCGTTTTTGCTGACCAAACCACATTTCCCTTTTTTTCTTTCAGAGTATGAGGATTATGCATCATCATATGCATACATGGGAACATTCGGGAAAAACTCTATTTTAAATTCCGGCATTTAATTACAACTTGCATGAACGGGCCTGTTTAACCCGTGTTTTGGCCATGTTGGCCCAGTATTTCAATTTCCGCTGCATTACAATTATATATATGTAAATATTACATTCCACTGCAATTTTGATATTATTATTTTTAAATTATCTTACAACGGGCTGTTTGAATGATTTAAATTCTGAAAAACCATAGCCTTGCATCTCTTTAGCAAGCTCGGAAAACCGTGTCTTGTTAGGGAGGTGTGGCGGTGACATCCCGGCCTGGGGTTATCAAATCCGGGGTGCTACACGGCTTGTCCAAAAATACTACGAACGGATCCTTGCACACGTTCTCTTCCTCCTTCGATCCCGAACGTGTTTACAAGTCCAATAATCGAAAGTTAGATTAAAGATTGGAGATAAAAACGAGGAAAACGAATCTGGATACTTCTTACCGATGATCCAAGGGATGTGAACTTTGATCTACACGTTCCTACGGCCGTCGATGGTTGTCGGAAAGTCGCCGGAAGTCCGTCGGAAGTTCGTCGGGAGAGTGTTTTGGCTTGGGAGAGTTTGAGAGTGAATGGGGAGGGTTTGAAGACTGATTATGGGGTGGAATATGTTCCCCCCATCGTCCTAATACACCTTCACCCGTCCAAAATCCACTTTCCAAAGTCGGGGGGTTGAATTATGGCAAGAAATCGCCGAAAACGCGTAACTTGCACAAATCTGGGGACTCACGCGGGGTTGGCGCGCTGAAAGGCCAAACCCCGCCCGGCCAGCGCGCGGCTCCCGCCTGGACTGCGGTCCGGGCGGGTCTGTGCGATCCGATCCGTCGGGTCTTTTCCTTCTCTCTTTCGGACTTCTATCCTTCCACGTTTTCGCGCTCGATTTTCCGGGTCATTTTCGGATTATGCTTCTCATCATAAATTTAAATCGACTTAAATTGATTTCATGTTTGAAATCTTAAGACCGTCGGTTTCGGTCCGCCGGGTTCTAAATCGTCGTCTTTTGACTTCCGTGCATTTCCGAGTTTACGGGTTCTCGGAAATAAAAGTTTCTTTCCTATTGGATTAATTCCTATTTTATATTCTAAAATTTACGGGTATTATAGTCTACCCCCCTTATGAACCAACTTCGTCCTCGAAGTTGCGCTTCATCCTCTCGCGAGTTCGGGAATTGTTTGATTAAGCGATTGTATTATTGTGTGTTGTTGTTTTTTATTATTTGACTGAACCCAGAATTGAAATTTCCGAGTTGCCTACATACCCCGTGAAGGGATCAAGTCATTACGTAGTTCAAAACAACTTGAATTTGTTTATTTCCGGAAATATTCGGGTTGTCACATCCTCCCCCTCTTAAGATTACAGTTATGTCCCCATAACTGTTGTTCCATTGTCTTGGAATAGGGTTGAGTAACGATCCTTCATGTCTGCCTCTAGCTCCCACGTTGCCGTCTCGGCTTCGTGGTTAGACCAAAGAACCTTAACCATTCTCACGGTCTTATTCCTTGTTACCCTCTCCTTCATGTCGAGTATTCGCACCGGAGTTTCTTCGTAGCTTAAGTCATCGTCCAACTCGATCTCCTCCGGTTGGAGTACGTGGGTCGGATCGTGGACGTATTTCTTCAATTGTGAGATGTGGAACACGTCGTGGACACGAGCTAATTGTGGCGGTAATGCTAGTCGGTATGCAAGATTTCCCACTCTTTCTAGGATCTCGTATGGTCCTATGTACCGTGGGCTCAATTTCCCTCACTTGCCAAAGCGCATCACACCCATCGGTGATACCTTTAACATGACCTGATCGCCTATTTGGAATTCCAAATATTGCCGTCTCACGTCGGCATAGCTCTTCTGCCGGTCTTGCGCGGCTCTCATCTTTCCTTGGATTATTGGGACTTGTTGAGCCATGTCCTCAACAAGTTGCGGTCCAATTACCATAGTCCTATCGCTCTCTTCCCAGCTCAATGGACTTCGGCATTTGCGTCCATATAGTGCATCCATATCTTTAAAACGAACACGACTGCGGCTAGTTCCAAATCGTGCGTCGGATAGTTCTCTTCGTATGGCTTTAGTTGACGTGATGCGCGTGCTATAACCCTTTGATCTTGCATTAGCACGCATCCCAATCCTTCCTTCGAGGCGTCGCTGTACACCTCGAAGTCTCCACCTCCGATGGTAGTGCCAATACCGCGCAATGGTAAGTCGTTTCTTGAATTTTTGGAATGCGGAATCACACTCACTGGTCCAGTCGTATAGTGTGAAGCAGAAGAGGGTAAATAAATAGGAAAAGAAAATCGAAAAAAAAAAGAAAAAAAATTTCATTTTTCGCGACCCGCGCGGGGTTCGCGCGGGGTTGGTGGCTTTAGCGCCCGGCCACAGCGCGGCGCCACCAGGGTGAAGAAATAGGGCTCGCGCCCCGCGCGAGCCATTTCATCCCTCTCACTTCCGAAATTCCTCCCAACTTCCTCTCAATTTCGTTCTTCCGTGCTCAAATTCTTCCGGTTTCGACTTCGATTTCTCTTTGTAAGGTATGTATCTTCTATTTTAGCTTGCCAATTTCAATTTTTATGCCTTGATTTGTTAGAATTTGGGTAGATTGCGAAATTAGGGTTTTGGCATACCAATTGGGGATTTGAAAATTTCGGTTTGATTCTTGCGAATTTGTGAGTTTATATAGTACTTTGGTGCCATTTCTATTGTTTAGGAAGTATTGGTGTGATAATATATACCTAAGTTGTGGGATTTCTTGTTAGAATTTGGATTTTTGGGAAAAAAAATATGAAGTTTTTGATTTTGTCGGTATTATAGGTATGAAAGTGGGTGCATTAGTATTGTTTGTTGACACTTTGTGAGTATGAGTCGCTGTTTAAATAGTTGTTTGGTTTTGTGGTTAATTGCCATGTGTTTACAAGCAAATTTTGAACTTAATTTATTGCGCATATAAGGTGTCCGATGAGATGCCACAATGGTTTTTTTTTTTTTTTTTTTTTTTTTTTTTTTTTTTTAATTTAGTTGGGCACATTCCTTGGTTTGGTTATCTTCTGATATGTATTGGTAACCATTGAGTTCGAAGCTCTCTTAGATTTCTCCCGTTGGAACTATATATATATTTGATGTTGTTTCGTGTGCGGGACATTAGCCTTACAATTGGTATTGGGTGTTCGCAGGATGTTGCTTTTCCTGTGGTTCATCCTGGCGTTCCTTATGGTCCTTCCGGGGGCCAAGAGACGTGCTACTCGACGTGATGCAGCCGGTCCTAGTACTGCCGTTCCGGTGATGCCGGATAGTGCAGTGAGTCCGAGGAGGACGAGGAGCGGGAGCCGAGGCTCGGAGGTCTCCCTGACGAGGTGCGTCCTCGCCGGCATGATAGGTTCCGTTTCTCGACGATGGCTGCCCAGGACTTCTATTTCGAACGAGCTTCGTCGAAACAGGGCTTATGTTCCCGAGCGAGGCTTGTTCCCCGATCATATGGGCGATGACCGAATCAGTGCAATTTTGGGGCATCTCCAGTGGACCGGTCATGCACGTCATCCCGAGGGCGTTGCCTCCGGCTAACTAGTTATGGAGGTTATCGCCAACATCAGCGGTCTTGGGGTAGACGACGACATTTCTCGAGTCTGGGTTCGCGGTCGCTACCTAGACTTCAGTGCCCGTGCGATCAACATCTATTTTGGTTTGCCCGACGATGGCGCGTTCCGCCCACAGCCAGAGGGCCGGGTTTATGCTCCTGCCTGGGGTGTCTTGTGTACCGAGGTACCCCCGCAGACTGGGTACCCCCACGAGTTGCGACTGAAGTCTTTGGATGCTCCTTGGCGTGTACTTACTCAGCTTTGGTTAGGACGCGTTCGGCCGATCACCCGGAGTCATATCGTCATAGATCATGTCTTTGAGACTGTTTGCTTTATCGCCCGGGGCGGTAGAGTGAATGTGGGAGCTTGCATTGCGGACAACTTGAGGGGCTTACGACGAGGGCGAGGGAGTAGGGTGATTACTCACGCACACCTCATTTGTGGGTTATGTGCTGCCCAGGGGATCCGTACGTCTCCCGAGACGGACCCCTATCCTTTAGTGGAGGGCGAGCACTACCGTATTCCGACTTACACCGCTCGACGCGGTGCCTTGCGTCGTGGAGCGTTTCGGGCTATACTGCGCCCGCAGCCTGAGGATGGTGGTTTGATTTTAGTTGTCCCTTCAGAGCAGCCACCTCCTCCTCCTGTGGTCCCACAGCAGGGTGTGGTTCCGCCGCAGGGTCAGGACATGACGCAGATGCTCCAGATGATGCAGGAGATTCGTATCGGTATGGATGCCGAGTTTGCAGCTGGGCAGGCTCGTTACGACGCCTTGGATGCTAGGATGGATCTCTATCAGGATCGTATGGACACGCTCACTATGAGACAGGCGGAGCAGCAGGCCACCATGACTGACATGTATGCCTACATGCGTCAGATGGACGACTACATGCGTCGCCAGTTTCCACCTCCTGATCAGTGACCCTTTGTCTTTACGGTATTCTTAGGGTGCGTAGTAGAAGCAGTTTGTTTTGTTGTTTCCTTATGGGACTGTATGACGATGATTTCCATTTCCGTGTTTCGTAGTTTGTGCTTTCGTTGTGTTACTCCCTAGTTATCTATGTTGGTTGTTAACTCTAGAATTGTGGTTAATTGATGACTTGGGATTTCAGGGTTTAGGGTTCAAGGTACTCCCGTTTGATTGACATTTATATGTGTTGTTTGCTTATTAATACTTTGTACCTTTGTTTTGTTGAGTCCTTTACCATACGTTTGGATATGGAAGGCGGTTTTAAATATGTACGTATATATATATATATGGGCACTAGGGATAATGGAAGTAGAATATAATATAAATGCTTGTATTTTATTGCTCAATAGAAAACGTTATTTGATACAAGCTGTAGGAATCACAAAGATAGAAATAGTTCGGAAAATAGGAACGGTAATAGTAGAAATAATGCGATAAAGATCCCTAAGCTGAGGGAGTGTAGGTGGTTGGGTCCTCCATGGGATCATCCTCATCACTCGACTCCTCAATGGTACCCCAGCCAAGGGGTCCATGGAATACTAGGCTTGCTAGCCAATTGGGCCCAGCAGCCGGGGAAGGATCAATGACAACAACTGGAGTTTGGACGGCTGTAGGGACAGCGACAGGATCAACAACAGGGCTAGCTACAGGAGGAGTTCCCGGGTCAAGAGAGGCAGGTGGAAGTAGATCATCCTTCAGATGATGCAGTTGATGTCCCAAGACCCCTGCTTGGGTCTCTACGTCGTCAATCTGGGTCCGAAGTTCTGTCTCGCGGGTCTGGAGTTCGTTGATTTGGATTTGGAGTTGGGTTATATCTTGAAGTCCTGCTTGGCCCAGATTAGTTAGGTGGCCCAGGTTAGCTTCCATTTGTTCTACCCTTAGTCTGAAGTTGTTCACGTTTTGAGGAGATTCGAGGTATGCTTCAATCAACCTCATTAGTAGGTTGATCATGTTCACGTTTGGGGCGGCCATCTAATATCAACAAGGAGGTTAGAGTTAGAGTATGTTTCGAATAAAAAGGCAAGATATGCAGGAATTTAAATCTACATGAATATGCATATGCAATCCCCCCAAAAATTAATTTAATGTGTTTTTAATTTAAATTTAATCATGGTTTTAAGTAATTTAAAAAGTTGGGCCTCTATATTGGCCAAAAATAATAACTTGGACTTAAGAAGTAAGAACATGGGTATTTGGGCCGAAATGGTTGGGCTTATAATAAGTAATTATTGGGTCGAAATAATTTAACCCCCTTTGGGCTCAAAATATTATACTAAATGGATAGAAAATTTATGGGCTCAAATTTTGGGCTAAAATAATAATACTAGTAGTCTTAAAAACAATAATAATAAAAATAAATTTAAAAGTAATACTTAGTTCAAAATATTGGGTTAAAATAATAATAATAGTAGCTTTAAAATATTCCGGGCTCTGATACCAACTTGTAACACCCCGGATTCGATAACCCAGGCCGGGATGCCACCGCCACACCTCCCTAGCAAGACACGGATTCTCCGAGCTTGCTAAAGAGATGCAAGGCTATAGGTATTGCAAAAAGGTTTAAAAACAAGTCCGGAATCTATTTAAAAATAGTAATAATATTTCATCCACACATAGAAGTACCGGAAAGTAAAATATCGCAGCGAAAATGTAAAGGGGCCGACATGGCCAAAACTCGGGTTATACAGGCCCGATATGCAAGTGTTGTAAAAAGCGATAAAAATAATGTTTAAAGTTTTTCCATCCCCAATGCATATGCTCATGCATTTTCTCCATACTCTGAAAAGAAAAGAGAAAACAACAATTTTATCAGTATATAAAATACTGAGTAAGTCGATCCTAACATAGCAATAAAGGGGTTTAATTATATAATTAAAATTTCACTCCTAAGCATGCATTTACAGTTTCTAAAAGAATTACTAATTTAATTGTGTACTTGCACATGCATTTAACCATAATAACAATTTAATAGGATATGAAATTCAAAGACATAATTTAAATACATAATTTAAAGACATGCATAAATAAATAAATACTTAAAATATTAAATCTTGTATTTCCCCCTTACGTAACCATTTCTTAATATTTTGTGTAGCCGGTGATCCGGCGGCCGCAGCCGTATCTGCCATACCCAGTAACACTCCGGAGCCTCGGGAAGTCTATACGGACAATCCCGAGAGTGTAGGCCATGCATTTCCCGCCGATTGGCGTAATATCTCATCGAAATTCTCTCGTCCATTATAGGCCCGAAGAGAAAGGCTAGAGGGCACCCTGCAGAGCACTCACCCTCCACCATAGTATCTCATGTATCATTTTGATTTAATGTATCGGGGTTTTTCAAAGGTATAGATGCATCGTATTTCCAATCTTTGATCGTTCGTTTCGAAATTTCAAAATCTCTCGATTTAAAAGTCATTTGGCATCACAGTTTACGCCTTTTTTATTTAAAAATCCGTTTCAAGTCTGAAAAATCTGAAATTTTCACAGTTTATCCAAAACACCCTAATAAACAACTTTCGTGTTTTAACAATTTCGAAATAAGTTGAGGAAACATGTCAAAAATCGAGTTTAATGCAAAAACGGTTCACTGTCCAGTAGCAGATTTGACACAGCTTGGAAAATCGACTTTTTAACATATCAAATGGACTCCAAAAATTCTGAAATGTTAAACACATATACTAGACATGATTATCTAGAACTTTTATTTAGATTGCAAAGATCAAATCGGATTAGAAAATATAGAAATAGGCTCCCTAAGTTCGGACATGTTCACAGGCAGATTTCAAAAACGTTTTGTCAAAGCAGTTTACTTTCGATGCGATTTGAAATAGCAAACGTCAACGAAAATGTCTGAAATTTTTACACAACCTAGATGTATGTGTTAGGATTAAAAGTCTAGTTTTGAGTTTCTCGGATTGAACCCTTGAAATACGAGTTTTAGACGGATTTTAAAAACTGTGCGAGTTGGGGTTTTTAATTTCGGTTTTTACGTTTCGTTATGTTACGACTAATTCGGACGCCCTTAATCCACCCGTATTGATATGGAAGGCTCAACTTACAGTGATGGTGTTCTTGAGTCGTCCTAGGGTCGCTCGGCTTGTCCAAAAATACTACGAACGGATCCTTGCACACGTTCTCTTCCTCCTTCGATCCCGAACGTGTTTACAAGTCCAATAATCGAAAGTTAGATTAAAGATTGGAGATAAAAACGAGGAAAATGAATCTGGATACTTCTTACCGATGATCCAAGGGATGTGAACTTTGATCTACACGTTCCTACGGCCGTCGATGGTTGTCGGAAAGTCGCCGGAAGTCCGTCGGAAGTTCGTCGGGAGAGTGTTTTGGCTTGGGAGAGTTTGAGAGTGAATGGGGAGGGTTTGAAGACTGATTATGGGGTGGAATCTGTTCCCCCATCGTCCTAATACACCTTCCCCCGTCCAAAATCCACTTTCCAAAGTCGGGGGGTTGAATTATGGCAAGAAATCGCCGAAAACGCGTAACTTGCACAAATCTGGGGACTCGCGCGGGGTTGGCGCGCTGAAAGGCCAAACCCCGCCCGGCCAGCGCGCGGCTCCTGACTGGACTGCGGTCCGGGTGGGTCCGTGCGATCCGATCCGTCGGGTCTTTTCCTCCTCTCTTTCGGACTTCTATCCTTCCACGTTTTCGCGCTCGATTTTCCGGGTCATTTTCGGATTATGCTTCTCATCATAAATTTATTCCGACTTAATTTGATTTCATGTTTGAAATCTTAAGACCGTCGGTTTCGGTCCGTCGAGTTCTAAATCGTCGTCTTTTGACTTCCGTGCATTTCCGAGTTTACGGGTTCTCGGAAACAAAACTTTCTTTCCTATTGGATTAATTCATATTTTATATTCTAAAATTTACGGGTATTACATTAAGACCTCAACTTCTAAGATACCACAGATTAATAACTGCCCCTGCCGAGGTATGTTATTCCTCCATGGTGGATAAGCAACACCTAACATATCATTAGTTGATATGCCAAGTACTCCTATCACCCCCCTTGTCACACCCAAAGTTTAAATCTAATCCCGAACTAATCCATAACTCTTAGACCTTACAACCGGCGGCCAACCTCTAATTCTTCCGAGTGACCTCTATGAAAGCATTTTAAAGAAAGCGATAAAGAAAGCAATAAAGAAAGCATTTAAAACCTATCACTCGGAAGTCTTAAAAGATCATCACATTCCGTTAGTATAAAAGAGCCCCTAGTCTTGGTGACCAGATGCAGATTTAGAACTTCCTAAATATCCGTAAGCCACAGGGCTTATAACATCCGGTTAGTTACGAGATACAAACATGAGTGGAACAGACCTATGAAGATCTATTCCGAATGTACTCACTCGAGACTCAATTTTAGGCTTTGGCGGGAGAAGATAGTAGTTGAAAGAATACTCAACCCTACCTTAGAAATTAACCAAGGCCTATATGTTGTTCCTCTAATATTAATTATCACATCTTATCCGAATCCAAGTGGACACTGATTCGATGCAACACTTAATAAAAGATTTCCAACACAGAGTAATTTTGAGAAACAAATAGATATTTGAAAATCATTCCCTAAACATGTACTAAACTCTCAATTAAAACACAGATCCTTTCAATCTAGGTGAGACCTAATCGCTGAATCTGCTTCTAAGTTCTCACAATCAACCCCCAGTAGGATATGAATTAGTCATAACTGTCGAATTTATCCCTTACTCAGATCCGGATTTTATAACGTGATTTTTGGTGAAAATTTATTATGCAACATCTGATTAAGATCAAGCTTCTATGTCCAAGGAGAAGGATCTCCAAAATATTATAGACCACATTATCTACATAATAATATCATGCATACATGTATATGAGAAGTAAAATAAATTTACCCCAAAATATATGGTGGGGTTAGACAGAATTTGGTACACAAAGATGGATTAGCCTGAGATAAGAAGAATTTGGCTAAAAAGAGTGCCAGAAATAATTGGGTTATCTGGACTGCAAACATCTGCTATCCAGTTCCCACTTATTCCAGATGGAACGATTTTTAGACAGTAGAATGCCTTAAATGACAGTTGCCGCTGCCATTTTAGATTTCATCATCTGTGAATTTGGATGAAAACCCACATGTTCTATTACTGTAATAATTATTAGATAACATTGGCATATATTATCTATCATTAATACAACTCTAGATTCAGGTTTGAAATTAAGGTAAAGAAAAGAAAACTGTATCCGGATAGGAGTCAGCTCAGCAGCTGTTATAATCCCGGATGGACGAACCGCCAAGGCTTCCACCGACCACTATCCGAACCATGCAAAATAACAACTAGTAATTGATACTCAGAATACGAGCTAGTTATCCGTGTGGGAATACCCGCCAACATTAGTCTGATATATTTCTTACTAGTTGTTCATACACACAATGAAAGAGAAAATAGATAAAATTAAGAAAATATTTTTGGTATTGTGTGAGTGTTAATCACACAATAAATAGACACTAATGAGTTGAGATGTGTAATGGATAAAATTAGGTGTGATGGGCCTAAGTCCAATACACCCATGCAACTTACACAACTCAAGTAATAAAATATTTTTGGAGTTTTGAAAGTAGAAGGAAGAAAGCAATTCAGTCTATTGGGCAAAATGCAAATTAGGCCGAATTGAGGATGCATGAGGTATGAAGTAACACCGTACCCAATTAATCCTTGTAAAGGCATGAAGCATCCTCTAATTCGAATTATCAGAGCAATTCGGTCTAAACCGAATTGGACAATTCGAATTGATGAAGTCATTACCTTACTCAAAATTGGCTAAGACATTTACCCCAAAATGAAGGTAATTCGAATTGTCAATTGAATTCGGTTTAGACCGAATTGGACAATTCGAATTGGTAAGACATAAAATAAACTAAGGCATGAAGGGATGGAATGAATACAATATGGTGTACAAGATCAATTCGATCTATGGGAGGAATTCGGTCTAAACCGAATTCGCACAGACCGAACTGCTTGTGCACCATATGAAAACAATTTTTGCTATGCAATTCGATCTCATGGGCAATTCGATCGGTATAGACCGAATTGCCTTAAACCGAATTGCATATAATTTTTTAGATAAGGCATTCAACAAATATTTTTGCCATCCAATTCCATTCTCATGGGCAATTCGGTTTAGACCGAATTGCCTCAAATCGAATTGCATGTCTTTTCTCTCATAAAAGATATTTTGAACTCATAAGTGCAGGTTCGGTTTACATTGTGTGGTTAATGATGGATAAGATTTACCAAATCCTTCATTTCACATCAATGTCACTTCACAGCCACACTAATGAGTGTTTTAAGGAAAATAGGCATAGTAGGTTACGTGGCTAGCAGGTATTGGCATGAAACAAACCTTAATTCTACAAACAAGTAATCAAAGATCAAAGACTAAAACATCTAACAAATAATAAGAACACATGCATAAAATAAGAACACCTACATTATCTAAGGCAACAATAAGCTAACATAAAGAAAATAAAACAGCACCGAATAACATAGGAATAAATTCTAACAAGCCTAAAATCATCTAAAACCTAAGAACACTCATTTGAATCACTAAGGTGTAAGAACAAGCCAAAAACCCACTAAACATGCATTTATTGAGAATGTAAGTCAACTAGAACATAATAAATGTAACCTAGTTGAAAAAAACAAACATTCTACCATTTATTGCTAAGGAAAGCATTAAATAAGTGCCAAACACTTTAAATGAAAACCCATCTCTGGATTCTTTCTTGTATTGACACTTGAAAGCAACAAATAACCCTAAAACCATCATTAGCTTGAAGGTAGGGTTCATTATAACTACAAAGCATTTAAAGTTTATGGAAATGGCTACACTAAAGGTAGTGACAAGCTTCTATGAAAAATAAACTAAACTCAAAGCAATAAAACTACACTACAAGCTTGAAAATAAACTAACTAAACTAAACTACCTACCTAACCCTTAAGGGGTGGAGAACACCTTCTGTTCCTTCTTTTTGTCTCCCAGCAAAATGTCCAAGTGTATGTTCTGTCTGGAATTTTTTCTTGTGTTGAGGAAAGTCAGCTTTTATACTTCTTCTCAGAACCCTAGGCCCATCAGGGCCCATCCACAGTGCCATGCATTTCTCACGTGCTCAAAGCTGCAATTTCGAATGTGGTTCGGTCTCCTCAAGTAGTTCGGTTTAGACCGAATTGGTGACATGAGGTCTTTCTCCTTGATCTTGAGCATGAAATGTGGTGATTCGGTCTATGGGTAGACCGAATTGGCCTTGTCGAATTGATGATGGCTCCTGTTTGGCTTCCTTGCTTTGAGGCAATTTGGTCTATGCAATCAATTCGGTTTAGACCGAATTTGCATAGATCGAATTCCTTCACTTCTGTTCTGCTCAGGGTCTTCTTTCCAAAGTGCAATTCGGTCTAGGGGTCAATTCGGTATAGACCGAATTGCCACAGACCGAATTGGCTGCTCTTTTCTTCTTCAACACTTCTCTTCAGTAATTCGGTCTAATGAGCAATTCGGTTTAGGCCGAATTGCGTATAGACCGAATTGATCTTCAATACTTAACCAAAGTTTCAATTTGTGGGATTTTCATTCTTTTTCCCATCTTTTTGATTTTTGTGGGCTATTTTATTCTTTTGCCCATCTTTTCATTCTTTTTCTCTTTTCTTTTTCCTTTTTTCATGTTTTTGGATTTTTCTAACACAAATGCAATCAAAATTGCATATTTTTGTGTCTTTCATTACCAGCTTATTATTCTTACAAACTTGCATCAATCTGTCAAATTCAACTGCTTTCTCATTAAAATGAGATGGGAATACGATCAAAATTCCGTCTCAGACACGGAATGGATTGGAAATAATGGACAATTTTGGCCATTATCAACATCCTCACATTTAATACTGATCGTCCCCGAGCAGTCAGAGTCAGTGCTCCTAAGAGCATGGACTCTGCACATTCAATCCATTTGCGTGGCTTCAAAAATTTCATTCTTGTTATATTGGGATAATAGAATCAAAATTACAAGTATTAAACTCTCTTGATTGCAGTGTTTAATGAAATGATACTTCTCACTTGGATAGGTGTACAAATCACTCATTATTGTTAATTCTTCTTGAATGTATGTATAGAAAATCTCCATTGGATTAATTTTTGAATTCAAGCATGACATGAACATTAATCAATCAAAGCAGAGCCTCACATATGGTAGAATCGGAAATGTCACTCACTCTCAAAGTTGGCTTTTAGACAATACGCTCATAATCAAATTCAAATAAATTCTCCCATAAGCTTGCAATTAGACCAACTCGCCACCTACTCATTTCCTCAAATCGAGATCCCGAGGTCTTATTCAAGGGTTATAACGGGGCATACGGTTGTAACATTCCTATGGAAGGGAATTATTGGGTTGAGAAGTGACATGAATCCATTCCACCATAACTTGGCATGTTTTTATTTAAAATCTATGATCATCAATACTTTTTCTTTCTTTTGTTTTTCTTTTCTTATTGCATGACATTAGACTATGTCTAATTTGCTTTGTCAATTGCAGTTTATTTCTGTTGAATGAATCTCAACACATTTGTTTTTGATCGGTTTATGAATACCGATTGATATTTTTGATGATCATAAACTATAATGCCTCGATGGAATTGATTCGTGTACACTTGGGTTTGATTTTCTTGGTATTTTTATAAAGCTAGGAAAATATAGTGGGTTTCAAAGAAAAATTAGGCTTAAAGGCTCAGATTGGTTAATCCTAAAGGGAAAATATTTTTGGGTTTGGAATTCAAAAGAAGGCCAAAAATTTGGGTTTTTCTAAGTGCCTCGATCACATGCTCGATTTCGGGAATATGGCGTGGTCTTGAATCGGTCCCAATTGCAAGTTCTAGTGTCCTTTAATCGAATTGATTTTCACACAACAAAGAAATAATGAGTAAAAATGACTCGGCTCAGATCTCACATGGACGGTTTGGTCATGTCATACCTTTGTTCTTAAAATTAGCCTTTGAAAAATTCTTGCATTTCATTCAATCAAATTCTCAACATGAAGGTTTTGTTTTTCTTCCAAGTGATCATATCATTGGATTTTTATAGCTCAAAACCTCAAAAATTTATATCATGCATATTTTTAATTGTTTATCCCAATTTAATAGTTTGAAAATTTCATCCTTAGCCTAAATTCAACATGTGAATTTAGGTGACAGATTTTATGCTCGTTTTGTGCCGGTTATTTAATTGAAAACAGTAAAAAGACACTGTGAACATGCAAGCATGTCACTGCCTGTTTTTGGCATGACAGTCACTTATTCATCTTGAACTGTCACACATCTTTTTCAGAAAATATTTCTGAGAATTCAAGACGAAATTCTCTTTGTGGAAAGTAATAAATACATCAGTTACAATAGATTTCCACAGTATGAATGAAAGTGTACTGATTGAATGGAAAATCTAATGCATTATGTTTACATTTAAGCTCGTAAGAATGTGATCTTGTTGATTCAATCTTTCTTCTCTGAATGGTGCTTGGAGGGTCCGGTGTCGTCTCTTGGAGGTGAGGGTAACTTCCTGAGTAAAGTCTCCATCAGGTTGGTTTGCTTGGTGAACATCATTTCGAACATTTTTCTTGTCTTTTCTTCGCTCTCAACCCTTTCCTGATGCTGCCTTTTCTCTCGTTCAGCCGCTTCCCTTTTGAACTCCTCTTCTCTCTCAAGCATTCTCATCCTAAACTCTTCCTCTTTCTGCATTTGCTTCTCTTGAGTCGAAACAATGACGTCGGCCAAGGATTTGACACTCTGCATCATTGATTCTCCCATTCTGCTTACTGCTTCTAGAGTTTGAGAATCGGCTGGATACTGAGACACAGTCGGGCTTCTGCGAGAAGGTCGGATTGGATGTCTTCGTGATTGGCTTGGAGTGGAAACATCAGTTCCAGGATGACTCGGAGTGGGGGCATCACTTTGAGGATATTCCTCTGCAGCAGGTCCAATTGAGGGGACTCCAGCTTCTTTTGTTGAAGGCACCGCTTCAGTACGGTCCTCTTTCTTTCGTGACTTGCGTTTAGCCGGTTGTCCAGGAGTGTATCTGGATTGGGCATCTGATTCATCTGGCATAGCGTATACAACCGGATCAGTTACTCTCATTTTTGGAACTGGAATTGGGCGACTCATATCAATGGTGTCGCTCCCTGAGAAAACAGATAGATCTACTCCTTGGGCTTCGCAGATTCTTCTAATGAGGTTTGGAAAGCAGAGAGCAGCTGCCCTGCCGGAGGTCCTTGAAGTCATAACATGGAAGATATGCTCCCCTACGTTGATCTTCAGTCCATGCCATAGCTTAGCAAAACCCTTCAGCATTTGACCAGATGTCTCATGTGGGTGAGGGTTGGGCCTGATTTTTGACATGTAGAAGTCATATGAGGGTTGGAACTCCAGCTTCAGGTGCTTGGCCTTGAAAGAGAATTCGCCAGTATAGCTCTCGGCGGTGAGGGATCTTGTGATGTTGTCATAATATGACCTCTCAACTGCCTTGCATGCTCCCTTCTCAAAGTGCTCAGCTGTCGGGAATTCTGATACCCAGTTGGGTGTATTGAGGAATCTGTTCAGGTACTCTCCAGATATATCTACATCAATTCTGCGTACCTAACTCCTCTTTTGGGCGACGTTGATATTGCAGTAAAATTCCCGAACAAGCTCTGCTATCCCTGGTTCAGCATGGTGCGTAAGGAATTCAGTCCATCCATGCTTTTGTTGCAGGAAGACCAGCATAGGATGATTCACCATCTCTGAACTGAATCCTTTATTAGGTACGAATAGCTCTCCTAGCGCCATATAACGCCCCGCATTCTGCTCGTTCCCGTTGAACCTCTTCATTATATCTGCATCGTCCTTAATGGGGAACCTTTTGCATTTCTTTGTGGATACCCCCAAGCGCCCCTTTGAGGTAGAGGTTACCCAATACCCAGCGGATCGGACTGACCCCGTTGATTCTTGGGTCTCCTGAGGGTGCGCCTGCTCCCAATCCGAATCCGATTTCTCCTCCATCTGTTCATGCTGTTCATGATGTTCACCCTTTGCTTGATGTTCTGTTTCAGCCTGCATATCTGCCCGCGGCTGTCCTTCAGGTTGTTGTTCGTGTTCCTCTTGCTCGCCTCCTTGAGATATTCCCTGTTCATACGAATTACAAGGAAATTCATGAAGCACAGCTTTGAGAAAATCATCAGGAAGGACGGGATCAACAACATGTTGATATTCTTTTTGAGGTACCTCCTCGTCCCTCCCTGTGTTTAACTCCCCCAACTGTTCTACCATGTTATCTCCTTGATCTCTAGTAACATCAAAATCCCCTCCGAGGATTTGTTGATACGTCTTGTCCTTAAACAGGTCATCAATGGTCTCCAATTCTGCTCGAGTGCTGCCACCGCTGCCCTCGTTTGCCACTGCTTCTCCTTGGTTTGCCTCGACTTGCGGATCCGCTTCAGCATGCGAATCTTCCAATTTCTTCATATTCTCGTCAGGTGCAGTGGGTTGAGATTGGGCAGCAGCTGCAGCCATTGCATTTTCAGCAACATGGTCCAAACTTACTAAAAGTTCCGCAGTCTTTTCCTTCAATTGTTCAAAACGCTCATTACCCTCCTGCACCATTTCCGCTATCTCTTCTGTGGGTTTGAGTCCTTCACCGATCTCATCCATTTTCTTTCCACTCCCACTCCTCCTAGTCGCTATCTCCTTCTGCTGCTGCTTTCGATCTTTAGCCCATTCAGCCGGCTCTTCTTTTACTTTAACAGGTACGATGTTGGTTCCGCTGATTATCTGACAATCATCGTCCCCAACATCGACCTCTGTTGTGATCTCTTTCGTCTGCTTCTTCTCTAGCTCGGCTTGAATTTTCTCAGCAGCCTTTCTATTCTCTTCCTCTTCCCGGGCTTTTCTAATGTTCTCTTCCATTTCAGCCTTCTTAGCCCCTTCCTCAGCTTTCTTGGCCATCTCTTTCTTCCACAGTCTGTTTTTCTCGGCCCTTTCTGCTTCTCGTTGTTGCCTCCACTCTTCTTTTTCTTTGGCCATTTCTCTCTCGGCTTCTTCCGTATGCCGCCTTTCTCTTTCGAGTTGACGCCCCTTGTAGGCAGCAGCCCTTTGTTCCTCAGCCCGTTCAACTTCCGCAAGCTTCTGATCTTTCATTGCTTTTTCTGCGTCGGCTTCTTCTTGGGCCTTTTTTGCTATTTTTGCATCAAAATGTTCTTGGGCTAGACGCTGCTGCTCTTTCTTGGATAGATCAGCGGCATGCTCCTTGCCTCTGTTCTTTCGTTTGGAGGGCTTGCCATCGAATTTGGGCACTGGTGGAAGAGTCCTTGGCTGACTGGGAGGTTCTTGAATTTCGACTTGAGATTCAGCAGGTCTTGCAGCCTTTTCTTTCTCAGCCAGTTTTATCAGTTTCCTCTTTTTCTTTGGTGGCTCTGGCGCAGGTTCGGTTTGGAGGGGCTCCGATTCGGTTGACTGGTGGGGTTCGGACGTCGGGTCCACATAATCATTGATCATCTTGTCATCAGCTTTGGTCCACAGCCCCAACTCTGGCCCCTTGGTTTTCAGATATTTCTCTATGAAACTGGGCTCGGTCATTGCTGTAAGCTGGGCAGTCCATTTAGCTTTAAAGTATCTACCCAAGACTCCTTGGAACCCCGTGTTATAACGTAATCACACTTTGTTTTCTTGGCAGTACCTCAGGGCTTCCCTGTCCATCTCTCGTAGTAGGTCGAAGAATCTAGTCTTCATGTCTGCGTAGAGAGTGTCCATGATGTCTGCCTCCTTCTCATTTAGCCCTAACAAGTCCCGGACCGGTGGGACGTTCAAGTACTCCAGGCATTTGGTCTAGCTCATGAGTGGTATCTGCTTTTTCTTTCTGCCCATCCTGTCCCAATTTCTGGTTTGGTACATCGCTGTGCACTCGGCTTTCATTAGCGCAAAGCTAGGCATTCCAACCATTGTGGCTTCTTTGGGCTCAACCACCGGGAATCTTGTTGGTAGAAACCTTGGAATGATTTCCTCATTTCCCAGGGGTATCACCACCCCTGGATTTAGCACAGATTTTCTGATGTCCTTCTCCCAACTCCCCCATGCCTTCATGTATTCCCCCCACAGCTTCCGTATTGCTTTTGTCTTTTCTATTATTGAGTCCAGCATCGGAGTGTGGTGGGCTGCTCCATAATTCAACACAGGTTGAAGGGACTCCCAGAAGTTATATGCCATCTCAATGTGGCGTGCTTTGGCGTGCTTTGTGAGCCACAGTTGCTCTTCCAGTCCGCAAATGGTCCCATTGTCAAACAGTTCTTTCTTGTACATGAATGGAAAAGCGTCTGGCATGTAGACCACTCCAGACACCGCCACTTTGTGTACCGGAGGAGTTTGTCTGTCAAAATGACTTCTGGTTTCTCTTGTGATGGCTGGTTGAATGGGGATTGGTTCGAAGGCTGCTATTTTCTTGTCCCCGAGGTGCTGCTCAAGCATTCGATTCCACCTGGCCTTTTGCTGAATCATCCTCCAAACCATTCTCTCATAATGAACTCTCGGATCGTCGAACCTCATGTCATATCTCGCCTGGTCGAATTCGTTATTCCAGAAGTTCCACATGTGCTGGCAGAGGTCTCTTTCAAGGCATGTAGCCTTAATGTTTCTCTCATCTTCTGGAATATCTCTCCACCAGTGATCTTTCATTTCAAATCTCCATTCGATCTGGTGGTCCATGTTCAGATGAAATTCGTCCCTGACGGCCTTTCTATTTTCCTCGATCTCCCTTTTCAGCCTTTCGATTTCCAAAAAGGCGAGGTCTGGAGTGGTCGTTGGAAGACCCATTATGGAGGTTATCACATATTTGTCCCTGAGAAGAGGAATTGAAACTATTTTTAACAAATTTTTGATAAACATATTCAAGTTGGAAAATCAACATCCTCACATTTTGAGTTGTGCTCTAAATGTGAGTTAATTGGTTTTACTTGAATTTATTTAGCTATACCACATATTAAAAGACAGGGAGTTAGATTATAAAATCTAACTGTTATTGTGTCTAAAAAGTAAGGGAAATAAGAGAAGTAAGGGTCTTGGACCCTTACCCATTTTTCTTAGACTAAAAATAGTCTAAAGATTTTTGAATGGTCAAAGGACCAAAAGAAAGATTTTTATAGGCTATTGAGCCTATAAAAGAAAAGTATGTATTTTTTTATCACTATAAGAGTGATTAAAAGCATATAGAAAGGGAATATGGATATTTAATAATGAGGAATTCAATACATAAGAAGAGTTATGCACTTACTATGACAATGTGATGGACTAAGAGAAAAGAATGAATAAAGATAGAAACAAACATAAATATGCAAAAAGGTCATTTTTGGATTTTATGGAAAGTGTTGACTTGTTTATTTAATGAAGTTGAGGGTGTAAGTGGTCCCCCATTTGAGTTTTTGTTTTTGGGAAATGGGTATTAATGGGTGAGCAAAGTTGCTACCTAGTTTATTCCCCACATATCCCAACAATAAACGTGTCAACCATTTGAATAAAAACAAAATCTGCCAACTATTGTCTTTTTAGACAAAAAGTGCCATGCCAATAGTGTTTGGAAAGTACTTGTTGGAAAAATTTTGGCATGGTTTCCTCTGCAATACCATGTTTCCAGTATATGCAAACATCAACTTTTTCAGTTGAGTTTGCAAGTGGTGGTAATAGGTACCCCACAGGAGCATTTATTAAGAGGGTTACATAATACAGTACATGCAAACCACAAAACAACATAAGAGCATAGTCCATTCACAACCCAGTGTCATGCAAAACTTTGCCAATAAATCATGCTTCAAAAACATAGATTCGGCAACATCATCAACATGCATATCCAACAACATTATCAAATAACCAGTAAAATAACATAGTGATTGCAAGGGAAAATGAACCACTGTCTTACCCCATTTTCATATCTTCAAAGAATAGACAACAACACAGACAAAACAGCATGTACACAGATAATCAAATGGCAACAAAATATACAAAGATAAGATTTTTATGGGTTTTGAAACCCATATTTTCAAAAATAGAAGCATCCCCATACCACTGACATCTCGGACAGTAACAATGGCGGTTCGAACTCAAGAACGAAAAACCCTAGTCCGCACTACCCTGTTCTATCCTATTTCCGACCACACCTAAACCATTCCGGCCACTTCCCGACCATGCCTAACACGAAAACAAGCCTCATTCCCCTCCCCATTACCGATTTCGCAAAAACAAGGAAAAACCAAAACTGAAATCACGAAAATGGAAGTGCGAAATCGAAAACAGAACACTTACCCGACACTCCCAGTAGGATTAGACGAAGAAGACGCCATTTTTAAGCACTTTGAACGGAATCGAACAAGGTAAAGCACTGGCTCGAGCTCTGGTTTCGCGAGGAAGACGAAGTTCGCGAGAGAGGATTCGGGGAAATATCGAAGTGTGGAGGGTGAAAGTGAGGGAAATGGGGGGAAATGGAAATATAAAGGGTTAGGGAAGTGGGTTAATTCGGTCTAGACCGAATTGGTGTGGTCTCCAAGTGTCTGTGAGAGATTTGGTCTCTTAGGCCAATTCGGTCTAAACCGAATAGGCATAGAGGCCGAATTGCAAGGGGAAACAAACACACACTTGCTGCAATGTGGTCTTTTGAAGTCAATTCAGTCTAGAGACCGAATTACAGAAAGAAGACCGAATCTGGTTACCTAGGAAAAATAATGGGGGATGCTTTTGTGAGGCAATTTGGTCTATATGGGCAATTCGGTAAATAAAACTAAGGAATTACAAATGCCTTTTGTAGATCAATTCGATCTATTCAAAATCAATTCGGTCTAGACCGAATTGCTACTTGGCCAGATTTACACAATGATGGAGCATGTGTCTTGGGAAGCCAATTCGGTCTCTTGGGCCAATTCGGTCTAGACCGAATTTGCTTGGAGATCGAATTTGTTAAAATTCCCAAGGTACACCTCCATTGTGATCTGTTTCAAATAATTCGATGTAGGCCGAATTGGTTTGAGATACAAAAGATCACAATCAACACTTAGAAAAATTTTGAAAATTTTCAAAATTTCAAATTTTCTGAAATTATGGATTTTCTTAAGAAAAAGCATACCGAAAGCGCATATTTTAAACAGAAGTATTACTCTATTATAAATTGCTTGCATAAATTAGGTTGGATTAACACCCTCATTTTATGGATTTATTCCGGATTTTAAATTTCTCTAAATTCCGACATTACTTTCCATTAAATGTAGTATTAATCCAACCGGGAACCTGGTTTTCGAAGCTTTATCCTTCTTTTTGTTGGTTCCATGAATTCCTGCAAGGTAAACAAAAGAAAATTATTAAATTTTCTCCAAATATCAACATCCTCAAATTTAGAGTCTTAGCACTCTAAATGTTTAGTTGATTTTTGGATACTTATCGTTCGAGACGCATAAATATGTACTAAATAATTATATATATATATTTATTGAGCATAGGCCGGCTCTGATGTCATTTGGACTTCTTTTTCGGGGTCGAGCTGCCCTAGATACTCCTTCAATCTGTGTCCATTCACCACCAACTCTCATTTGTCAGTTCGAATCCTGACAGCTCCACTTTCAAACACGTGCACCACTTCGTATGGCCCTTCCCATCTGGATTTAAGCTTTCCGGGGAACAGCTTTAACCTAGAATTGAATAACAAGACATTTTGGCCAACATAGAAGTGTTTAGACTTTATACGACGATCGTGTAACTTCTGGGTCTGCTCTTTGTAAATCCTCGAGCTTTCATAAGCTTGCGCACGTATTTCCTCAATTTCATTGAGGTCCAACTTGCGCTTACTCTGAGCAACTCGTGGGTCAAAATTAAGCATTTTTACGGCCCAGTAAGCCTTGTGCTCTAGTTCTACAGGCAAATGACAGGCTTTTCCAAAGACAAGCCTGTATGGGGACATCCCAATGGGAGTCTTGAATGCAGTACGGTATGCCCATAGAGCATCATTGAGTTTACGTGACCAGTCTTTGCGGGTTATCCCCACAGTGGCTTCGAGTATGTGTTTGATTTCGCGGTTAGATACCTCGACTTGGCCACTGGTTTGGGGATGATAAGGCGTGCCGATCTTGTGGAGAATCCCACTTCTGCTCATGAGATTTGCAAAAGCTTTGTTGACAAAGTGGGTTCCTCCATCAGATATGATTACCCTAGGTACACCAAATCTATTGAAAATGTTATTTTTAAAAAGTTTGATGACTTGGTGACCATCGTTGGTTGGCAGCGCAATCGCCTCAACCCACTTGGACACGTAATCGACAGCTACCAAGATGTAGTGATTCCCATCAAATGACGGGAATGGTCCCATGAAGTCAATACCCCATACATCGAAAATCTCAAGGATGAGAATTCCTTTTTGAGGCATTTCATTCCTCTTGGAGATATACCCTAATCTTTGGCATCTGTCGCAAGCCTTAACAAACGCCTTGCAATCCTCGTAAATGGTAGGCCAATAGAAACCACACTCGAGCACCTTATGAGCTGTTCGAGTGGGGCCATGGTGACCTCCATATTCCGATTCATGACATTTTTTAGCGATTTGATAAGCCTCGTGCTCAGTTACACAACGTCTAATAATCGAATCCGCACAATGCTTAAAGAGATAGGGATCTTCCCAGAAGTAGTTAACTACATCTTGGTTGAACCTTGCTTTTTGTTTCTTGCTCTGGAATGGTGGAGTTATTCCACATGCTAAATAGTTAGCAATGTCGGAAAACCATGGACACGCTTGATCATGAAGGTGCAAGGCAAACAGTTGCTCATCCGGAAAATTCTCATTGACGGCTATCTCATTTTTATCATTTTCTATTCGAGACAAATGGTCAGCAGCACCATTGTCTCTGCCTTTTCTATCTTTTATTATGATGTCAAATTCTTGCAACAAAAGTACCCACCTGATTAATCGAGGTTTGGCGTCTTGTTTGATGAACAAGTATCTCAGTGCAGAGTGATCGGTGTATACTATGGTTTTCGTACCAATGAGGTATTGTCTGAATTTATCAAACGCGAAAACCACAGCATAATCTCTTTCTCCGTGGTGGTGTAATTGACTTGGGCTTCAGTCAGGGCATGGCTGGCGTAATGAATCACGCAGTGCCTTATTTCCTTATGTTGCCCAAGAACTGCACCCACGGCGAGATCACTTGCATCGCACATGACCTCGAAAGGCAATGACCAATCGGGTGGTTGCACTATTGGAGCAGAAATCAACATCTTTTTGAGCATGTCAAAGGCTTGAACACACGCTTCACTTATTACGAAAGAATTTTCTTTACAAAGCAAATTAGTGAGCGGCTTGGCAATTTTAGAAAAGTCTTTAATGAATCTCCGGTAAAAACCGGCATGCCCTAAGAAACTCCTAACTGCTTTTATTGAGTTTGGTAATGGAAGGTTGGATATGACTGAGACTTTGGCTCTATCGACTTCGATGCCTGCGCGCGAGATGCGGTGACCCAACACTATTCCTTCGGTGACCATGAAATGGCATTTTTCCCAGTTCAAAACTAGGTTAGTGTCCTCGCATCTTTTTAAAAAATTTGCAAGATTTGTCAAACATTCATCAAAAGTATCTCCATACACAGAGAAGTCATCCATGAAAACTTAAATGCATTTTCCGATAAATTCTGAGAAAATAGACATCATGCATCGCTGAAAAGTGGCAGGCGCATTGCAAAGTCCAAAAGGCATGCGCCTGTACGCAAAAGTTCCATATGGGCACGTGAACGTGGTCTTATCATGATCTTCACTAGCTATTACAATCTGATTGTAACCAGAGTACCCATCCAAAAAGCAGTAGTACTCCCTCCCGGCCAACCTCTCCAGCATCTGATCAATGAATGGCAATGGAAAATGATCCTTCCGCGTAGCGGTGTTAAGCTTCCGGTAGTCGATGCAGACTCTCCAACCGGTCACTGGACGTGTCGCCACTTCTTCTCCTTGCTCATTAGTCGTTATGCACATTCCCCCACGCTTAGGTACTACCTGCACTGGGCTAACCCATTTGCTGTCAGATATAGGATAGATGTACCAGCGTCTAAGAGCTTGATAACTTCTTTCCTTACCACTTCTTGCATATGGGGGTTCAGACGCCTTTGTGGTTGCCTAGAGGGCTTGTACTCCTCTTCCATTAAAATTCTGTGCATGCAAACAGAGGGGATTATTCCTTTTATATCAGAAATGATCCATCCAATTGCGTGTACATATTTCTTTAGAATGTCTACCAGAGCTTTTTCTTGTTCTTGGGTCAGCTTGGCTGACACAATTACCGGTAATCTTTTATGTTCAGTGAGAAAAACGTACTTAAGATGATCCGGAAGTATTTTAAGTTCAAGCTCCGGCGGACATTCAACGGAAGGCAGTAATTTGCGAGAAATGGTTGGGGGTGAAAGATCAGATTTACCTTCAGGACCCTGTGTCAGTATAGGGTCCACTTCCTCTTCCGTGGTGCTCTCTTCGTCTTCCGGAGTGAATTCAACACCGTCAAACTCTTCAAGATCCCCAGTGATAGGGTCTTCGAAGTGAACAGCGTTGCAGCTTCTTTGTTGCTCAACACCTCCAGGCGTCAGTACCTGTTTTGAAACTTTATCCGTCATCACAGTCACAGAGTCTACGCTCTCGTCCTCACACCTACTTTCTATTACATCAAACATGGAACAAGATCCCTCATTCGGGAATTTCTGCAGCTCCTCCATGTCAAAAGAGATTTCTCGATTGTCCACCCTCAATGTGACTCTTCCAGATGTGGCATCAATCAGTGCACCGCCAGTGGCCAAAAACGGGCGTCCCAGGATAAGTGGCATTTCAGAGTCCTCTTTAATGTCAAGGATGATGAAGTCAACCGGGAAAAGAACTTGGCCGGTTTTGACTACCACATCCTTGAGGATTCCTACGGGCTTAGTGATTGATCTGTCTGCCAACTGCAGTTTCATCTTGACCGGTTCAATCTCTCCGAGCCTTAGGCGAATTGCCATGGCTAGAGGCATCACGTTGATGCTGGATCCCAGATCACATAACCCCATGCTCACTTTGGCCTTTCCAATCTGTACTGGTAGCGTGCAACACCCAGGGTCCTCTTTCTTTTCGGGTAGCTTCCTCTGAACTATGGCACTGCATGTGCTGTTGAGAATGATCACCTCCTCCTGCTCTACCTGCCTTTTCCCTTCACCCATACACTTTTCAGCTTCATTTGCAGCTTCAGCCTGCGAGTTAGCTGTATCTGATTTATCCTTTACCAGCTCAACAATTTCATCTCCTTCAACCTTTTCCTTTTCCTTTTCCACCTCCAATGAAACCTTTACTTTCATAGCTTTCTTCTTTGCAGATCCAACACTTCCCTTCAGAGTCTTGCCTCCCCGCAATGTGATTGCCTTGCATTGCGGGTTGGCTTCAGTGCTGCTCGGCAGTGTTCCTTTCCCTCTGTTCTGCAATTCCTTAGCCAATTGGGTGACCTGCGTCTCCACATTTTTGATTGATGACTGCAACTGCTGGTTTATTTCCCTTTGATTGGAAATAAACTCAGTCATAAAATTCTCCAGGCGAGATGGTGGCTTTTGGTTGTATTGCTGATTCTGATCAGGTTGGGCTTGGAAGTTTTGGAAATTCTGACCTTGGTTTTGGTTGGGCCTCTGTTGGATATGGGGTTGAAAGTTCTGGTTCTGATTCTGGAAGTTTTGAATTCTCTGCTAAACGAATCCTTGGTTCTGAGGTCTGAAGTTCTGCTGAAGGTTCTGGTTTGCGAACTGGTTAGGCTGGTTTGGCTGTGTCAACAAATGCGCGTTGAGTGCATTGTTGTTGGAATAGGAGAGGTTGGGGTGGCGGTTCTGGTAGTTCCCTGCATAATTGCAGCTTTCGGTAGCTAGTTGTTGGCATGTGTCAGTTGGATGTGGTCCCTGACAGAGCCCACAAATTGCTCCCGATTGCTGTGCTTGCACTTGGCTAGATGAGGCTCCTGCCTGAGAAGTACCTGCTCCCTTTCCTTTCTCATGTCCTAGCTGTATCGCAGCTACCTGTTCCTGCAATTTTTTGAAATCCGTTTTTCCTTCACTCACAGCAAAAACTTTTCTAGGAGGGTCCGCCTTCTTGTCACTGCTGTTCAATACAGATCTGTTGACAGACATTGTCTCAATCTTTTCCCAGGCTTGATCCATGGGCAAATGGAGTAAATGCCTTCCTCCTGCAGCGTCCAACATCATTCTCCATGGATGGGTGAGTCCTCCATAGAATTTCCTCAGTTGCTCCCACGGTTGATATCCGTGTTGGGGGCATCGCCTCAAGAGGCTGGCGAACCTCTCCTTTGCGTCGTACAATGACTCGTCCGGCTTCATCTTGAACTCTCCAATTTTCTCTCGTCCCTCGTCTATCTTAGATTCAGGAAAATACTTTAACAGAAAACTCCTCACCAAATCTGCCCAGGTACTCCTCTGATTTATGGGCAATGAACCAATCCCTGGCACCACTAAACAAAGAAAAGGGAAACAACATTAGTCTTATAGCATCAGGTGAGACTCCCTGATTTTTTTATTGTGTCGCAGAGCTCCAGGAAGGTTTGGAGATGATCATGGGGATCCTCATGATTTGCACCGCAAAATTGGTTGTTTTGCACCAAGTTGATGAGTGCCGGTTTGAGCTCAAAATTGCGTGCAAGGAATTCTGCTCTCCCAGGCCTATCCAGATAGGGCTCCATGATGGGCTGCATAAAATCAGCTGCTGCTTGCTGCTGTTTATTTCCTTGCTCTGCTTGGTTTTGATACTGCTGGTGGTAGTTGGGATTCTGTTGAAAAATATTATCGGGATCATGAGGGTTGTTTTGGAACTGGTCCTGATTGAAGGCTTGATTTTGGTATTGCTGGTTTGGCATATTTTGGTTTTGTTGGTTATATTGGTTAGGGGGTGGTGGTTGTTGGTGGAATTGCTGATACTGTTGCTGATTTGGATTAGGTAGATTTTCCTCCTCATTGGCACGATTCGGGTGTTCTACCATACCCCCATCAGCTCCATTACCAGGATTATTGGGTGGTTGGTCTATTGGTAAGATCGGGGGGATGTCTTGGTTCTCTGCCATATCGGATATTTCACTGCTTGTGGTTTCGGGTGAGGTACGAGTCCGGGCTTCCTGCTCTTTCCTTCGTCTGGCTTGCGCCCTCAGTTGGCGAACGGTCCTTTCTATTTCTTGATTGAACGGTAGCTCAGGCAATGTGGCCTTTCTCCTTTGCATAAGCAGTTTGTATCAAGATTTGACAGCACCTGCACAACCCCCAGGTTAGTAATGGTTCAGGAATATATACAAAAACTATCTATGAGTAAATCAGGAGTGTAGTTCTCTTAATAAACAGCGCTGCATCCTCCCCGGCAACGGCGCCACGAAACTTTTGACAATTTTCATTATGCTGCCGGGGGGTGAAGAACCTCTAAATACAATTTCCAATTTCATGGCGCTCCCCGGTAACGGCGCCATGAAACTTTTGACAATTTGGTCAACACGAGCTTTTTCTAAAATATCCCAAGTTTGAATTTATTAAATGAAAAGGGTTATGATTCGTGGGAAAGGGGTTTAAGGATATATTTCAATTTTTATTACTCATGTGGGGTACTTTGATTTCAAACGGCGCTGTGGACCTCCCCGGCATGGAACTTTTGACAAATTTCATGGTGCAGCCTGTAATACCCGAGAAATCAACATCGAGTATTAAATCCGAAAATTAATTAATTGAATTAATTAATTGGATTTAACTATCGCAATCGAAATAATTCCGGGAGAGCGGAGTTAAACATTTTCGGACGATAGCAACTCGAAGAGAGTTATCGGATGATCCAACAATCATGGAAAATCCATGTATGATTTTTAAAGATTAAAAATCATATTAAAAAAAAAGAGAAAAAAATTGCAGCCTGGAGTGGCGCTGTGGCCGCGCGGTGGCGCGCCACCGGCGCGCTGCCCTCCAATAGGCAGCGTTTCAAAACGCTGCATGCGTTTTTTTGCTACAATTTTCGAGATAACTCATTCCAATCCATTTAAGTTCGGTTACCAGACCCTTGGGGGTGTATGGGGACTCTATTGGATGAATTTGGAAGTCTCTAGAATCCTTACAAAGTGGATTAAGTGGATGCATTCACAAGTATTGAGGTTGGTGGATGGATAGAGTTTTGGGGGGGATGTAGGAGGGATTGGAGGCTGGGAATTCGAGATTAACCATCATTACTCCACTCCCTTACTTCCCAGATTCACATTGGTATTGAATCAAGTCATTAACACTCCCCAACCATTTCATTTCAGCCACCAAATCACCCTCCACTCCCTTACTCCGAAAATTCTCATTTCTCTTGAGTGTTGGTGAGAGTTGAAGGTTATTCTTCTTGTTCCTGAGTTCTTGGACGAGTTGGAAGGCTTCCATCCATCCTCCTTCGTCTGAGTAAGTGTTCTCATCCAATTCCTTGCCTTTAGATCCATTATCTAGGACTAAGAATTGAGAATCTTTCCCATCATCTTCATTTTAGGGGATTTCGGGTGTAGCAAGGAGTTGTGCGGATAGGAATCACTCTTGGACGAGTTGAACACGAGGATTTTTTATCTCAATCTGTTGGAAGGTAAGTTAGTGTTGTGCCTTTCAAATTTTAGAGTTTTTGGTTGAGTATTCATGGAGAAACAACTCGAATTCCATTCCTTGTCAAATCTGTGATTTAGGGTTTCTATAGGATAGTTTCTTTTGTTCCTCATTGTTCGTCTAGATCCATTCGTTTTTGGAAAAACTTTTCTAAATGAAAAATGTTCCTAACACTTTAAAGATGATCTCCTAAATTTTCATAATTTTTGGTCATGATTTGAGTGTCGAAAAAACATCTGGTATTTTCTGAGTTCATGATGACAGATTTCGTTTCATAGTATAGCCAGTTTTATTGCCCGTGTTACTCCTAGTTACGATCGTTTTTGATGATTATTTTCTTCATGAAAGTTGTTCATCTATGTGTCTAGTTTATCCCTGTAAAGTTTCAGAATTTTTGGATCAATTTTAGAATTGTTATGGATTTTTAAAGAATCTATGGTCGAGTGAACAGTAATTTCTGCATCCTTGAGGGAGTAGTTTCTGAAATGAATTTTTTTAGGCCACTTAGAGTCCGAATTTGCTAAGGCCTATTTCTGAGAAAAACGCTTATTATGATGTTTCCTAGCACCTGTAAAAATTTCAGAAATTGTTAAAATGTTTTACTACATTTCCTAGTACGAATTTGGAAACTGCCACAGTGAGTTTTCATCGGTGAATTTGTCTTCGTGAGTTTTGATAAGATGTGAGTCAATTGCTACTCTTTTGTGAATATTATGAATTCTGGGAATGTAGTCATGGGTTGTAATGATTAAAATGTGAATTTTGAAACTTTGTGAGTTTTGATCGAGTTAGATGCCCAACTTTAGAGGGTAAGTGCACTTGGCGTGGGCTCGTTGGGCCGCCCCCTCTTTTTGGTGGCCAAAACGGCGCCAAGGAATTTATGTTGCGTGTTTGTATGAGTCTATACTCCTAGATGTATCCGTATGGGTTATTTAGGGCTCCGGAGTGTGTCTGTATAGGGTCCGCTGCTCTCACATTTGTTGATACCGTCGGCTTGTGGACATAAGCGCCCAAGCGGGTAATTTGATCTTAAACGGCTTAGGCCCAGGATCGTTGATACCGGCAGCTTGTGGACATAAGCGCCCAAGCGGGTAATTTTTGGATGTCCTCGATCAAAATGAACATTGGTAATTATACATGTGGTATAGTGTAAGAATTCCCGTAAATTATATTACTCGCTTATTTTAGAAATTAAAATTCCATCTTTTTATTACTCTTCTAAAACTTTAAAGTTTGTCATGCTATGCATTAACTTACGCAGTACTGTTTGTACTGATAAATTGTTGTTGTCTATATTTTTTCGCAGAGTAAGTCATGGCCTACGGGATGGGATTTTTCGAAGAAAGGACTTGTCGCATTTATTTTACATTAAATTTCTCGTATTGGACTTGGAACATTGAACTTTGGTTTTGGCCGTCTGTTTGGCCCTATTTTGCTTCCGCACTGCTATTATTTATTCTATGCATGTGACACTCTGAATTGATTTTACTTCGGGCATATTTGAATGGATTTAAACTGTTTGGAAATTTGGTACAACTTAGCTTTAGCATCTTTCTGAATAAGCTCGACTTGGTTCGTGTCTAGTTTAGAAAGGTGTGGCGGTAATGCCCTGGCCTGGTTAATCAAATCCGGGGTGTTACAAAGTGGTATCAGAGACCGAAAATTTTAAAGCTATTATTTTTCGGCCCACTATAGAGGCCCAAATCATTCAATACTATTTTTAAGCATTTGAGTATTATTTCCATGGAAAAAGGGAATTTTATTTTTAAAACCCATGGAAAAAGTATATCTCGCAAATTCGACAAGTCTTGGAAATTAGTACTATTTTTGGGGGGAATCATGTGCATTAACGAAATTATTATTTTTATATGGCAAATCCCTTAATGTAAAAATTTGCATGTTAGATGGCCGGCCCAAGATTACAGGATTCCATCATGCGCTTGTTATGCTCTATGTCCGATATCACGCATGAGCTTCGCCACATTTCTAGGGATGCCGCAAACGATAGGAATAGGATTGTGGCAATGGAAGAGAGGATGGAGGCAATGACTATTAGGAGTAACCAGATGGCTGCTCGCCACGATGCTCTTGCAGCCGAGTTTGAGGATTGCCGACACCACGTGCACATGTTGCAGGGACGCATATTTGCATTGGAGGAGGTCATAGTTGGGCTGCAAAACCAGCTCAACCCTGAGCCAGAGATGGATGAGGAGGAGGAATTTGACCCGGATGAGTTTATCAACTTTGAAGAAGAGGACCCCGAGGAGGTTGTGGAGAACCCTCCACTACCTCTAGACACTAACGAGGAGGTAGATG
Source organism: Hygrophila difformis (assembly GCA_030278955.1). Lineage (NCBI taxonomy): Eukaryota > Viridiplantae > Streptophyta > Magnoliopsida > Lamiales > Acanthaceae > Hygrophila > Hygrophila difformis. The sequence continues at coordinate 77,604 of JAOANR010000331.1, read as the reverse complement.
CCGATCGTAGGATGCTCGGCTACTCCCCGGATTACTTGCTTTAGGAGTTGTATGCGGTTTCCGAGATGGACTTCTTTACTTGCTTTTACTAGTTTTCTGAATCCGTACATTGCGTATTAGTGTTATCACATCTTGTTACCGTATTGTTATCACATTTTACGTAGTGATAACTTAGTAGTATATCGTGATGTAATCCTCGCTGTTAAAGCATTATTATCTGTGGAATTTCGTATATAGTGTTCTTCCTTCTTGCCATTTCGGTTTCCTTTCGCACCTAGAGTTTTGGAGATAGAATTCCGATCATAGTCTAACATGACTATTAACTTTCATCTAACCGCGAATCTAACCTTTGCATGCTTGGTCATCAGAATGCCGCCCAGAGGGAGACCCAGAGCTGAGATTCCAGGGAACGCCAATGTTCCGGTTGGTGCAAACCCGCCAAATCCAGAAGGTCAACCTAACCCTGCTCCTAACGCAATGGATGAACGTCTGAGGACAGTTGAGCAAGTCCTCATTGCCTTAGGAAACGCGGAAGTTAATCGAGCACAGGCAGCAGTGCCACCCCCAGCAGCTCGAATAAATTACTTGGCGATGGTAAATCCTTACCAGCCGCCCCACTATGAGGGACAGGAGGATCCCACAAAGCTGGAAGACTGGATTAGGACTTTTGACAAGCTGCTTAATGCTGTCAGGTGTCCCGCAAACGAGAAAGTTGGAGTGGCCGTATACTATTTAAGTGGAGAAGCTGACGAATGGTGGCAAAACCACCAAGAAGGACTTGCCGATGGCGAACACGCCTATTTCTGGGAAGAATTTAAGGAGATGATGAGGGAAAGGTTCTATCCCCTCAGTACGAAAACTGCTAAGTATGAGGAATTTATTAATCTCCATCAAGGCACCCAGACAGTTCAAGAATACTACGCGAAGTTTAAGGAGCTCGTCCGTTTCGCTCCAAGACTGGTACCGACTGATGCTGACAAGGCCCAGAAATTTGAAATGGGGCTGAACCTCAGCATCAGAGAGATCTTAGTTGGCGGACAGAACACAACTCTGCAGGCCGTTTACGATCGTGCAGTGGCAATTGCACGAGTGCAACAGCTGAAGCGCAAGGACCATGGAGAGACGAGCAAGGGCCTAAACAACTTTGATAAGAAGAGCCGGAACAATAACACTGGAAATCACTTCAGAAGGGGAAATGACCAAGGAAGAAATGATGGTCAGAGGAAGCCAGATAACAAAGAGTTCAATCGAGGAGGCCAAGGATATCGGAGGCCGGATAACCAGGGCGCCTTCATACCCAGATGCCAGGAGTGCAACATTCCGCACTTGGTGCGTGAATGCCCAAGACCGGGGCATTGTTACCGGTGTGGCCGAGAAGGCCATATGAAAAAGGAGTGCCGGACAAGGGAGGACCGCATTGACAAGAGGTTGGATCAGTTAAACCATCCTCAGGGTAACAGACCAGCTGGACCAAACCAGCAGGACAACCAAGGACAGAGGTTCCCGCAGGCACAGAGGCCACCTCAGAATCCAAACCAGCATGGGAATCAAGGCAGGCCAGTGGGACGCCTGAATGTGATCAATCAAGCGGACTTAGCTGCTCAAGGCGATGTGATCGAAGGTACATTTACTGCTTTAAGCGTACTTGTCAAGGTCTTATTTGACTCAGGAGCGAGTTGCTCTTTGATTTCCACGAGAATTATATCTGCGTTAGATCTACCAGTGCCGAATAACATTAACTTAGGAATCCAATTACCATCGGGTAAGGTAGTATCGTGTTCCAAACGATACGACGGGATCCCGATAGTAATCAAGAACACTGAATTCTTTGCGAATCTCATAGAATTTGACCTTAAGGATTTCGACATTATCTTGGGAATGGACTGGTTGACGCGATACAAGGCTATCATCGAGTGCCAGAAGCAGAAGATCTCGTTGGCAAAGAGTCGCGGGAAGAAGGTCATTTACTACATGCAGCCTCAGAAGAAGGGTGCCAAGGTAGTAAATGCAGTAAAGTTCTGCAATCTCATGCAGAAGGGATACCAACTGTACGCATGCTACGTGCATAATCTGAAAGGCGAGGAGAGCAAGATCGACAGTATCCTCGTCGTGAACGAATACCCAGACGTCTTCCCGGAAGATATCCCAGGAATGCCTCCTGAGCGGGAAGTTGAATTCACGATAGATCTCGTACCCGGAATCGAACCGGTGTCGAAGGCACCATATCGCATGGTGCCTGCTGAGATGAAGGAGCTGAAAGAACAACTCGAGGAGTTGTTATCAAAGGGATATATTCGGCCGAGCACATCACCATGGGGAGCACCAGTCCTGTTCGTGAAAAAGAAGGACGGCGGACTCCAATTGTGCATTGATAATGGCCAGAAATGACCATTATTTTCAATCCATTTCCGTGTCTGAAACGGGCATTTGATCGCATTCCGGTCTTATAATAAATAAGAAAGCAGTTGAATTGGACTGATTTATGCATAATTGTAAAAATATTGAGCTGGTATGAAAACTGCATAAATATGTAATTTTATTACATATTTATGTTAGAAAATTCCAAAAACATGAGAAAAAGAAAAGAAAAGAAAAAGGATACAAAAAGATGGGCAAAAGAATAAACAAGACCACAAAATACAAAGAGATGGGAAAAGATAGAAAAGCCCACAAAAAGAACAACTTTGGCCCATCTGGCCCGTTCAGCTCAGTCTGGGAACATCCGGTTGAGGAACCCCGGTCGAGGACCATGGTTCCGCGACACATGAGGGATTAGCGACCCAGCGTGCAACATAAAGAAGAGACCAGTCTGGGAACATCCAGTCGAGGAACCCCGGTCGAGGACCATGGTTCCGCGACACGATCAAGGCTCCGCGCCACCAACACCTTGGAGGCCAAGACATGCCCCGGTCGAAGAACCCCGGTCGCGGTCCATGCATTAGCGACACGGGCATGGATAGGACACAGACGCACCTATAGAGACACAAGACCCAGTCGAGAAGCCTTGCCACATGCAGCCCTGTCCCGCGACACAAGGTGATTCCGCGACAAAGTTGTGATGTGTGTGATGTCTTGAGACACAGTGGGCCTCAGATCAAGCCCATGGGCCTAGGGCTCCACTCCTATAAATATGAAGAGACCCCCATGAGCTCAGGGTTAGAAAATCACTCTCTTGAAGACACAGTTGAAGAATCCCTCTCTAGGTAGTTCTTAGTGTAGGTTTATTTTCATTTTTTTGTATTATTTAATTTGAGCCATAGTTTAGCTTAGTTTAGTTTAAGTTTATGTTATTTTTCTGTTTAAGTAGCATAGGTAGCCACTGTTCACAGTTTTATTTTCTGTTGTTAAGCTTGATTTAGGGTTTGTATTACCCAAATGATGGGTATTAACAAACCCCATTAATAAAATGGGAAAATATTCACCAAGTTGTGTCCCAAAATCATGAAATAGGTGCCATAAACCCATGGATTTTTACTGCTTTCCTTTTATTTGGGTCATTTGACCCTTATTGCTTTTTGTCTCTTATTTTCGGATATGTTGTGTGCTTATGCGTGGTTGAACCCTAGATTAGGTTTTGCTTTATTTTAAATTCTGTTTTGAGTAGATTTAATCCTGTTCTAGCATGTCCTTGTAGATTTTTAAATTCTGTATGGATAGTGTAGTTTAGAATAGCTTTTTAATCCGAAATGGGGTGAGATCACACTGTTTGCATGCCACTGTTCAACTTTGCTTTTACTGACTTGGGTCCTGAACCACCCATGTCGCCAACCGACCCCTGTCGCTAAGCCACGTTTATCGACAGGAGGCTGTTCCGCGACATGGATGCCTAAGGACACTTGTCTTCATATTTGAAAACCTTTGGTCACTAAACTTCTGTCGCGGACCCACGGTCCGCGACTCAACCTTGCTTAGCGACCAGGAACCAAACTCTTGTTATTATTCTCTGCATGGCTCCTGTCGCGGAACACCCTTGTCGCGGACCCATGGTCCGCGACTCAACTTTTATTCCGAGACAGAAAATTATGCCCTGTATTATTTTGAAAACCCCAGTCGCTAAACATCCTGTCGCGGAGCCATGCTCCGCGACACAATTCCAGGTTAGCGACTGGGAACCAAAACACTTAGAAATTTCCAGAGCAATCCTGTGTCGCTAAACTCCTGTCGCGGACCCACGGTCCGCGACACAACTTTTGCTTAGTGACACAAGGTGAAACTCTGCCCAAATTTCTGTAAATCTGTCGAGGCACCCATGTCGCGGGTCTAGGCCCCTGACACAATTTATGGTATCTCGACAGAACTCTCTCTTCTATTTAACCCTAAAAATTCTGATCTTCTATCCTCCATTATATTGCAAAAACTCACATCTGAATCCCACGGATTAAGATGTAATACCCTAGAATTGCAGTATAAGGCGTTTGATAATGGCCAGAAATGACCATTATTTTCAATCCATTTCCGTGTCTTAAACGGACATTTGATCGCATTCCGGTCTTACATTAAGTAAGAAAGCAGTCGAATTGGACTGATTTATGCATAATTGTAAAAATATTGAGCTGGTGTGAAAAAGGTATAAATATGTAATTTTATTACATAATTATGTTAGAAAAATCCAAAAACATGAGAAAAAGGAAAAGAAAAGAAAAAGGAATGAAAAGATGGGCAAAGGAATAAAGCAAGCCCACAAAATACAAAAAGATGGGAAAAAGATAGAAAAGCCCACAAAAAGAACATTTTCGGCCCATCTGGCCCAATCCAGTAGGCCCAGGAAGACCTTTGTCGCGGAAGCCCTTTGTCGCGATGCATGGTTCCGCGACAAAGGAGGGCTCCGCGACCAAGCAGCTCAGAAGAAGAAGGAAACCAGCCAAGCCCTTTGTCGCGATGCCCCTTGTCGCGATGGCATGCTCCGCGACAAAGCCATGTTCCGCGACCAAGACACCCAATTAGAGACACCAGACCCAGTCGAGAAGCTTTGCCACATGCAGTGTGTTCCGCGACCAACTTGATGCTCCGAGACAAAGCTGTGATGTGTGTGATGTCTTAAGACACAATGGGCCAGAATCAAGGCCCATGGGCTTAGGGTTACACTTCTATAAATATGAGGTGTTTCCCATGAGCTAAAGAGTTGAAAAATTTTGTTGATTAGAGTTCTTGAAGGCAAGGCAGTAGGAGTTCTCTCTTAGGTAGTGTAGTTTAGTTTTTATTTTTTTTGTATTATTTAATTCTTGTTCATAGTTTAGCTTAGTTAAGGTTTTATTTCCTGTTTTATGCATTTTCCAGTAGCCTTAGATAGCCACTTTTATATCATGTTTTGGTTTCTAAACTCTTGTTTTTAGGGTTTGTAATACCCAAATCATGGGTATTAACAACACCCCTTCAATAATATGGGAAGACATTCATCATTTGTGTCCCAAATCATGAAATGGGTCTCACACCCCATGGATTTATGCTTTCTTTTTATTTTGGGGTCACTTGACCCCTATTATGCTATTTTTTTATGTTTACTGTTAAGCATTTTATGGATAATGTTGTGTGTATGTGTGATCAAACCCTAGATTAAGACTCTTGCTTTATTTTTAATATTCTGTCCAGTTTTGTTTAAGCATGTTCTTCTTTATTTTGAATGCTTCTTGTTTGTTTTTAGCTTAGAATAGCTTTTTGATCTGAAATAGGGTGAGATCACGCTGTTTGCATGCCACTGTTAATTTCTGCTTTTTCTGACTTCTGTCCTGAATCGCCTTTGTCGCCAACCGCCTTTTGTCGCGGAACCACGTTCCGCGACAAAGGTGTTTAAAGACACTTGTCTCCATAATTTAAAACCCTTTGTCGCGGAACACCTTGTCGCGGAGCCACGTTCCGCGACAAAACTTTCCATGCATAGCGACAAAGGAGCCATACTCTTGCATTTTGTCTGCATGGCTTTTTGTCGCGGAATCATCTTGTCGCGGAACCACGTTCCGCGACAAAATCCCATTCTGAGACAGAAAAATTATGCCATGTTCCTTATTCTTTGAACACTTTGTCGCGGAACCACTTTGTCGCGGAACCACGTTCCGCGACAAACTTTCCATGCATAGCGACAAAGGTTCAAATGCTTTAAGAATTTTCTGAAAACTCTTTGTCGCGGAACCACGTTCTGCGACAAAATCTTGCATAGCGACAAAGAAGCGTTATGCTGCCAAAAATTCTAAAAACTTGTCGGGATACCCATGACGCGGACCTCGGTTCGCGACAAAATTTATGGTATCGCGACAAAGATTCCCTTCTCTCTATTTAATCTCAAACAACCTTCATTCTCCTCCTATATTATATTGCAACACTCACATCATAACCCCACGGGTTAAGGTGTAACATTCTGGAATTGCAATATAGGGTGTTATGCTGCCCAAATTTTGATTCTCCATTTGCATCACTTAATTAATTGAACCCTTGAGTCATTAATGATTAAAGAGTGAGATTAGCAATAATTACACATCAATAATCAGCATGATTAAAGGACCTTTGTTCAATTGCCATTAAAACACTCCTCTATAAACAAAATCTTGATGGCTTAAACAGATAATCCGGACTGTAATTAATTATGGTAGGATGGATTATTTAAGATCATCAATTGTGGACCCAATCCACAACCTTGCATGAGAAACCAATGTCTCTCATACAAGGAATCTTCTTTTATTTCTTATTGATTTTGTCTTTGCATGTTGTGTGTAACAATTAGTAAAGAATACATCAGATTAATGTTGGCAGGTATTCCCTCATGGATAACTAGCTCGTAATCTGAGTATTAATTACTAAGTGTTATTTTGCATGGTCTGGATGACTGTCAGTGGAAGCCTTGGCGGTTCGCCCATCCGGGGTTATAATAGCTGCTCGGCTGACTCCCATCCAGATGCAGTTTTATTTTTCTTATCTTAATTTCCAAACCCAAATTCCAATCTGTAATAGGAGTCAGTTGGCATCAGTCAATGCTAACTGATGATCATTATAGAAGGGAAACATGTAGGTTTTTATCCGAATTCACAGACAGTGGAGACCCAACTGGTATTGACACCACCATTATAGGGTCTAAGATGTCTAAATCCGCTCCATCCGAGTAATTGGGAAATTGGACAGTAGATGTTTACAGTCCACCTGATTATTCTGCCATTACTTTGGTCTCTTGATCACTTCACATCTGTGTTGCACCTTCTGTCTAGACCCGCATCTATATTTTGGGTCAATTAATTTTACACTTCCCTATATCTTTATGCATGATAATATTATGTACTATTGTGGTCTGCAATTATTTTGGGATCCTTCCCTTGGACAATAGAAGTCTAGATCTTAAACAGATATTGTGTAATAAATTTCCAACAAAAATCTCCTTATAAAATCCGGATCTGAGTAAGGGATAAACTCCTCAGTTATGACTAATTCATATTCTGTCAAGGGGTGTATTTTGGGAAATTAGAAACAGATTCAGCGAATAGGTCTTGCTTAGACTGAAAGGGTCTGTGTTTTAACTGAGAGTCTAGTACCTGATAGGGAATGATTTTCAAATCCATTATTTTCCAAAATTGCTGGTCGTTGGAAATCTAAGATTGAATATTGCACCGAGATGGGGTCTACTTGGACTCAAATACAGTGTAGTAAATAATCTCAGAGGAACATCATCCAGGCCTTGGTTATTTTCTAAGATAGGGTTGAGTTTTCTTTCAACTGCTATCCTCTTCTGCCAAAGCCTATTTTTGAATCCTGAGTGAGTGCATCCGGAACGAACTAAATCATTAGTTCGTTTCATTAGTTTGTATCTCATAATCACCCGGAAGGAAGTGAACACCGCGAGCATTTCACCAAGAGCCGGGAATTCTTGATCCACACCCAGTCATCTTGACTGGGTGCTGTCTTTTACTACCAGGGTCAGATTTTCAAAACCTCCGAGTGATAGGTTTTAAATGCTTTCTTTACTGCTTTCTTTTAACCGCTTTCATTAGAGGTCACTCGGTTGAATTGAGAGTTGTGTAACTGCTACTAGGATTGACAGTTAAGGGATAGTTCAGGGCTTGATTAGAATCTTTGGGTGTGACATGGGAGAATGATAGTAGTACTTGGCATTTTAATAAATGATATGTCGGGTGTTGCTTTTCCACCACAGATGAAGTAACACACCCAGGCCAGGGCAGTTACAAATCTGTGGTATCTTAGAATGTGCGGTCTTAAGAACATGTAAACTCACATTGTAAGTACCTGTCTGTTAAAGGGAAAGCATTATTGAGAGCATGAGAATTAGCTATCTGATAGAATTATCCCAAACAAAGATCTGTGTATAAAAATGGAAGTTTATTACTGTTGTATCTAAATCTTGTCCGATTTTCATTCTTTTCCTCCTGTCCCTTCTGTCTACATTGTGATTCAGCTTCACAGTTGGCACAATGTAATTTTTCCCTGCTTTCATAGATAATGTTCATCGCATTCTTAGAATAGTCTTTACCCGCTTTCTAGAATAGACTTGTTCGATTTGTAGAGTAAATTTAAATGCTTTCGTAATCAAGTTTAAATTCATGTCAGTAGTTATTAATCACCTTTCAAACCTATTGAGCAATACGAATGGAAAATCTAGTAAAACGACGTGGGCCCTGCTTCTATCGCACATCCTCCAGTGAACGATCCGGTCTTACTATAAATTACTGCAATTTTTGACACCGTGCGCTTTCGGGCCACAGTTTCTTAAACACGAGCAATAAAAACATGACTACTTATAAATTTATCCCTAATTACAACTCCGCCATCATAAATTGGTTTCATTAAATAAAACCTAAACCAGGATCACGATTTTTCAGAAAATACTCATGTAGTGGGAATCTGTCAAAAAGTTTCATGGCAGGAAATCTTATGGCAAGAATTGATGAGAAGTATCATGGCATATTTGCCGGGGATCCTCAGTGTGACAGGCTGAAGGTCAACCTATCCCGGCTGTGCCATGAGATTTGTCAACATTTCATGACAGAGAGGACCACAGCGCCATTTGAAACCAAAGCACCACACTTGAGTAATAAAAAGACTAATAATCTTGATATATCCCTAAACCCTTTCCCGTGAATCATAACTCTTTTCATTTAATAAATCTAACCTGGTATATTTTGGAAAACGCTCGTGTGGGAAATTGTCAAAAGTTTCATGGCGCCGTTGCCGGGGAGGATGCAGCGCCGTTTTATTAAGAGAACTACATTCCTCATTGCTCCTAGATTAGCTTATACATATAATTATAAATATTCACCTTCAGAACCAATTCTAACCTGGGGATTGTACAGGTACTGTTATCGTTGAAGTCGTTGTTCTATGCAAAGGAGGAAGCAGACGCCAGCCGAGATCCCGTTTAATTCAGAGATAGAAAAGACAGCTCGACGTCTTAGGGCGGAGACTAAACGAAGAAGGGAACGGGAACGACAGGCACTACTTTCGCCAAGCACCAGCAGCGATATTTCCGAGATGGCAAACCCTGACATCCCACCAATCATTCAACCCAATCCCCCACTTCACAACATTGAGGAAGACCCCGAAGATGCTGATCACGATGATTTGGATGATCCCCCTCCCCAGATCATACAAGGAGGTGGGAACCCACCAAACATGGAGCAGCAGCACTTCGAGGCACCCCCTCCCAATCCGAACCATCAAAACCCACCAAACAACCAGAACCAACCAAATCAGCAAAATTTCCAAAACCAACAAAATCAGCAATACCATAACCCCCATCAGAATCCCCCGAATCCGAATGATTTCAATGATCCGAGGAACTATTTCATGCCTCAGAACTACTACCCACAACAGTACCAAGGCGGGCCTGAGAACAATCATCAAGCAGCAGCTGCTGCTGATTACATGCAGCCGATTTTAGATCCATATCTGAATATTCCTGGACAAGCTCCATTCTTGGCTAGGAACTTTGAGTTGAAACCGGCCCTGATCAATCTAGTCCAGAGCAACCAGTTTGCCGGAGCAAGCCATGAAGACCCCCATGATCACTTGCAAACCTTCCTAGAATTGTGTGACACGATCAAAAATCGTGATGTATCTGCAAACACTATTCGACTAAGGCTATTTCCCTTCTCTCTGACAAGCGGAGCACGAACATGGTACAAGTCACTGCCCGTAAATCAGAAGTCTACATGGGAAGATGTGATCAGAAACTTCCTAGCAAAATACTTCCCGGAGTCCAAGGTGGATGAATGCCGCTCCAAAATTGCGGAATTCAAAATGAAACCAGACGAGTCCTTGTATGATGCAAAGGAAAGATTCTTCAACCTGCTCAAAAAGTGTCCCCAACATGGTTTCCATGACTGGGAGAGACTGAAAAAGTTCTACAGTGGTCTGACCCCAGCATGGAAATCCATGCTCGATGCTGCTGGTGGTCAACATTTGCTTTACATACCGATGGACCAAGCCTGGGCAAAGATTGAAGCCATGAGTGTAAACCGTTCTGTTCTGACTGATGATGGTAATCTCACTCCCCCTCGTGGTTTATGTGCTGTAGGTACAGTAGAGAAGTCAGACATTGAAAAGCTTCAAGAGCAAGTGGCAGCGTTGTCTGTAAATCAAGGAGTTGGAAGTTCTGCGCAGGGACAGCAAACTGATGTGATCTGTGGACTGTGTCAAGATGAGACTGCAACTTGCAGACAGATCGATCACTCAGCCCGTAGGAATCCTTAAGGATGTTGTGGTCAAAACCGGGCAGGTTCTTTTCCCGGTCGACTTCATCGTCCTTGATATTGAAGAGGACTCTGAAATGCCGCTTATCCTTGGACGCCCATTTCTAGCCACTGGTGGTGCACTGATTGACGCTAAATCCGGAAAAGTCACCTTAAGGGTCGATGGCGAGGAGATCATCTTTGATATGGAGAAATTGCAGAAATTTCCGAACGACAGTTCTTGTTTTTCATTTGAAAATGTAATAGTTAGGGAAGAGCTAGACTCTGAACTTGATTGTGAAATGATGCTGGATGAACCATCAAAGCAGTACTGAAGCCTGCTGGCGTGGAGCACAAAGGATGCCAAAGCCGTTCACTTTGCCGATCCCGAAACAGGGGATCTGGAGGAGTTTGACGGCATCGAATTCCATGATGACGCCAACCAAGAGGAAGAAGAGGATCCTGTACTGATGCAGGATCCCGAAGGTAAATCTGTTCTCCCACTACCCATTTCTCGCAAACTACTCCCTTCCGTTGAATGTCCACCAGAGCTTGAACTTAAAACATTACCCGATCATCTCAAGTATGCGTTTCTCGCAGAACATAAAAAGTTACCCGTGATTGTTTCGGCTAAGCTCTCCCAAGAGCAAGAAAATGCTCTGGTGGTCATTCTTAAGAAACAGGTACATGCAATAGGTTGGACCATTTCTGATATAAAAGGAATAAGCCCGTCTATTTGCATGCACAGGATTCTAATGGAAGAAGAGTTTAAACCCTCCCGTCAACCTCAGAGGCGATTGAATCCCCTTATGCAAGAAGTGGTAAGGAAAGAAGTTATCAAGCTCTTAGATGCTGGTATAATCTATCCTATCTCTGACAACAAATGGGTTAGCCCAGTGCAGGTCGTACCCAAACGAGGAGGGATGTGCATAACCAAGAATGAGCAAGGAGAAGAGGTTGCAACCAGGCCAGTGACCGGATGGAGAGTTTGTATCGACTACCGGAAGCTGAACGAGGCCACACGCAAGGACCATTTTCCATTGCCATTCATTAATCAGATGCTTGAGAGGTTGGCAGGGAGAGAGTTTTATTGCTTTTTGGATGGTTATTCTTGTTATAATCAGATTGTTATTTCTAGTGAAGACCATGATAAAACCACTTTTACTTGCCCGTACGGCACCTTTGCCTATCGACGGATGCCTTTTGGTTTGTGCAATGCACCTGCTACTTTTCAAAGATGCATGATGTCTATTTTCTCTGAATTTATCGAAAAATGCATTGAGGTCTTCATGGATGACTTCTCTGTATATGGAGATACGTTCGAAGATTGTTTGACCAATCTTGCTAAGATTTTAAAGAGGTGTGAGGACACTAACTTGGTTTTAAATTGGGAAAAGTGCCATTTTATGGTCACTGAGGGCATAGTGTTAGGTCATCGCATTTCTCGTGCAGGCATTGAAGTTGATCCAGCCAAAGTTTCCATCATTTCCAATCTCCCTCTTCCTAACTCGATCAAATCAGTTAGGAGCTTCTTAGGGCACGCCGGTTTCTACCGGCGATTCATTAAGGATTTCTCTAAAATTGCCAAGCCGCTCACTAATCTGCTTTGTAAAGAAAATCCTTTCTTAATAAATGAAGCGTGTGTCCAAGCCTTTGACACGCTCAAGAAGATGTTGGTTTCTGCACCGATAGTGCAACCACCCGATTGGTCACTGCCTTTCGAGGTAATGTGCGATGCTAGTGGTCTCGCCGTAGGCGCAGTTCTTGGACAGCATAAGGATGGGAGACATTACGTAATTCATTACGCAAGTCATGCCCTGAATGAAGCCCAAGTTAACTACACCACAACGGAGAAAGAGATGTATGATGTAGTCTTCGCGTTTGACAAGTTCAGACAGTATCTGATAGGTACGAAGACTATAGTATACACCGATCATACAGCATTGAGATACTTGTTTAGCAAACAAGATGCAAAACCTCGATTAATCAGGTGGGTACTTTTGCTGCAAGAATTCGATATCATAATAAAAGATAGGCGAGGTCGAGATAATGGTGCTGCTGACCACTTATCTCGATTAGATAATGATAAAAAGGAAAAAGCCGTCAATGAAGAGTTTCCGGACGAACAGTTGTTCGCATTGCACATGCATAATCAAGCTTGTCCATGGTTTTCCGACATCGCTAACTTCTTGGCATGCGGAATAACCCCACAGTTTTCGAACTATCATCAGAGGAATAAGTTCAAACGAGATGTATTAAGTTACTTCTGGGAAGAACCTTATCTCTTCAAACACTGCGCCGATTCAATAATCAGGCGATGTGTGACCGAGCATGAAGCCTATCAAATTGTCAGAAAATGCCATGAATCAGAATATGGAGGTCATCATGGTCCCGCTCGAACGGCCCACAAGGTCCTCGAATGTGGATTTTATTGGCCTCACATCTATGAGGATTGCAGGACATTTGTGAAGGGCTGTGACAGATGCCAAAGATTAGGAAACATCTCCAAGAGGGATGAGATGCCTCAAAAGGGGATTCTCACACTTGAGATCTTTGATGTATGGGGCATTGACTTCATGGGACCGTTTCCACCATCTGGTGGAAACTACTATATCTTGGTAGCTGTCGAGTACGTGTCCAAATGGGTTGAGGCTGTCGCATTACCGACCAATGATGGTAGCCAAGTCATCAAGTTCCTCAAGAACAACATTTTCAGTCGATTTGGAGTACCTAGGGTGGTGATATCTGATGGAGGAACACACTTTATCAATAAAGCTTTTGAAACTTTAATGAGTAAAAATGGGATCCTCCATAAGATAGGCACGCCTTACCATCCTCAGACTAGTGGTCAAGTCGAAGTATCCAACCGCGAAATTAAACATATACTCGAAACCACTGTTGGGATAACCCGTAAGGATTGGGCACGTAAGCTCAATGACGCTCTATGGGCATACCGCACAGCATATAAGACTCCCATCGGGATGTCTCCATACAGGATGGTCTTTGGAAAAGCCTGTCATTTGCCTGTAGAGCTAGAGCATAAAGCTTACTGGGCCGTTAAAACGCTTAACTTCGATCCGAGAGTCGCTCAGAGCAAACGCAAGTTGGACCTCAACGAAATTGAGGAAATACGAGCGCAAGCTTATGAAAGCTCTCGAATTTACAAGGAGCGGACCCAGAAGTTGCACGATCGCAGGATTAAGCCTAAGTATTTTTATGTTGGTCAACATGTATTATTGTTCAATACTAGGTTGAAGCTGTTCCCCGGAAAGCTCAAATCTAGATGGGAAGGACCACATGAAGTACTAGAGGTGTTCAAAAATGGAGCTGTCAGGATCCGAACTGATAGGGGCGATATAGTGGTGAATGGACAACGATTGAAGGAGTATATCGGACAGTTCGATCCGGAGAAAGAAAGCCAAGCAGTGGCAGACCCGGCTTACATTCAATAAGAAACAGCATTTAAAAACACAAAAAATTTTCAGTATATATATATGTAGATAGTATATATTTATAGTACTTATTTCACGACAAGAAAAGTACCCAAAGATCAATTAAACATTTAGAGTACTAAGACTCTAAATGTGAGGATGTTGATATTTGGAGAAAATCTAATGCGTCTTATTTGTCTGTCTTGCAGAAGTTCGGAACCACCAAAAAGAAGGAGCAGATAAGAGTAACATGGAAAAACCAGGTTCTTGGTTGGATTAGTTCCATAAGTCTGAGAAAACGCTTTCGGAAATTGAAGAAATTCAATACCCGAAATAAAATTCACAGATGAATGGAACTGACCCAACCTAATTTTATGCAAGTGGATTGTTTAATTTTCAGCCCAGCATTTTGAATTTATTTGGACTGAATTTGTTCAGCCCAAATCAAATAAAATGGACTCAGGCCCAACATCACACTCGGGCCCAGTCCAAGAAAATTTGAAAATTTAAAATTCTTTGTCGCGGAAGGTCCTTTGTCGCGGTGTCATGCATCGCGACCAGGCCCTGTTCCGCGACAAACCCTCTTTTGTTCCTAACCTCCCTCTGTTGATTGTCGCGGTGCACTTTGTCGCGGAGCATGACTCCGCGACCAAGCCCTGCTCCGCGACACAACCCGCGTTGACTTTGTCTCCATACTGAACTTTGTCGCGATAGCCTTGTCGCGGAGCATGACTCCGCGACCAACCCTCGGCTCCGCGACCTCTCTGATGTCGCTATGCCTTGTCGCGGAACCTTGTTCCGCGACAAAGTCTCGGATTCTGCGACAAAAGTTCTAGTATTTATACCCCCCACCCCCTCCATGTTTCTTTTCACTTTCACTTGTCACTTCAGTTTCTTCATCTTCCTTTCCCCCATCTTCTTCTTATCCGAACGAACACCACGTGTTCTTCGCAACCTTATCACTCTTTTTCAAAGGGGAAACCATGGATCGATTTTATGGACTCCTTCCAAACCTTGGACCCATGCCCCAACCCGAGCCAAGGAGGGCAGGGTAAACCCATTTTTCACCCCCCCTTGTCCATGACTCTTGTGGACTTTCTTGTTCTTTATTTTAGATTTTGGTGTGTGAATCGTGCAGTGCAGCTTGTTTGCATCTTTGTTTTCTGTTTTTGGAGGTTTTCAAAGTGCTCTCGGTTATGAGCACCATTTTGAAACGTTTGAGACCCCATTTTGAAACTGTTAATGGCATTAAAACTGGTAATGGATCAAGATTTTGAAGTTAAATCTGGAAAAGAACAAACTGATGAACATTTGGGTATTGTTTTGAATATCTTGATGTTATTGGTTTGATTGATCTTGATGTGACTTGCACAGTGTTGTGTTGGTGTAATAAAAGAGGTAAGATCTTTTTGGGCACATTTGTTCTCATGGTAGAAATCTCATGGGAATAAATGTTTGTTTGTTTATGGAAACATAGTACAAACACCCAATGAGAGGCTTCCACTTTTAATAAAAGCAACCCTTTGGAAAAAGACAAAAAGAGTTATTTTGTTTAAATGTTTGACTTGAAGTTTTTGTTCCCAATGGAACACTAGTGTGGGTAAGATAGCAGTATTTTTGTCACCCAACTGCTATCCTTTTCAAAATCCAAAAGGGGACCACTCACATCCCACTTTTATTAAATAAAACAAGTCAACCATTTTAAAATTAAAAACAGTGTTTGCAAATTTTTGGATGCTCTAACTGTCCAAACAGTTCGAGCTATCCAGAAATAGCAGATCCGCTCCGCCATGTCTTCATTGCACATGCCAATATTCGAGCATTCCATTTCCATCTGTCCATCCCATTCCACCTCCAACAAGTGTCTCGGACTTGTTTAATAAAATTGAAAAACTTTTGGGCCCAATGGCCCATTAAAAAGATTTTTAGGCCAATGGCCAATTTTATTTTATTTTGGGCTCCTTAGCCCATTTAAAACCAAATATTATTTACATGTGCTTTAAATCAAAATTCAAGTCAGAAATTTAATAATCTCACATCTAGAGCTAAGCTCTAAATGTGAGGATGTTGGTTTCTGAACTTGAATAATTTCTGAAAATTATATAAAATTTGGATTCATCACTTCTTATCTTTTCAGGGGCAATCCTCCCATTCCAGATCCTGCACCAGAAGGAACCAAGTTGCTGGACTTACCGCTCGAACTCCTTGGTGAAATTCTCTCCCGAATAGGAGAGGATGAAATCAAGGAGGTGTTTACTGCACAACGGGTATGCAAGAAGTTCAGGGATGCTGGAAACCTTGCCATCGTGTACAGGCGATGCGAGGTTAACTCCTCCACTGTGAAGAGATGGCAAGGAAGGATCCGTCGGCAAAAGGAGAGATTCCTGCGAATATGCACAACAGCAGGAAACTTCAATCTTCAGATCATCCCAGCACTCAGGGCATTTGCAGAAGGGAATGAGGAGCACGCTTGTGAACTGTTGCACCCAGGACTTGAGGACAACCATAAGGCATCAATCTTCACCCGCGGATTGATGCTTATGAGTAAGACGGATGAAGGCCAAGTTGAGCAAGGAATCAGAATGATCGACAGGATGGTGACAGATCGGTCAATTCTTCAGTACACGTCTACCAACGTCCTCGGATGGATGACAGACAACCCAGACACTCCATACCTATGGGCTGATCAAGGAGACAGAGTCTACTGCCCAAGGAGGCACGAGCCCATGATGAACCATAATGGCTGTTGTCTGCGGTGTGAGTTGACCAGTTACATCCACTGGGCCAGATTTCTGTTCTGAAAGAAGGAAGAATCCTAGTCTCATTTTACTTTGCTTTATTTCATTTCCGTTTTAGTAGTAGTAATCTGCAAGGGATTCTTCCTTTTGTGTGTGCAGTTTCGTATCAACTGCACGAGAACCCCTTGCCTCGGATGTAATTTATTTGCTTTCCCCCAAAATGGAACTCAGTTTTTAAGACCACTGAACAGATCTTTACTTGCTTTCCTTTTCGAAAAAGATGTCTGTACAGTCCGAGATGAATAAGTGACTGTCAGACCAAAAATATGCTGTTGACATACTTAGTATGTCAGCAGTGCCTCATTACTGCTTTCGATTAAACAACCAGCAAAAATATGCATAAACCTGCTCTAAATTCACATGTTGAATTTAGGATTGTGATTAAATTTTCAAACCTTTAAATTGGGATAATATAATTAAAGACATGCATGAAATGAATTCCTGAGGTTTTGAGCTACAAAAATTTAATGATGCGATCAGCTTATTGGGTAATAAATCTGCATGTTAGAGATTTTGATTGAATAAATTGTTCGAATTAAGCTTTGATTTAATTTGAGAATATTGTATGACGTGAATCAACCCAACCTTGTGAGATTTGAGCCATGAGTCACTCTTACTCATTCATTTTCTTTGATGTGTGAATCATTTTGATTAAAGGAAACTAGAACTTGCAATTGGGACCGATTCAAGACCATGCCATATTCCCGAAATCGAGCATATGATCGAGGCACCTAGAAAAACCCAAATTTTGGCCTTCGTTTCAAATCCAAACCCAAAAATATTTTCCCTTTAGGATTAACCAATTTGAGCCTTAAGCCTAACTTTTCTTTGAAGCCCTCTTTATTATTCCAAGCCTTTAAAAAGACCAAAGAAATTCAAACCCAAGTGTGCAAGGATAAATTCTATCAAAGGCATTAAACTTATGATCATCAATCCATGCTAATCGGTATGTTATAAACCGATTCAAAAAAAAAAGTTGAATTTCATTCAACATAAATAAATTGCAGATGACAAAGCAAATTAGACATAGTCTAATGTCATGCAATAGAAAAAGAAAAGCAAAAGAAAGAAATAATGATGATCATAAATTTTTAAATAAAAATGTGCCAAGTCATGATAGAATTAATTCTTGTCACTTCTTAGCCCAATAATTCCACTTTCCTACCTAATGTTACAACCGTATGCCCCGTTACAACCCTTAAATAAGACCTCATGATCTCGATTTGAAGAAATGAGCCGGTGGCGAGTTGGTCTGATTGCAAGCTTATGGGATAATTTAATTAAAATTGATTATTGAGTGTTCACTGATTAAACCCCACTGAGAGTGAGTGATCTTTCCGATTCCCTTATAAGTGAGGCTCTGTTTCATTTAAAATGTTCATGTCATCCCTTAATTCTCATTTTTAATCTTTGCATCTTTCAAACATGATATTCATGAAGGGTTGATAATAATGTTTGATTTGTAGGCCCGATGCAGTGAGCAAGTATCATTTCATTAAACATTGCAATCAAGGGAGTTTAATACTTGTAGTTTTTGATTGTCTTATCCCAATCCAAGAAGGATGTGATTTATGAAGCCACGAAAATGAATTGAATATGTAGAGTCCGTGTTCTTACGAACATTGACTCTGACTGCTCGGGGACGATCAGTATTAAATGTGAGGATGTTGATAATGGCCAGAAATGACCATTATTTTCAATCCATTTCCGTGTCTTAAACGGACATTTGATCGCATTCCGGTCTTACATTAAGTAAGAAAGCAGTCGAATTGGACTGATTTATGCATAACTGTAAAAATATTGAGCTGGTGTGAAAAAGGCATAAATATGTAATTTTATTACATAATTATGTTAGAAAAATCCAAAAACATGAGAAAAAGGAAAAGAAAAGAAAAAGGAATGAAAAGATGGGCAAAAGAATAAAGCAAGCCCACAAAATACAAAAAGATGGAAAAAAGATAGAAAAGCCCACAAAAAGAACATTTTCGGCCCATCTGGCCCAATCCAGTAGGCCCAGGAAGACCTTTGTCGCGGAAGCCCTTTGTCGCGATGCATGGTTCCGCGACAAAGGAGGGCTCCGCGACCAAGCAGCTCAGAAGAAGAAGGAAACCAGCCAAGCCCTTTGTCGCGATGCCCCTTGTCGCGATGGCATGCTCCGCGACAAAGGCATGTTCCGCGACCAAGACACCCAATTAGAGACACCAGACCCAGTCGAGAAGCTTTGCCACATGCAGTGTGTTCCGCGACCAACTTGATGCTCCGAGACAAAGCTGTGATGTGTGTGATGTCTTAAGACACAATGGGCCAGAATCAAGGCCCATGGGCTTAGGGTTACACTTCTATAAATATGAGGTGTTTCCCATGAGCTAAAGAGTTGAAAAATTTTGTTGATTAGAGTTCTTGAAGGCAAGGCAGTAGGAGTTCTCTCTTAGGTAGTGTAGTTTAGTTTTTATTTTTTTGTATTATTTAATTCTTGTTCATAGTTTAGCTTAGTTAAGGTTTTATTTCCTGTTTTATGCATTTTCCAGTAGCCTTAGATAGCCACTTTTATATCATGTTTTGGTTTCTAAACTCTTGTTTTTAGGGTTTGTAATACCCAAATCATGGGTATTAACAACACCCCTTCAATAATATGGGAAGACATTCATCATTTGTGTCCCAAATCATGAAATGGGTCTCACACCCCATGGATTTATGCTTTCTTTTTATTTTGGGGTCACTTGACCCCTATTATGCTATTTTTTTTATGTTTACTGTTAAGCATTTTATGGATAATGTTGTGTGTATGTGTGATCAAACCCTAGATTAAGACTCTTGCTTTATTTTTAATATTCTGTCCAGTTTTGTTTAAACATGTTCTTCTTTATTTTGAATGCTTCTTGTTTGTTTTTAGCTTAGAATAGCTTTTTGATCTGAAATAGGGTGAGATCACGCTGTTTGCATGCCACTGTTCATTTCTGCTTTTTCTGACTTCTGTCCTGAATCGCCTTTGTCGCCAACCGCCTTTTGTCGCGGAACCACGTTCCGCGACCAAATGGTCGTTCCGCGACAAAGGTGTTTAAAGACACTTGTCTCCATAATTTAAAACCGTTTGTCGCGGAACACCTTGTCGTGGAGCCACGTTCCGCGACAAAACTTTCCATGCATAGCGACAAAGGAGCCAAACTCTTGCATTTTGTCTGCATGGCTTTTTGTCGCGGAATCATCTTGTCGCGGAACCACGTTCCGCGACAAAATCCCATTCTGAGACAGAAAAATTATGCCATGTTCCTTATTCTTTGAACACTTTGTCGCGGAACCACTTTGTCGCGGAACCACGTTCCGCGACAAACTTTCCATGCATAGCGACAAAGGTTCAAATGCTTTAAGAATTTTCTGAAAACTCTTTGTCGCGAAACACTCTTGTCGCGGAACCACGTTCCACGACAAAATCTTGCATAGCGACAAAGAAGCGTTATGCTGCCAAAAATTCTAAAAACTTGTCGGGATACCCATGATACGGACCTCGGTTCGCGACAAAATTTATGGTATCGCGACAAAGATTCCCTTCTCTCTATTTAATCTCAAACAACCTTCATTCTCCTCCTATATTATATTGCAACACTCACATCATAACCCCACGGGTTAAGGTGTAACATTCTGGAATTGCAATATAGGGTGTTATGCTGCCCAAATTTTGATTCTCCATTTGCATCACTTAATTAATTGAACCCTTGAGTCATTAATGATTAAAGAGTGAGATTAGCAATAATTACACATCAATAATCAGCATGATTAAAGGACCTTTGTTCAATTGCCATTAAAACACTCCTCTATAAACAAAATCTTGATGGCTTAAACAGATAATCCGGACTGTAATTAATTATGGTAGGAAGGATTATTTAAGATCATCAATTGTGGACCCAATCCACAACCTTGCATGAGAAACCAATGTCTCTCATACAAGGAATCTTCTTTTATTTCTTATTGATTTTGTCTTTGTGTGTTGTGTGTAACAATTAGTAAAGAATACATCAGATTAATGTTGGCAGGTATTCCCTCATGGATAACTAGCTCGTAATCTGAGTATTAATTACTAAGTGTTATTTTGCATGGTCTGGATGACTGTCAGTGGAAGCCTTGGCGGTTCGCCCATCCGGGGTTATAATAGCTGCTCAGCTGACTCCCATCCAGTTGCTGTTTTATTTTTCTTATCTTAATTTCCAAACTCAAATTCCAATCTGTAATAGGAGTCAGTTGGCATCAGTCAATGCTAACTGATGATCATTATAGAAGGGAAACATGTAGGTTTTTATCCGAATTCACTGACAGTGGAGACCCAACTGGTATTGACACCACCATTATAGGGTCTAAGCTGTCTAAATCCGCTCCATCCGAGTAATTGGGAAATTGGACAGTAGATGTTTACAGTCCACCTGATTATTCTGCCATTACTTTGGTCTCTTGATCACTTCACATCTGTGTTGCACCTTCTGTCTAGACCCGCATCTATATTTTGGGTCAATTAATTTTACACTTCCCTATATCTTTATGCATGATAATATTATGTACTATTGTGGTCTGCAATTATTTTGGGATCCTTCCCTTGGACAATAGAAGTCTAGATCTTAAACAGATATTGTGTAATAAATTTCCAACAAAAATCTCCTTATAAAATCCGGATCTGAGTAAGGGATAAACTCCTCAGTTATGACTAATTCATATTCTGTCAAGGGGTGTATTTTGGGAAATTAGAAACAGATTCAGCGATTAGGTCTTGCTTAGACTGAAAGGGTCTGTGTTTTAACTGAGAGTCTAGTACCTGATAGGGAATGATTTTCAAATCCATTATTTTCCAAAATTGCTGGTCGTTGGAAATCTAAGATTGAATATTGCACCGAGATGGGGTCTACTTGGACTCAAATACAGTGTAGTAAATAATCTCAGAGGAACATCATCCAGGCCTTGGTTATTTTCTAAGATAGGGTTGAGTTTTCTTTCAACTGCTATCCTCTTCTGCCAAAGCCTATTTTTGAATCCTGAGTGAGTGCATCCGGAACGAACTAAATCATTTGTTCGTTTCATTAGTTTGTATCTCATAATCACCCGGAAGGAAGTGAACACCGCGAGCATTTCACCAAGAGCCGGGAATTCTTGATCCACACCCAGTCATCTTGACTGGGTGCTGTCTTTTACTACCAGGGTCAGATTTTCAAAACCTCCGAGTGATAGGTTTTAAATGCTTTCTTTACTGCTTTCTTTTAACCGCTTTCATTAGAGGTCACTCGGTTGAATTGAGAGTTGTGTAACTGCTACTAGGATTGACAGTTAAGGGATAGTTCAGGGCTTGATTAGAATCTTTGGGTGTGACATGGGAGAATGATAGTAGTACTTGGCATTTCAATAAATGATATGTCGGGTGTTGCTTTTCCACCACAGATGAAGTAACACACCCAGGCCAGGGCAGTTACAAATCTGTGGTATCTTAGAATGTGCGGTCTTAAGAACATGTAAACTCACATTGTAAGTACTTGTCTGTTAAAGGGAAAGCATTATTGAGAGCATGAGAATTAGCTATCTGATAGAATTATCCCAAACAAAGATCTGTGTATAAAAATGGAAGTTTATTACTGTTGTATCTGAATCTTGTCCGATTTTCATTCTTTTCCTCCTGTCCCTTCTGTCTACATTGTGATTCAGCTTCACAGTTGGCACAATGTAATTTTTCCCTGCTTTCATAGATAATGTTCATCGCATTCTTAGAATAGTCTTTACCCGCTTTCTAGAATAGACTTGTTCGATTTGTAGAGTAAATTTAAATGCTTTCGTAATCAAGTTTAAATTCATGTCAGTAGTTATTAATCACCTTTCAAACCTATTGAGCAATACGAATGGAAAATCTAGTAAAACGATGTGGGCCCTGCTTCTATCGCACATCCTCCAGTGAACGATCCGGTCTTACTATAAATTACTGCAATTTTTGACACCGTGCGCTTTCGGGCCACAGTTTCTTAAACACGAGCAATAAAAACATGACTACTTATAAATTTATCCCTAATCACAACTCCGCCATCATAAATTGGTTTCATTAAATAAAACCTAAACCAGGATCACGATTTTTCAGAAAATACTCATGTAGTGGGAATCTGTCAAAAAGTTTCATGGCAGGAAATCTTATGGCAAGAATTGATGAGAAGTATCATGGCATATTTGCCGGGGATCCTCAGTGTGACAGGCTGAAGGTCAACCTATCCCGGCTGTGCCATGAGATTTGTCAACATTTCATGACAGAGAGGACCACAGCGCCATTTGAAACCAAAGCACCACACTTGAGTAATAAAAAGACTAATAATCTTGATATATCCCTAAACCCTTTCCCGTGAATCATAACTCTTTTCATTTAATAAATCTAACCTGGTATATTTTGGAAAACGCTCGTGTGGGAAATTGTCAAAAGTTTCAGCGTTATGCTGCCAAAATTTTGATTCTCCATTTCTCACCTGTTAATTAATTGAACCCTCTAGTCATTAATGATTGATGATTCTAATTAGCAATAATTAAATCACTAATTGTTGTGATTAAAGGACCTTTGTTCAATTGTCATTAAAACATTTTTCTATAAACAAAATCATGATGCCTTAAACAGATAATCTGGACTGTAATTAATTATGGTAGGAGGGATTATTTAAGACATCAATTATGGATTGATTCCATAACCTTGCATGAGAAACCAATGTCTCTCATGCAAGCTCTTTTCTTCATTTCATTTCATTTTGTCTTTTGCGTATTGTGTGTAACAATTAGTAAAGGATACATCAGACTAATGTTGGCAGGTATTCCCTCACGGATAACTAGCTCGTATTCTGGGTATTAGTTACTAAGTGTTATTTTGCATGGTCTGGATGGCAGTTAGTGGAAGCCTTGGCGGTTCGTCCATCCGGGACTATAATAACTGCTCAACTGATTCCCATCCGGATACAGTTTATTTTATTTATCTTAATTTCCAAACCCAAATTCCAATCTATAATCAAATTCTGCTAATGTCTGTCAACATTAGCTGACAAGTACTGCAGAGAGGAAGCATGTGGGTTTTTCTCTGAATTCACAGACAGTAGTGGCCCAACTGGTAGCGACACTGCCATTTTAGGGTCTCGCCTGTCTAAATTCGCTCCATCCGAGTAATAGGAAATTGGACAGTAGATGTTTACAGTCCACTAGATTATTCTGTCATTACTTTTGGTCCCCTGACCATTTCATTTCTGTGTTTTACCTTCTGTCTAGACCCGCGTCTATATTTTGGGTCAATTAATTTTACACTTCCATATACCCTTATGCATGATAATATTATGTACTATTGTGGTCTAAAATATTTTGGGATCCTTCCCTTGGACAATAGAAGCATAGATTTGAAACAGATATTGCATATTAAATTTCCGATAAAAAAATTCATTTATAAAATCCGGATCTGAGTAAGGGATAAATTCTTCAGTTATGACTAATTCATATTCTATCAAGGGTTGATTTTGGGAATTTAGAAGCAGAGTCAGTGATTAGGTCTCATCTAGACTGAAAGGATCTGTGTTTTAATTGAGAGTCTAGTACCTGTTTAGGGAATGGTTTTCAAATTCATTATTTTCCAAAATTGCTGATTATTGGGAATCTGAGATTAGATATTGCACCGAGATGGGGTCCATTTGGACTCAAATACAGTGCAGTAAATAATCTTAGAGGAACATCATCCAGGCCTTGGTTATTTTCTAAGATAGGGTTGAGTTTTCTTTCAACTGCTATCCTCTTTTGCCAAAGACTATTCTTGAGTCCTGAATGAGTGCATCCGGAACGAACTAAGTTATCAGTTCGTCTCATTAGTTTGTATCTCATAACCACCCGGAAGGAAGTGAACACATGAGTGGTTCACCAAGAGCCAGGAATTCTTGATCCATATTCCGTCATTATGATGGGGAGCTGTCTTTTACTACCAGGGTCAGACCTTCAAAACCTCCGAGTGATAGGTTTTAAGTGCTTTCTCTACTGCTTTCTTTACCGCTTTCTTTTAACTGCTTTCTTTAGAGGCCACTCGGTTGTATTGAGAGTTGCGTAACTGCTACTAGGACTGATAGTTAAGGGATAGTTCAGGGCTTGATTAGAATCTTTGGGTGTGACATGGGAGAATGATAGTAGTACTTGGCATTTCAATAAATGATTTGTCAGGTGTTGCTTAACCACCACAGATGAAATAACATACCCTGGCCGGGGCAGTTACGAATTTGTGGTATCTTAGAATTTGCGGTCGTAAGAACATGTAAACTCACGCTGTAAGTACCTGTCTGTTAAAGGGAACGGTGTACTGAGAGCATGAGAATTAGCTATCTGATAGGATTATCCCGAACAAAGATCTGTGTATAAAAATGGAAGTTTAATACTGCCGTATCTAAATCTTGTCCAAAATTTAATTATTTTCCTCATGTCCCTTCTGTCCACATTGTGATTCAGCTTCATAGCTAGCATAGTGTAAATTTTCACTGCTTTCATAGATAGTATTTATCGCATTTTTAGAATAACTTTACCCGCTTTCTAGAATAGACTTATTTGCTTTGTAGAATAGATTTAAGTGCTTTCGTACTCCAATTTAAATTCATGTTAGTAGATGTTAACCACTTTTTAAACCAATTGGAGCAATACGAATGGAAAATCTAGTAAAACGACGTGGGCCCTGCTTCTATCGCACATCCTCCAGTGAACGATCCGGTCTTACTATAAATTACTGCAATTTTTGACACCGTGCGCTTTCGGGCCACAGTTTCTTAACACGAGTAATACAAACATGACAACCTATAAATATACCCCTAATCCCAACTCCGCAATCATAAATGATTTTCAATTAAATAAAAATCAAGACCGGGGTTTTATTATTTCGAAAATACTCGTGTGGGAAATTGTCAAAAGTTTCATGGCGCCGTTGCCGGGGAGGATGCAGCGCCGTTTTATTAGAGAATTACATTCCTCATTGCTCCTAGTTAGCTTATACATATAAATATAAATATTCACCCCGAAACCGATTCTAACCTGGGGAATATGCAGGTACCGTCATTATTGAAGCCGTTGTTCTATGCAAAGGAGGAAGCAGACGCCAGCCGAAATCCCGTATAACGCAGAAATAGAAAAGACAGCTCGACGTCTTAGGGCGGAGACTAAACGAAAACGGGAACGGGAAAGACAGGCACTACTTTCACCAAGCACCAGTAGCGACATCTCTGGTATGGCCAACCCTGACCTTCCCCCAATCATTCCACCCAATCCACCACTTCACAACATCGAGGAAGACCCCGAGGATGCTGATAACGATGATTTGGATGATCCCCCTCCTCAGATCATACAGGGAGGTGGGAATCCACCAAACATTGAACAGCAACACTTCGAGGCACCTCCTCCCAACCCGAACCCTCAAAACCCACCAAATAACCAAAACCACCAAAACTTCCAAAACCAACAAAATCAGCAGTACCAGAATCCTCATCAAAATCCCCCAAATCCTAATGACTTCAATGATCCGAGGAACTACTATATGCATCAGAACTACTACCCACAGCAGTATCAAGGAGGGGTTGAGAACAATCAACAAGCAGCAGCCGCTGATTACATGCAGCCAATCTTGGAGCCATATTTGAACATTCCTGGACAAGCTCCATTCTTGGCCAGGAATTTCGAATTAAAACCAGTCCTCATCAATCTTGTTCAGAGCAACCAGTTCGCAGGGGCAAGTCATGAAGATCCCCATGATCATCTGCAGACTTTCCTAGAATTGTGTGATACTATCAAGAACCAGAATGTATCTGCTAACACCATTCGATTAAGACTGTTTCCTTTCTCTTTGACTAGCGGAGCACGAACATGGTACAAATCACTGCCCGTGAATCAGAAGTCTACATGGGAGGACGTGATCAGAAATTTCCTGACAAAGTACTTCCCGGAATCCAAGGTGGATGAATGCCGCTTTAAGATTGCGGAATTCAAGATGAAGCCAGACGAGTCCCTGTATGATGCAAAGGAACGGTTATTCAACTTGCGCAGGAAATGCCCCCAGCATGGTTTCCATGATTGGGAGAAATTGAGAAAGTTTTATAGCGGTTTGACCCCAGCATGGAAGAACATGCTTGATGCTGCCGGCGGTAAACACCTGCTATACATTCCCATGGATCAAGCTTGGGCCAAGATTGAAGCAATGAGTGTAAACAGATCTGTTCTAACTGATGACGTTAATTCCCCTCCCCCTCGTGGTTTATGTGCTGTAGGTACAACAGAGAGATCAGATATTGAAAAGCTGCAAGAGCAGGTGGCAGCATTGTCTGTTAATCAGGGAGCTGGGAGCTCCACTCAAGGGCAGCAAACAGATGTAATTTGTGGACTGTGTCAAGGTGCTCACGCAACTGACACATGCGAACAGATTACAGCTGAAAGCTGTAACTTTGCAGGGGCTTTCCCAAACAGGCACCCAAACTTGTCATACTCAAACAACAATGCCCTTAATTCCCATCTCTTGAACAAACCACAACAGCAGCAATTCAATCCTCAGCAGAATCAAGGATTCAATCAGAACAGGGGACAGAACTTTCAGAACCCAGGTTTCCAACCTCAGATCCAACAGAGGCCTCCTCAAAATTTCCAACAGCCTACCCAGAACTTCCAAAATTTTCAGCCCCAAAACTTCCAGCCTCAATTCATCCCGAACCAAGGCCAATGGAACCAAAACCAGAATCAGAATCAAAATCAAAAGCCCCCTTCAAGGCTGGAGAATTTGATGACTGATTTTATCACTAGCCAGAAGGAGATTAACACTCAGCTGCAGGCTTCCATCAGAAATGTGGAGACCCAAGTTACTCAAATGGCCAATGAAATGCAGAAAAGGGATAAAGGAACGTTGCCAAGCACTGCGGAAAAGAACCCGCAATGCAAAGCAATAACCTTGAAATCTGGGAAGACAATGGCTTGACCAAAAGGAGCGGATGCTGGAAACACTCATGAGGAAGATGATGATCCTGTTGACAATGCTGATAAGGAAGTAATGGATGAAAAAAAGGAAGCCGAACAGCAGACTGACACTGCAAAAAGAACGGCAGAAACAGAAAATGGTAATGGTGAAGGTACAACCTCTAACCATCTGCCACCAAAACATGATAACAAAAACAAGTTCATGCCTAGGGTTCCTTACCCGGCTAGACTTAAAAATAAGCAACAAGATCTGAAATTTGAAAAATTTCTGAAAAGACTGCGGGAAGTTGAGATTACCATTCCTTTGATAGAAATGATCTCTGAAATGCCAGTCTATGCTAAGTTCTTGAAAGAAATGATTTCAGGAAAGAGACAGGTTGAGCAGGACGAATTGGTGGTACTCAACAGCACTTGCAGTGCTATCATTCAGAAGAAGCTGCCGGAAAAGAAAGAGGATCCCGGATGCTATACATTGCCGATTTGGATTGGCCAGAACAACGCCGGAAAAGGACTGTGTGACCTCGGTTCCAGCATTAACGTTATGCCATTAACCATGGTTAAACTTCTTAAACTTGGAGTAGTTGAACCAGTCAAAATGAGGCTCCAGCTCGCAGATAGGTCAATTACAAAGCCGATCGGGATCTTGAAAGATGTGATAATCAAAGCACGCAGTACTCCGTTCCAAGTAGATTTCATCATTCTGGACATCGAGGAGGACTCCGACATGCCTCTCATCTAAGGCAGGCCGTTCTTGGCCACAGGCGGAGCACTAATTGATGCTAAATCCGGAAGGGTGACACTCCGCGTTGATGGGGATGAAGTCATCTTCGACATGGAGCAACTGCAGAAATTTCCGAACGATAGTTCTTGTTTTTCTTTTGATGATGTAATAGTTAGGAAAGAGCTAGACTCTGGAAACAATGATGAAATGATGCTGTATGAACCTTCAAAGCAGGTACTGAAGCCTGCTGGTGCTGAGCTAAAAGAACAGTGCAGCGCCGTCCAATTTGAGGATCCCGAGTCCGGGGACCTGGAAGCATATGACGGTGTTGATTTCACTGCACAAGGGAATGATGGCACCGAAGAGGAAGAAGAGGATCATGTACTGATGCAGGGTCCCGGAGGTAAATCTGATCTCCCACTACCCAATTCTCGCAAATTACTCCCTTCCGTTGAATGCCCACCAGAGCTTGAACTTAAAACATTACCCGATCATCTCAAGTACGCGTTTCTCGCAGAACATAAAAAATTACCTGTGATTGTTTCGGCTAGGCTCTCCCAAGAGCAAGAAAATGTCTGGTGGTTGTTCTTAAGAAACATGTACATGCAATAGGTTGGACCATTTCTGATATAAAAGGAATAAGCCATTCTATTTGCATGCACAGGATTTTAATGGAAGAAGAATATAAACCCTCCCGTCAGCCTCAGAGGCGTTTGAACCCCCTCATGCAAGAAGTGGTAAGAAAGGAGGTTATCAAGCTCTTAGATGCTGGTATAATTTATCCTATTTCTGACAGCAAATGGGTCAGCCCAGTGCAGGTCGTACCAAAACGAGGAGGGATGTGCATAACCAAGAATGAGCAAGGAGAAGAGGTCGCAACCAGGCCAGTGACCGGATGGAGAGTTTGCATCGACTACCGGAAACTGAATGAGGCCACCCGCAAGGACCATTTTTCATTGCCTTTTATTGATCAAATGCTTGAGAGGTTGGCAGGGAGAGAATTTTATTGCTTTTTGGATGGTTATTCTGGGTATAATCAGATTGTTATTTCAAGCGAAGACCATGAAAAAACTACTTTTACTTGCCCTTATGGCACTTTTGCCTACAGGCGCATGCCTTTCGGTCTTTGCAATGCACCTGCTACTTTTCAAAGATGCATGATGTCTATATTCTCTGAATTTATCGAAAAATGCATTGAGGTCTTCATGGATGACTTCTCTGTATATGGAGATACGTTTGATGAATGTTTGACTAATCTTGCTAAGATTTTAAAGAGGTGTGAGGACACTAACTTGGTTTTAAACTGGGAAAAGTGCCATTTTATGGTCACTGAGGGCATAGTGTTAGGTCATCGCATTTCTCGTGCAGGCATTGAAGTTGATCCAGCCAAAGTTTCCATCATTTCCAATCTCCCTCTCCCTAACTCGATCAAATCAGTTAGGAGCTTCTTAGGGCATGCCGGTTTTTACCGGAGATTCATTAACGATTTCTCTAAAATTGCCAAGCCGCTCACTAATCTGCTTTGTAAAGAAAATCCTTTCTTAATAAATGAAGCGTGTGTCCAAGCCTTTGACACGCTCAAGAAGATGTTGGTTTCTGCACCGATAGTGCAACTACCCGATTGGTCAATACCTTTCGAGGTAATGTGCGATGCTAGTGGTCTCGCCGTAGGCGCAGTTCTTGGACAACATAAGGATGGGAGACACTGCGTAATCCATTACGCAAGTCATGCCCTGAATGAAGCCCAAATTAACTACACCACAACGGAGAAAGAGATGTATGCTGTAATCTTCGCGTTTGATAAATTCAGAGAGTATCTTATAGGTACGAAGACTATAGTATACACCGATCATTCTGCATTGAGATACTTGTTTAGCAAACAAGATGCCAAACCTCGATTAATCAGGTGGGTACTTCTGTTGCAAGAATTCGACATCATAATAAAAGATAGGCGAGGTCGAGATAATGGTGCTGCTGACCACTTATCTCGATTAGATAATGATAAAAAGGAAACAGCCGTTAATGAGGAGTTCCCGGACGAACAGTTGTTCGAGTTGCATCTGCATAATCAAGCTTGTCCATGGTTTTCCGACATCGCTAACTTCTTGGCATGCGGAATAACCCCGCAGTTTTCGAACTATCATCAGAAGAATAAGTTCAAACGAGATGTATTAAGTTACTTCTTGGAAGAACCTTATCTCTTCAAACACTGCGCCGATTCAATAATCAGGCGATGTGTGACCGAGCATGAAGCCTATCAAATTGTCAGAAAATGTCATGAATCAGAATATGGAGGTCACCATGGTCCCGCTCGAACGGCCCACAAGGTCCTCGAATGTGGATTTTATTGGCCTCACATCTATGAGGATTGCAGGACATTTGTGAAAGGTTGCGACAAGTGCCAAAGATTAGGAAACCTCTCCAAGAGGGATGAGATGCCTCAAAAGGGATTTCTCACACTTGAGATTTTCGATGTATGGGGCATTGACTTCATGGGACCGTTTCCACCATCTGGTGGAAACTACTATATCTTGGTAGCTGTCGATTACGTGTCCAAATGGGTTGAGGCTGTCGCATTACCAACCAATGATGGTAGCCAAGTCATCAATTTCCTCAAGAACAACATTTTTAGTAGATTTGGCATACCTAGGGTGGTGATATCTGATGGAGGAACACACTTTATTAATAAAGCTTTTGAAACTTTAATGAGTAAAAATGGAATCCTCCATAAGATAGGCACGCCTTATCATCCCCAGACTAGTGGGCAAGTCGAAGTATCCAATCGCGAAATCAAACATATACTCGAGGCCACAGTCGGGATAACCCGCAAGGATTGGGCACGTAAGCTCAATGACGCTCTATGGGCATACCGCACAGCTTATAAGACTCCCATTGGGATGTCCCCTTACAGACTTATCTTCGGAAAAGCCTGTCATTTGCCTGTAGAGTTAGAGCATAAAGCTTACTGGGCCATTAGAACGCTTAACTTTGATCCGAAAGTCGCTCAGAGCAAACGCAAGTTGGACCTCAATGAAATTCAGGAAATACGAGCATTAGCTTATGAAAGCTCTCGAATTTATAAGGAGCGGACCCAGAAGTTGCACGATCGCAGGATTAAGCCTAAGCATTTCTATGTTGGTCAAAATGTATTATTGTTCAATTCTAGGTTGAAGCTGTTCCCGGGAAAGCTTAAATCCAGATGGGAAGGACCACATGAAGTGCTAGAAGTGTTTGAAAATGGTGCCGTCAGGATCCGAACTGACAAGGGCAACATAGTGGTGAATGGAAAACGATTGAAAGAGTACCTCGGACAGTTCGATCCGGAGAAAGAAAGCCAAGCAGCGGCAGACCCGGCTTACACTTAATAAGAAACAGCATTAAAAACACAAAAATTTCATTTTATATATATATAGTATGTTATTTCATAACAAGAAAGTACCCAAAAATCAATTAAACATTTAGAGTACTAAGACTCTAAATGTGAGGATGTTGATATTTGGAGAAAATCTAATGCGTTGGATTTATCTGTCTTGCAGAAAGTTCGGAACCATCAAAAAGAGGAACAGTAAAGTAACACGGAAAACCAGGTTCTTGGTTGGATTAATTCCATGAATTTAAGAAAATATTTCCGGAAATTGAAGCAATTTAAATCCGGAATAATTTTTGCAAACAAATGGAATTAACCCAACCTAATTTATGCAATTGCATCTTTCTTTAATTTCAGCCCAGTGCGTTTTTGAATTTATTTGGACAGAACTATTCAGGCCCAAATCAAATAAAATGAACTCAAGCCCAACACCACATTCGGGCCCAGTTCACGAAAAATTTGAAAATTCAAAATTCGTGCCGCAGAACCAACCACTGTGTCACGAAACAATGCTCCGCGACCAGGCCTGGTCCCGCGACACAGTCGCACTTATTATCCTTTCGATGTCGCGGAACATCTGTCGCGGTCCATGGGTCCGCGACTGGCTCTCCATTCCGCGACACCATTCCCCGTTGACTTTTCCCTGCCAGAACTTGGTCGCGAAACTCCTGTCGCAGACCATGGCTCCGCGATACAGTCTGGTTTCCGCGACCAGTGTTTTTAGTATTTATGCCCCCCCTCCTCACCTCATTTCCCTGCACTCACGTCAGTTTCATCCAACCTCCATCTTTTCACCTTCTCTTGCTCCCTCTTCTCTCTACCGAACGAACACCACCGTGTTCTTCGCACTCAATCACTCCTTTTTCAAAGGGAAACTATGGACCGATTCTACAGGATCCTTCCAAATCTGGGACCTCTACCCAGGCCTAAACCATGGAGGGCAGGGTAAAACCCAATCGTTCCTGTTCATGGCCTCCATCGAAATCCTTGATCTCTCTTTCCTACTGTTTGATAGAAAATGGCACAATGGGGGTTGTGTTCACTTTTAATTTTTCTATTTTGAGTTGTGACTGTTCTCGGTTTTGAGTGATGTTTATAAAACGTTTTTGAAACCCTCATGAACCTGTGTGAGAGCCTGTTTTGAAACTGTTAAGAGGTTCAAGATTATTTTTTAGTTTGAAA
Source organism: Hygrophila difformis (assembly GCA_030278955.1). Lineage (NCBI taxonomy): Eukaryota > Viridiplantae > Streptophyta > Magnoliopsida > Lamiales > Acanthaceae > Hygrophila > Hygrophila difformis. The sequence goes on along the minus strand of JAOANR010000331.1, from coordinate 44,473 downwards.
CTGGAGAAAATGAACTAATGAACATTGGGGTGTTGTTTTGAACACCATGATGTTATTGGTTCTTCTGTTTTTGAGTTCTAGGGTTGTGTGTTTGATTTTTGTTTAATTTTGCTTTTGATTTTGAGAGAATGCTTCTGTAGTGTTGGTTTGAGACAATCAAGGTGAAAGGTCTTTTGGCATACTTGCTTACATGTCAGGGATCTCTTGGGGAATAAATGTTTGTTTGTTTATGGAAACATAGTACAAACACCCAATGAGAAACTTCCACTTTTTAATAAAAGTGACCTTTTGGAAAAAGACAAAAATGGTTGATAGGTTTAGATTGGCTTGTGTTCTTTTTGTTCCCAATGGAACCATAGTGTGAGTAAATGGCAGTATTTTTGTCACTTAACTGCTATCCTTTTCAAAAATCCAAATGGGACCACTCACATCCCACTTTCCTTAAATAAAACAAGTCAACCCTTTACAATTAAAAATAGTGTTTGCAAATTCTTGGGATGTTTCAAACTGTCCAATACAGTCCAAACAAACCGGGAATAGCAAATCCATTGCGCCACGCCTCCACTGCACATTCCAAAATTCGAGCATTTCACCCCATCCACCCATCTCATACCATTTTCAACAAGTGTCTCGGACTTGTTTAATAATATTGAAAAATCAAAATTTTGGGTCCGATGGCCCATTAAAAATATATAGGGGCCCAATGACCCCTATCTTTTCATAAAAATCTATTTTACCCATGCTTTAAATTAAAAATTCAAGTCAGAAACTTAATAATCTCACATTTAGAGCAAAACTCTAAATGTGAGGATGTTGGTTTCTAAACTTGAATAATCTCTGAGAAATTATAAAAATTGGATTCATCCCTTCTTATCTTTTCAGGGGAAATCTTCCAATCCCAGACCCAGTGCCCGGAGGAACCCATCTGCTGGACCTGCCAGAAGAACTCCTAGGTGAGATCCTCTCCAGAATAGGAGAGGATGAGATCAGGGAAGTGTTCACTGCACAAGAGACATGCCAGAAGCTCAGAAACGCAGGAAACCTTGCCATCGTTTACAAACGATGCGAGTTGGATACGGCTAGGGTGAGGCAGTGGCAGTCGAGGATACGGCAGCAGAAAGAGAGATTTCTGAACACGTGCACTGAGGCTGGAAACTTCAACCTCCGAATTGTTCCAGCACTCCTAGCATTCACAGAAGGGGATGAAGAGCAAGCCTGCGAACTGTTGCGGCCAGGCATCGAGGACAATCACAAAGCGTCTATCTTCACCCGTGGACTGATGCTCATGAGCAAGCTAGATGAAGGCCAGGTCAATCAGGGGATCGCAATGATAGAAAGAATAGTGACCGATCGAGAGGTCCTGAACTACACATCTACCAACACCCTCTCGTGGATGCCAGACAATCATGCCCCCTACTTGTTTGCAGGGCAACCACCCCGAGTCTTCTGCAGAAGGATGCATGAACCCCTGAGAGACCACAACGGCTGGTGTCTGCGCTGTGATCTGACTAGCTACGTCCACTGGCTCAGATACATGTTCTAAGAGAATGAGGAAGGAGGAATGAATCTTAGTATGCTCTAGTTCTTTTTAAGCCCTAGTATCGGCACTATATAAGGGATTTCCTCTTTTGCATGCAGGTTCACGCTAACTGCATAGGAATCCCTTGAAATGATTGTACTTTATCGCTTTCCACAAATTGAACTCAAGATTGAGATCTGCAACAATCTTTATTTGCTTCCTTTGAAAAGATGTCTGACAGTCCAAGATGAATAAGTGACTGTCAGGCCAAAAATATGCTGTTGACATACTCCGTGTGTCAGCAGTGCCTCTTTACTGCTTTAAATTGAATAACCAGCAAAAATATGCATAAATCTGCTCTAAATTCACATGTTGAATTTAGGCTTATGATTAAATTTTCAAACTTTTAAATTGGGATAATATAATTGAGAACATGCATGAAATGAATTCCTAAGGTTTTGAGGTATAAAAATTTAATGATGCGATCAGCTTATTGGGTAATAAATCTGCATGTTAGAGATTTCGATTGAATAAATTGTTAGAATTAAGCTCTGATTAAATTTGAGAATATTGTATGACATGAATCAACCCAACCTTGTGAGATTTGAGCCATGAGTCACTTTTACTCATTTATTTTCTTTGATGTGTGAATCATTTTGATTAAAGGAAACTAGAACTTGCGATTGGGACCGATTCAAGACCATGCCATATTCCCAAAATCGAGCGTATGATCGAGGCACCTAGAAAAACCCAAATTTTTGGCCTTCGTTTGAAATCCAAACCCAAAAATATTTTCCCTTTAGGATTAACCAATTTGAGCCTTAAGCCTAATTTTTCTTTGAAGCACCCTATATTATTCCTATCCTTACAAAACGACCCAAAAATTCAAACCCAAGTATGCAAGAATAAATTTTATCAAAGCATTACAATTTTTGATCATCAACAAAAATTTCAATCGGTATTCAAGAATCCGATCAAAAAAAAAAGTTGAGTTTCAATCGACAAAAATGAATTGCAAATGACAAAGCAAATTAGACATAGTCTAATGTCATGCAATAGTAAAGAAAAGCAAAAGAAAGAAAGAAAAATAATGGTGATCATAAATTTTAAATAAAAATGCCAAGTTAAGATAAAATGAATTCTTGCCACTTCAAGCCCAATAATTCCCTTCCTTACCAGATGATACAACCATATGCCCCATTACAACCCTTAAATAAGACCTCATGATCTCGATCTGAAGAAATGAGCCGGTGGCGAGTTGGTCTGATTGCAAACTTATGGGATAATTTAATTAAATTTGATTTTGAGCGTTCGTAATTAAACCCCAATTGAGAGTGAGTGAACTTTCCTATTCTCCTACATGTGAGGCTCTGTTTCATGAATTATGTTATGCTCACATCATCCCTTAATTCTCATTTTTAATCTTTGCATCTTTCAAACATGATGTTCATGAAGGATTGATAATAATGTTTGATTTGTAGGCCCGATGTAGTGAGCAAGTATCATTTCATTAAACACTGCAATTAAGGGAATTTAATACTTGTAGTTTTTTATTGTCTTATCCCAATCCAAAAAGAATGTGATCTATGAAGCCACGAAAATGAATTGAATGTGTAGAGTCCGTGTTCTTAGGAACATTGACTCTGACTGCTCGGGGACGATCAGTATTAAATGTGAGGATGTTGATAATGGCCAGAAATGACCATTATTTTCAATCCATTTCCGTGTCTGAAACGGGCATTTGATCGCATTCCGGTCTTATAATAAATAAGAAAGCAGTTGAATTGGACTGATTTATGCATAATTGTAAAAATATTGAGCTGGTATGAAAAATGCATAAATATGTAATTTTATTACATATTTATGTTAGAAAAATCCAAAAACATGAGAAAAAGAAAAGAAAAGAAAACGGATACAAAAAGATGGGCAAAAGAATAAACAAGCCCACAAAATACAAAAAGATGGGAAAAGATAGAAAAGCCCACAAAAAGAACAACTTCGGCCCATCTGGCCCGTTCAGCTCAGTCTGGGAACATCCGGTCGAGGAACCCCGGTCGAGGACCATGGTTCCGCGACACATGAGGGATTAGCGACCCAGCGTGCAACATAAAGAAGAGACCAGTCTGGGAACATCCAGTCGAGGAACCCCGGTCGAGGACCATAGTTCCGCGACACGATCAAGGCTCCGCGCCACCAACACCTTGAAGGCCAAGCCATGCCCCAGTCGAGGAACCCCGGTCGCGGTCCATGCATTAGCGACACGGACATGGAAAGCGACACAGATGCACCTATAGAGACACAAGACCCAGTCGAGAAGTCTTGCCACATGCAGCCCTGTCCCGCGACACAAGGTGATTCCGCGACAAATTTGCGATGTGTGTGATGTCTTGAGACACAGTGGGCCTCAGATCAAGCCCATGGGCCTAGGGCTCCACTCCTATAAATATGAGGAGACCCCCATGAGCTCAGGGTTAGAAAATCACTCTCTTGAAGACACAGTTGAAGAATCCATCTCTAGGTAGTTCTTAGTGTAGGTTTATTTTCATTTTTTTGTATTATTTAATTTGAGCCATAGTTTAGCTTAGTTTAGTTTAAGTTTATGTTATTTTTCTGTTTAAGTAGCATAGGTAGCCACTGTTCACAGTTTTATTTTCTGTTGTTGTAACACCCGAGGAAAAACAAATTCAAATTGTTGTGAACTACGTCATGACTTGATCCCTTCACAGGGTACGTAGGCAGCTTGGAACTAATTTCTAAGTTCAGTCACGAAATAAATCACAAAATAAATCCCGAAATAGATCACAAGGACGATAGGAGGAGTTTGGACCAATTTAGACTAGGCTAATTATGATACGGAAATGTTGCGAGCGATAAGCCGAACTCGTAACGAGATTAAGGAAAGGATTCCGAACCAGAGACAAACCAAGGAATCGAGCTAACACGTAGAAAACCGATAGGGGAAAGCAAGGAAAGACCCGACAGAACACGCGGACACGCCGAACCGGCCGGTCCGGCCGGCCCGCGCCCTCCGCGCGCCGCCGCGCGGCCACCGCACGGACGGAGGTGTCGCGACTCCAGGGCAGTCACGCGTGCTCCGCGCGGACAAAGGCCTATGTGCGCGTCACCAGCGCGCCAGAGGTGCAGGAGGTGTAAACTTTCCTTCCATGGCGATTTTCTTGCCAAAATTAACACCCCCTTCGATGGTAATCGGATCTTAGCCTTGGGAAGGCTTAAGAATATCCTAGGGGCGCCCCAAACCCTAAAGTTTCAGAAAACACTTCCTACCCTCCCTCAATTCCCTCTCCAAGTTCAAAACTTCTTCGACACCACTTTCCGGCGAGTATTCCGGCGACGACGGGACGACCGGGACAAGCCCCTGACTTCTAGACTCTTGGTAAGCTATTGTAAAAAGTTTTAATTCGTCCATATATCTCAGAAACTCATATTCTAACCCTTTTCCCTTACTACGATTTCCCGTCGGAAAACGAACAAAAAGCGATCGGAGAAGTTGGCCGTTCGTCGCGACCTTACGACGTCCTGAAACCCAATCCAGCGACCCTATTCTCTAACTAAGTAAGTTAAAACCTTACTCACAAATTTTCGTGGTTGTTTGTTGTTTAAATCTCGAAATATAGGCTTGTAACAAAAATCGGTTTTCAAAAACCCTATTTTCGTCCAATTTTAAAGACTCGCCCAAAACTCGACCTTCGGGAATTCAAGCCGAAAACTTTTCAACATAAAAGTTGATCCTAACACCTTTATCTATCTTATGTCCAAATTTCAGCCATTGACATTAAGTTTTGCTATCCCAAATCACGCCGTAAACTTTCTGTGACAACCCGAACGTTTTAAAACTGTGACAGTTATCCATATTCAACTTGATGCGTGTTTTTCACCCATTTTTCGAATGATTTAACTTTGCATTCCTAAACAAAAGTTGTAGATAATTGAGTCTAGATTATGCATGTAAAATTTCACGGATTTTGGTGTTCATTTGATATGTCAATCGGTCGAATTTTCAGAACTGTTTTAAACCCTATTTGGAACCCGCGAGTATGCAGTGAGTTGTGATCGATTTTTGAATACCAAGAATTCATTATTTCCAAATTCTTAAAACATGAAAGTTGTTCCTTAACGTGTTTTGTAGTTACTGTAAAAATTTCGCATCGATTGGTTTTGAAATGAATTTTTAATCGGCGTTGCACGAACCTGTGACGAAACCAGTTTTTAAGACAGAAATTATTCTTTGCAATGAACTCGAATTTCGACTCACTTCGGAACCTTATTTCCACAAACTTAAAACATGAAAGATGTTCGTGTGTGTGTTTTTGAACTACTGTAAAAATTTCAGAATTTTTGGTGTAAAAACGATTTTTTTTAAGAAAGGCGTAAACTGCCTCGAATAGGATTTTTCGAACTTGAGAAAACTCGAACTATGAAAACGCGATATCGATCATTTGATAACTTTGAAATACGAACTTTCAAAAAATCCCGTTCACTAGGCTGAGCCGATCTTCATACTATCATTATCTTTGAGACTGCCTCGTTAGTGGTCTCCTTACTATCTGAGATTGCCTCGTTAGTGATCTCGCGCGCTGTATTTGTAGATCGCCTCGTTAGTGGTCCTACTATCTTTTTGGATCGCCTCGTTAGTGGTCCTACTATCTTTTGAGACTACCTCGTTAGTGGTCTCCCATTGTTTGGACTGCCTCGTTAGTGGTCCTATGTTGAGATTGCCTCGTTAGTGATCTCTCGGTATGGTGTCCTCTTCTTAGTCTACGGGATAAAATGTAAAAGACTTGTGTGAGTGTTCCATTATGCTTAAATTGTATTTATCATGTCTTTAATTATGTATTTAAAATTTATGCATCTTAAATTATGCTTTAAATTACGCTTTTAAAATTAAGTCCTTTAATCATGTTTTTCCGCTGCTAATAAATTATGTATTTTCGAATTCATGTACGGTGAGCGAAATCTTTAGTTTAAACACATGTAACCCCTTTTATTTGTTAGTTAGGGATTAACTTACTCAGTATATCTTTATACTGACAACCGTTGTCATTTCCTTTTTACAGAGTATGTCGAGTGACGCATGCACGCGCATTTGGGGGGATATATTTGTGAACATTTTTATTTACTGCATCATACTACTGCTTTACCGGGTCTGTTAAACCCGAGGTTTTGGCCGTGTTGGCCGCGATTACTTTTCCGCTGCATCTACCTTATCCATGCATGATGATTTTTACTATCGTACTTGATTTGAAGTATTAATGAATTCCGGACTCATTGTTGAATGTTTTAAAACCTTGTATACCCATAAGCCTTGCACCTCCTTAGCGAGCTCGGGAATCCGTGTCTTGCTAGGGAGATGCGGCGGTGACACCTCGGCCTGGGTTACCAAATCCGGGGTGTTACAAGTTGGTATCAGACCCCGGAAAATTTTTAAAAGCTATTACTATTATTTTTAAACCATTATTTTTAAAACCCAAGTATTATTTTTAAATTATTTATTTTAACTACTAGTATTATTTTTAGCCCAAAAGTTTATTTCTCTTTTTCATAAGCCCAAAATCTTGGCCGAAGAAATATTAAATTTGGGCCCACTATAGAGGCCCAACCTTCAGCAATTTATTTTAAACGCACGAACAAATTAAATTTTAATGGGGAAGGGACTTGCACTTGCATGTTGCATATAGATTTAAATTCGTGCATATCTTAACCTTGCCTGAAAAATGTCTAACTCTAACCTCCCTTGTTGACATTAGATGGCTGAACCGAACGCGAACATGACCAATCTGATGATGAAACTGACCAACGCATACCTCGAGTCCCAACAGCATGTCAATTACTTCAAAGCTCGAGTGGGGCATCTAGAGAGTAACGTGGACTATCTGAGACATCTTAGGGAAGCTGACCATCATGAAATAACCCAACTCAAGGCCCAAGTCGCCGAACTCCAAACCCAAGTGGTTGCACTCCAAAACAAGGATAACGAACTGATGATGCAAATAGGACACTTAGGAGCTGAGCTGCTGGGCCTAGAGGCTGACATATTCCCTCCGAGCCCGAGCCCGGTGGGGACACCCATTCCCATTGACTTATCCAGCGATGAGGACGATCCCATCGAGGATGTACCTGCCTAGTCACTCTAGACTTAGAGATCCATACTGATGCACCATTGCTACTTCCATTTCGAATGCTTGTAACCCAAATTTATTTCTTGAATAATAAAAATACAAGCCTATTTTTTATTATTTATTCCATACATTCTATTTAATTCTTTAACTACCATGATCAAAGAGGGGAATATACAACCCTAGACAAAAAAAAAACCGAACAGAATACTGAAAAATAATATATATATATATATATACATATATATATAAATAAATAATAAATAAATTCCAACAACCTCTACAAACAAACCCCAATAAATTAATACCTATTAAAAGACTAATCTTCATTCAATAAAATTTTCCCCTTACAAGCAACTATATATTTAACATATAAACTCTAATCCCGTGTATCTTATCACACTAGTTTATCTAAGTCCATCGAAGCGGTCTAGTCAAGCAACGGCGCAGGTATTGTTGGTCAATTCACACACATGTAGATACGACAGGAAGGTAACAGTAAATCCAGAACATCTCAAACCATAAAATGGACAGAACAATTAAACCATGGTTCTAAAACAGCAGCAAACAACTAACACATGTCAAACACCCAACTAAGCAATAACATAACGAAAATATAAATCACAAATCCCAGACAACAACAACGTCCTCATAAGGAGGAAACTAAACAAAGTACGTCTAATGCAAAACCTAAACAAAAACACGAAACCAAAAGGAGACATCACTGATCGGGAGGCGGGAACTGCCGGCGCATGTAGTCGTCCATCTGCCGCACATAGGCGTACATGTCGGACATGGTGGCCTGCTGCTGAGCCTGCCTCGTAGTAAACGAGTCCATACGGGCCTGGTAGAAGTCCAACCTAGCGTCGAGGGCGTCATAACGAGCCTGCCCAGCTGCAAACCCGGCGTCCATACCGACCCGCATCTCCTGCATCATCTGCAGCATCTGAGTCATCTCCTGCCCCTGAGGTGCCACAGCAGGAGGTGGAACTACTGGAGGAGGGGGTGGCTGCTCCGGTGGTACAACAAGGATCAGGCCGCCGTGATCAGGCTGCGGGCGAAGTACAGCACGGGGAGCCCCACGACGTAAGGCGCTATGCCGGTCAGCATAAGTCGGGATACGGTAGCAACGGCCCGGTGCTAGGTCGTACGGGTCTGTCTCCGGTGTAGTGCGAATCCCCTACGCCGCGCACAACCCACAGATGAGGTGAACGTGGGTAATCACCCTACTCCCTCGTCCTCTCCGCATACCCCACAAGTTGTCCTCGATGCAAGCTCCTACATTCACCCTACCGTCTCGCGCGATAAAGCAAATGGTCTCGTAGACGTGATCCAGGACAATGTGGCTCCGAGTGATCGGCCGGACGCGCCCTAACCACAGCTGAGCAAGCTCTCGCCAAGGGGAGTCCATCGTCGTCAAACGAAGCTCATGACGGTGCTCGAGCTGAGGAGGCACTATGGTGCATAAGGTGTTCCACGCAGGAGCAAGAACACGTCCCTCAGGCTGTGGGCGGAATACGCCATCGTCGGGCAAGCCAAAATAGACATTGATCGCCCGAGCACTGAAGTCGAGATAGCGACCACGGACCCATACCCGGGATAGATCGTCACCCTCCCCGAGACCGCCAATGTTGGCAATAACCTCCATAGCCAAATAACCGGAGGCGACGCCCTCGGGGTGATGTGCCAGTCCGGTCCACTGCAGATACTCCAAGACTGCACTGACCCTGTCATCGCCCATATGAAGGGGATATATGCCTCTCTCAGGGACGTAAGCCCTGTTTCGACGAAGCTCGTCGAAATAAAAGTCCTGGGCAGCCCTCGTCCTAAACCGGAACCTGTCGTGCCGGTGAGGACGCACATCGTCCGGGAGACACCTGAGTCGCGGGCCCCGCTGCTCCTCGTCCTCCTCTGACTCGCTCTCGTCGAAATCAGGCATCGCCGAAGCGGCATGACTGGGGCCAGCCTCATCAGCAACTCGTCTCCTAGTCCTCGGAGGACACATGAGAGACGCCAAAACGACCCACAAAAAGAGCAACGTCCTGCAAGTTACCAAATACCGATTATAAGACTAAGACCCACACAAAAGTCAAGCGAAAATACGTAAAGGGCATCAATATACACTTCCAACGCGAATATACCGTAAGAACAACAAACCCTACCGTTTGCTAAGACCAACCAGGAGTTAATCTAGACAAAGGATATGCTCAAACTAGTGCCCAAACCCTTTGTGGCATTTCGTCAAACACGTTATGTGCGCAATAAACCAAAACCTAAGTTACTAACAACACACGGAAATGGCCCACAGAACGAAACAATCAATCTAATAACAACACAGCATATCCTACAGCACCAAACAACAGGGAAACGAACTAATAATCACACCCCAATAACAACCAAACGTCAAAAACTTCATAGCCTTTCTAAGGATTCGAATTCAACAAGAACTTGCCAAAAACGTAAACACGTTATAACATAAACATAGGCAAGGCAACAAGAGTAACAACGAATGCTACGGACACTTGCTAATTTGCACAAAACAAGCCTAAAAACAACAAACCCCCAAATTTTGTACATAAACACTAATTCCTAAAACACTTCACAAATCAAGTCATTCAAAGCATAAAAATTGAAATTGGTAAGTGGGTTTAATAGATTCATACCTTGGTGAGTGAAATTGAAGCCGAAATCAAGCAAACGAGAAGGTAACTCGCCGGATTTAGAGAGAATTGGGGGTGTGGTCTCGAGTGGGAAATGAGAGAAGTGGCTCGTGCGGAGCGCGAGCCCTATTTTCTCGAACAGGGGCAGCCGTGCGCTCGCCGCGCGCTGAGGCCCCATACCGCGCGGCCACCGCGCGGGACCCGGAGGGAGTTTTATTTTTCCTGTTCTGCTCAATCTCTTTTGCTATACGCTCCTCACTGAACCCGGGCATACATTGACAGTGAAATACGACGACATGGAGCATCACCTGGCATTATTCCGGGCAAGGACAGCAGAATTGCCTCACATCCTCCTTTCGCAGGACTACAGGAAACCCTCGGGACGTAAATACATAGGGACCATAAGAAATTCCGTAGGGAATAGAAAACCGCTTATTAACTAACGTCCCCACCACAGTTTGCTCGTATCAATAACGAGCTCCACGACCCCCAACTGAAGAAGTATGTGCCTGACACGTCGCATGTACTCCAACCGGACGTAATCGAATTGGATGATGACTTGACCCATGAACAAACCCCGGTGCAAATACTCGACTACAAGGAAAGGGTGACAAGGAATAAATCTGTGAAGATGGTCAAGGTCCCGTGGTCCAACCACGAGACAGAAACGGCGACCTGGGAATTGGAAGCCGACATGAGGCAACGTTACCCTACCCTCTTCCAAGACGACCCGACCACAGTTATGGGGAGATAACTGTATTCTTAAGGGGGGGAGGATGTAACACCCGAGGAAAAACAAATTCAAATTGTTTTGAACTACGTCATGACTTGATCCCTTCACAGGGTACGTAGGCAGCTTGGAACTAATTTCTAAGTTCAGTCACGAAATAAATCACAAAATAAATCCCGAAATAGATCACAAGGACGATAGGAGGAGTTGGGACCAATTTAGACTAGGCTAATTAGGATACAAAAATGTTGCGAGCGATAAGCCGAACTCGTAACGAGATTAAGGAAAGGATTCCGAACCAGAGACGACCCAAGGAATCGAGCTAACACATAGAAAACCGATAGGGGAAAGCAAGGAAAGACCCGACAGAACACGCGGACCGCCGAACCGGCCGGTCCGGCCGGCCCGCGCCCTCCGCGCGCCACCGCGCGGACGGAGGTGTCGCGGCTCCAGGGCAGTCACGCGTGCTCCGCGCGTACAAAGGCCTATGTGCGCGTCACCAGCGCGCCAGAGGTGCAGGAGGTGTAAACTTTCCTTCCATGGCGATTTTCTTGCCAAAATTAACACCCCCTTCGATGGTAATCGGATCTCAGCCTTGGGGAAGGCTTAAGAATATCCTAGGGGCGCCCCAAACCCTAAAGTTTCAGAAAACACTTCCTACCCTCCCTCAATTCCCTCTCCAAGTTCAAAACTCCTTCGACACCACTTTCCGGCGAGTATTCCGGCGACGACGGGACGACTGGGACAAGCCCCTTACTTCTAGACTCTTGGTAAGCTATTGTAAAAAGTTTTAATTCGTCCATATATCTCAGAAACTCATATTCTAACCCTTTTCCCTCACTACGATTTCCCGTCGGAAAACGAACAAAAAGCGATCGGAGAAGTTGGCCGTTCGTCGCGACCCTAGGACGTCCGGAAACCCAATCCAGCGACCCTATTCTCTAACTAAGTAAGTTAAAACCTTACTCACAAATTTTCGTGGTTGTTTGTTGTTTAAATCTCGAGATATAGGCTTGTAACAAAAATCGGTTTTCAAAAACCCTATTTTCGTCCAATTTTAAAGACTCGCCCAAAACTCGATCTTCGGGAATTCAAGCCGAAAACTTTTCAACATAAACGTTGTTCCTAACACCTTTATCTATCTTGTGTCCAAATTTCAGCCGTTGACATTAAGTTTTGCTATCCCAAATCACGCCGTAAACTTTCTGTGACAACCCGAACGTTTTAAAACTGTGACAGTTTTCCATATTCAACTTGATGCGTGTTTTTCACCCATTCTTCGAATGATTTAACTTTGCATTCCTAAACAAAAGTTGTAGATAATTGAGTCTAAATTATGCATGTAAAATTTCACGGATTTTGGTGTTCATTTGATATGTCAATCGGTCAAATTTTCAGAACTGTTTTAAACCCTATTCGGAACCCGCGAGTATGCAGTGAGTTGTGATCGATTTTTGAGTACAAAGAATTTATTATTTCCAAATTCTTAAAACATGAAAGTTGTTCCTTAACGTGTTTTGTAGTTATTGTAAAAATTTCGCATCGATTGGTTTTGAAATGAATTTTTAATCAGCATTGCACGAACCTGTGACGAAACCAGTTTTTAAGACAGAAATTATTCTTTGCAATGAACTCGAATTTCGACTCACTTCGGAACCTTATTTCCACAAACTTAAAACATGAAAGATGTTCGTGTGTGTGTTTTTGAACTACTGTAAAAATTTCAGAATTTTTGGTGTAAAAACGAATTTTTTTTTAAGAAAGGCGTAAACTGCCTCGAATAGGATTTTTCGAACTTGAGAAAACTCGAACTATGAAAACGCGATATCGATCATTTGATAACTTTGAAATACGAACTTTCGAAAAATCCCGTTCACTAGGCTGAGCCGATCTTCATACTATCATTATCTTTGAGACTGCCTCGTTAGTGGTCTCCTTACTATCTGAGATTGCCTCGTTAGTGATCTCGCGCGCTGTATTTGTGGATCGCCTCGTTAGTGGTCCTACTATCTTTTTGGATCGCCTCGTTAGTGGTCCTACTATCTTTTGAGACTGCCTCGTTAGTGGTTTCCCATTGTTTGGACTGCCTCGTTAGTGGTCCTATGTTGAGATTGCCTCGTTAGTGATCTCTCGGTATGGTGTCCTCTTCTTAGTCTACGGGATAAAATGTAGAAGACTTGTGTGAGTGTTCCATTATGCTTAAATTGTATTTATCATGTCTTTAATTATGTATTTAAAATTTATGCATCTTAAATTATGCTTAAAATTACGCTTTTAAAATTAAGTCCTTTAATCATGTTTTTCCGCTGCTAATAAATTATGTATTTTCAAATTCACGTACGGTGAGCGAAATCTTTAGTTTAAACACATGTAACCCCTTTTATTTGTTAGTTAGGGATTAACTTACTCAGTATATCTTTATACTGACAACCGTTGTCATTTCCTTTTTACAGAGTATGTCGAGTGACGCATGCACGCGCATTTGGGGGGATATATTTGTGAACATTTTTATTTACTGCATCATACTACTGCTTCACCGGGTCTGTTAAACCCGAGGTTTTGGCCGTGTTGGCCGCGATTACTTTTCCGCTGCATCTACCTTATCCATGCATGATGATTTTTACTATCGTACTTGATTTGAAGTATTAATGAATTCCGGACTCATTGTTGAATGTTTTAAAACCTTGTATACCCATAAGCCTTGCACCTCCTTAGCGAGCTCGGGAATCCGTGTCTTGCTAGGGAGATGCGGCGGTGACACCTCGGCCTGGGTTACCAAATCCGGGGTGTTACAGTTGTTAAGCTTGATTTAGGGTTTGTATTACCCAAATGATGGGTATTAACAAACCCCATTAATAAAATGGGAAAATATTCACCAAGTTGTGTCCCAAAATCATGAAATGGGTGCCATAAACCCATGGATTTTTACTGCTTTCCTTTTATTTGGGTCATTTGACCCTTATTGCTTTTTGTCTCTTATTTTCGGATATGTTGTGTGCTTATGCGTGGTTGAACCCTAGATTAGGTTTTGCTTTATTTTAAATTCTATTTTGAGTAGATTTAATCCTGTTCTAGCATGTCCTTGTAGATTTTTAAATTCTGTATGGATAGTGTAGCTTAGAATAGCTTTTTAATCCGAAATGGGGTGAGATCACACTGTTTGCTTGCCACTGTTCAACTTTGCTTTTACTGACTTAGGTCCTGAACCACCCATGTCGCCAACCGACCCCTGTCGCTAAGCCACGTTTATCGACAGGAGGCTGTTCCGCGACATGGATGCCTAAGGACACTTGTCTTCATATTTGAAAACCTTTGGTCGCTAAAATTCTGTCGCGGACCCACGGTCCGCGACTCAACCTTGCTTAGTGACCAGGAACCAAACTCTTGTTATTATTCTCTGCATGGCTCCTGTCGCGGAACACCCTTGTCGCGCTCAACTTTTATTCCGAGACAGGAAATTATGCCCTGTATTATTTTGAAAACCCCAGTCGCTAAACATCCTGTCGCGGAGCCATGCTCCGCGACACAATTCCAAGTTAGCGACTGGGAACCAAAACACTTAGAAATTTCCAAAGCAATCCTGTGTCGCTAAACTCCTGTCGCGGACCCGCGGTCCGCGACACAACTTTTGCTTAGTGACACAAGGTGAAACTCTGCCCAAATTTCTGTAAATCTGTCGAGGCACCCATGTCGCGGGTCTAGGCCCCTGACACAATTTATGGTATCTCGACAGAACTCTCTCTTCTATTTAACCCTAAAAATTCTGATCTTCTATCCTCCATTATATTGCAAAAACTCACATCTGAATCCCACGGATTAAGATGTAATACCCTAGAATTGCAGTATAAGGCGTTATGCTGCCAAAATTTTGATTCTCCATTTCCCATCTGTTAATTAATTGAACCCTCTAGTCATTAATGATTGATGATTCTAATTAGCAATAATTAAATCACTAATTGTTGTGATTAAAGGACCTTTGTTCAATTGTCATTAAAACATTTTTCTATAAACAAAATCATGATGCCTTAAACAGATAATCTGGACTGTAATTAATTATGGTAGGAGGGATTATTTAAGCCATCAATTATGGATTGATTCCATAACCTTGCATGAGAAACCAATGTCTCTCATGCAAGCTCTTTTCTTTATTTCATTTCATTTTGTCTTTTGCGTATTGTGTGTAACAATTAGTAAAGGATACATCAGACTAATGTTGGCAGGTATTCCCTCACGGATAACTAGCTCGTATTCTGGGTATTAGTTACTAAGTGTTATTTTGCATGGTCTGGATGGCAGTTAGTGGAAGGCTTGGCGGTTCGTCCATCCGGCACTATAATAGCTGCTCAACTGATTCCCATCCGGATACAGTTTATTTTATTTATCTTAATTTCCAAACCCAAATTCCAATCTGTAATAAAATTCTGCTAGTGTCTGTCAACATTAGCTGACAAGTACTGCAGAGAGGAAGCATGTGAGTTTTTCTCTGAATTCACAGACAGTAGTGGCCCAACTGGTAGCGACACTGCCATTTTAGGGTCTCGCCTGTCTAAATTCGCTCCATCCGAGTAATAGGAAATTGGACAGTAGATGTTTACAGTCCACTCGATTATTCTGTCATTACTTTTGGTCCCCTGACCATTTCATTTCTGTGTTTTACCTTCTGTCTAGACCCTCCAGTAGGCAGCGTTTCAAAACGCTGCATGCGTTTTTTTGCTACAATTTTCGAGATAACTCATTCCAATCCATTTAAGTTCGGTTACCAGACCCTTGGGGG
This sequence comes from Hygrophila difformis, assembly GCA_030278955.1. Taxonomy (NCBI): domain Eukaryota; kingdom Viridiplantae; phylum Streptophyta; class Magnoliopsida; order Lamiales; family Acanthaceae; genus Hygrophila; species Hygrophila difformis. The sequence goes on along the minus strand of JAOANR010000331.1, from coordinate 28,656 downwards.
TGTGTGGGGACTCTATTGGATGAATTTGGAAGTCTCTAGAATCCTTACAAAGTGGATTAAGTGGATGCATTCACAAGTATTGAGGGTTGGTGGATGGATAGAGTTTTAGGGGGGATGTAGGAGGGATTGGAGGCTGGGAATTCGAGATTGACCACCATTACTCCACTCCCTTACTTCCCAGATTCATATTGGTATTAAATCAAGTCATTAACACTCCCCAACCATTTCATTTCAGCCACCAAATCACCCTCCACTCCCTTACTCCGAAAATTCTCTTTTCTCTTGAGTGTTGGTGAGAGTTGAAGGTTATTCTTCTTGTTCCTGAGTTCTTGGACGAGTTGGAAGGCTTCCATCCATCCTCCTTCGTCTGAGTAAGTGTTCTCATCCAATTCCTTGCCTTTAGATCCATTATCTAGGACTAAGAATTGAGAATCTTTCCCATCATCTTCATTTTAGGGGATTTCGGGTGTAGCAAGGAGTTGTGCGGATAGGAATCACTCGTGGACGAGTTGAACACGAGGATTTTTGATCTCAATCTGTTGGAAGGTAAGTTAGTGTTGTGCCTTTCAAATTTTAGAGTTTTTGGTTGAGTATTCATGGAGAAACAACTCGAATTCCATTCCTTGTCAAATCTGTGATTTAGGGTTTCTATAGGATAGTTTCTTTTGTTCCTCATTGTTCGTCTAGATCCATTCGTTTTTGGAAAAACTTTTCTAAATGAAAAATGTTCCTAACACTTTAAAGATGATCTCTGTAAATTTTCATAATTTTTGGTCATGATTTGAGTGTCGAAAAAACATCTGGTATTTTCTGAGTTCATGATGACAGATTTCGTTTCATAGTATAGCCAGTTTTGTTGCCCGTGTTACTCCTAGTTACGATCGTTTTTGATGATTATTTTCTTCATGAAGGTTGTTCATCTATGTGTCTAGTTTATCCCTGTAAATTTTCAGAATTTTTGGATCACTTTTAGAATTGTTATGTATTTTTAAAGAATCTGTGGTCGAGTGAACAGTAATTTCTGCATCCTTGAGGGAGTAGTTTCTGAAATGAATTTTTTTAGGCCACTTAGAGTCCAAATTTGCTAAGGCCTATTTCTGAGAAAAACGCTTATTATGATGTTTCCTAGCACCTGTAAAACTTTCAGAAATTTTTAAAATGTTTTACTACATTTCCTAGTACGAATTTGGAAACTGCCACAGTGAGTTTTCATCGGTGAATTTGTCTTCGTGCGTTTTGATAAGATGTGAGTCAATTGCTACTCTTTTGTGAATACTATGAATTCTGGGAATGTAATCATGGGTTGTAATGATTAAAATGTGAATTTTGAAACTTTGTGAGTTTTGATCGAGTTAGATGCCCAACTTTAGAGGGTAAGTGCACTTGGTGTGGGCTCGTTGGGCCGCCCCCTCTTTTTGGTGGCCAAAACGGCGCCAAGGAATTTATGTTGCGTGTTTGTATGAGTCTATACTCCTAGATGTATCCGTTTGGGTTATCTAGGGCTCCGGAGTGTGTCTGTATAGGGTCCGCTGCTCTCACATTTGTTGATACTGTCGGCTTGTGGACATAAGCGCCCAAGCGGGTAATTTGATCTTAAACGGCTTAGGCCCAGGATCGTTGATACCGGCAGCTTGTGGACATAAGCGCCCAAGCGGGTAATTTTTGGATGTCCACGATCAAAATGAACATTGGTAATTATACATGTGGTATAGTGTAAGAATTCCCGTAAATTATATTACTCGCTTATTTTAGAAATTAAAATTCCATCTTTTTATTACTCTTCTAAAACTTTAAAGTTTCTCATGCTATGCATTAACTTACTGTAACACCCGAGGAAAAACAAATTCAAATTGTTTTGAACTACTTGATCCCTTCACAGGGTACGTAGGCAGCTTAGAACTAATTTCTAAGTTCAGTCACGAAATAAATCACAAAATACATCAGGAATTAGATCACAAGGACGGTAGGAGGAGTTGGAACCAATTTAGACTAGGCTAATTAGGACACGGAAATGTTGCGAGCGATAAGCCGGACTCGTAACAAGTTTAAGGAGAAGATTCCGAAACGGAGACGACCCAGGGAATCGAGCTAACACGTAGAAAACCAATAGGGGAAAACGAGGGAAGACCCGATGGAACACGCGGACTGCCGAACCGGCCGGTCCGGCCGGCCCGCGCCCTCCGCGCGCCGCCGCGCGGCCACCGCGCGGGCAAAGGCGTCGCGACCCCAGGCTGGTCGCGCGTGCTCCGCGCGGACAAAAGCCTAGGTGCGCGCCACCAGCGCGCCAGAGGTGCTGAAAATGTAAACTTTCCTTCCATGGCGATTTTCTTGCCAAGAACCACACCCCTAACCATGGCAATCGAATCTCAGCCTTGGGGAAGGCTTAAGAATACCCTAGGGGCGCCCCAAACCCTAGGTTTTCAGTAAACATTCAGCCTCCACCCTCAATTCCCTCTCCAAGTTCGAAACTCCTTCGACACCACTTTCCGGCAAGTATTCCGGCGACGATGGGACGACCGGGACAAGCCCCTGCCCTCTAGACTCTTGGTAAGCTATTGTACAAAGTTTCAATTCGTCCATAGATCTCAGAAACTCATATTCTAACCCTTTTTCCTTACTACGATTTCCCGTCGGAAAACGAACAAAAAGCGATCGGAGAAGTTGGCCGTTCGTCGTGACCCTAGGACGTCCGGAAACCCAATCCAGCGACCCTATCATCATTCTAGGTAAGTTAAAACCTTACTCACAAATTTTCGTGGTTGTTTGTTGTTTAAATCTCGAGATATAGGCTTGTAACAAAAATCGGTTTTCAAAAACCCTATTTTCGTCCAATTTTAAAGACTCGCCTAAAACTCGACCTTCGGGAATTCAAACCGAAAACGTTTCAACATAAAAGTTGTTCCTAACACCTTTATCTATCTTGTGTCCAAATTTCAGCGGTTGACATTGAGTTTTGCTATCCCAAATCCCGCCGTAAACTTTATGTATCGAACCGAACGTTTTAAAACTGTGACAGATTTCTTCATTCAACTTGGTGCATATTTTTCACCCATTTTTCGAATGATTTAACTTTGCATTTCTAAACAAAAGTTGTAGATAATTGTATCTAGATTATGCATATAAAATTTCACGGATTTTGGTGTTCATTTGATATGTCAAACGGCCGAGTTTTTAAAACTGCTTTAAAATCGTTTTGAGGGCCGCGAGTATGCAGTGAGTTGCACTCGATTTTTGAGTACCAAGAATTCATTATTTCCAAATTCTTAAAACATGAAAGTTGTTCCTTAACGTGTTGTGTAGTTACTGTAAAAATTTTGCGTCGATTGGTTTTGAAATGAATTTTTAATCGGCGTTGCACGAACCTGTGACGAAAACAGTTTTTAAGACATAAATTATTCTTTGCAATGAACTCGAATTTCGACTCACTTCGGAACCTTATTTCCAAAAACTTAAAACATGAAAGTTGTTCGTGTGTGTGTTTTTGAATTACTGTAAAAATTTCGGAATTTTTGGAGAAAAGACGAATTTTTAATTAAGAAAGGCGTAACCTGCCTCGAATAGGATTTTTTCGAACTTGAGAAAACTCGAACTATGAAAACGCGATATCGATCATTTGATAACTTTGAAATACGAACTTTCGAAAAATCCCGTTCACTAGGATGAGCCGATCTTCATACTATCATTATCTTTGAGACTGCCTCGTTAGTGGTCTCCTTACTATCTGAGATTGCCTCGTTAGTGATCTCGCGCGCTGTATTTGTGGATCGCCTCGTTAGTGGTCCTACTATCTTTTTGGATCGCCTCGTTAGTGGTCCTACTATCTTTGAGACTGCCTCGTTAGTGGTCTCCCATTGTTTGGACTGCCTCGTTAGTGGTCCTATGTTGAGATTGCCTCGTTAGTGATCTCCCGGTATGGTGTCCTCTTCTTAGTCGACGGGATGAAAAGTAAAAGACTTGTGTGAGTGTTTCATTATGCTTAAATCGTATTTATCATGTCTTTAATTATGTATTTAAAGTTTATGCATCTTAATTTATGCTTTAAATTACGCTTTTAAGATTAAGCCCTTTTATCATGTTTTTCCGCTGCTAATAAATTATGTATTTTTAAATTCTCGTACGGTAAGCGAAATCTTTAGTTTAAACACTTGTAACCCCTTTTATTTGTTAGTTAGGGATTAACTTACTCAGTATATTTTTATACTGACAACCGTTGTCATTTTCCTTTTTTTTTTACAGAGTATGTCGAGTGACGCATTGCATATGCACTTGGGGGGAATCATAACGGACATTTTAAATTCTGCATCGTACTGTTTTTACCGGGTCTGTTAAACCCGAGGATGTGGCCATGTTGGCCGTGATCTACTTTTCGCTGCACTTACTCTATTTATTTTTCGCGCATGATGATTACTACTATCGTATTAAGTATTATAAATTTCCGGACTAAATCTTGAAATGTTTTTAAATCTTTTACATACCCACTAGCCTTGCATTTCCTTAGCGAGCTCGGGAAGCCGTGTCTTGCTAGGGAGATGCGGCGGTGACATCCCGGCCTGGGTTATCAAATCCGGGGTGTTACAAGTTGGTATCAGAGCCCGGAAAATTTTTAAAGCTACTACTATTATTTTAAACTATTATTTTTAAACCCAAGTGCGACTTCTTTTAAAACCATTTATTTTGACTACTAGTATTATTTTTAGCCCAAAAGTCTATAATCCTTTTTACATAGCCCAAATTCTTAGCCAAAGAAATATTAAATTTTGGCCCACTATAGAGGCCCAACCTTTAGCAATTTATTTTAAACTAAATTTTTTTTTATGGGGAAGGGACTTGCACTTGCATGATGCATATAGATTTAAATTTGTGCATACCTTAACTTTGCCTGAAAAAAAATGTCTAACTCTAACCTCCCTTGTTGACACTAGATGGCTGAACCGAACGCGAACATGACCAACCTGATGATGAAACTGACCAACGCATATCTCGAGTCCCAACAGCATGTCAATCACTTCAAAGCTCGAGTGGGGCATCTAGAGAGTAACGTGGACTATCTGAGAAATCTTAGGGAAGCTGACCATCATAAAATAACCCAACTCAAGGCCCAAGTCGCCGAACTCCAAACACTAGTGGTTGCACTCCAAAACAAGGATAACGAACTGATGATGCAAATAGGACACTTAGCAGCTGAGCTGCTGGGCCTAGAGGCTGACATCTTCCCTCCGAGCCCGAGCTCGGTGGGGACACCCATTCCCATTGACATATCCAGCGACGAGGATGATCCCATCGAGGATATACCTGCCTAGTCATCCTAGATTTAGGGATCCATACTGATGCACCATTGCTATTTCTATTTCGAATGCTTGTAAACCAAATTTAATTCTTGAGTAATAAAAATACAAGCCTATTTAAATTTATTCCATGCATTTTATTTAGTTCTTTAACTACCATAATCAAAGAGGGGAACCTACAACCCTGAACAAAAAAAGAAAAAAAAAAGATTACTGAACAAAAAATAATAATAATAATAATAATAATAATAAAAATAGAGATAAAAATAATAATAATAATAAAATATATACATATACGTAAATATGTACATATAAGAATAAATAAATAAATTCCAACAACCTTTACAAGAAAACCCTGATAAATTGATACCTATTAAAGGACTAATCTTCATTCAATAAAAAAATTTTCCCCTTAAGAGCAACTATATACACTCTACATATAAACTCTAATCCCGTGTATCTTATCACGCTAATTTATCCAAGTGATTTAGTCAAGCAACGGCGTAGGTATTGTTGGGCAATCCACACACATGCAGACACGATAGGAAGGTAATAGTAAATCCAGAACATCTCAAACCATAAAATGGACAGAACAATTAAACCATGGTTCTAAAACAGCAGCAAACAACCAACACATGTCAAACACCTAACTAAGCAATAACATAACGAAAATATAAATCACAAACACCAGGCAACAGCAACGTCCTCATAAGGAGGAAACTAAACAAAGTACGTCTAAATGCGAAACCTAAACGAAAACACGAGACCAAAAGGAGGCATCACTGATCGAGAGGCGGGAACTGCCGGCGCATGTAGTCGTCCATCTGCCGTACATAGGCGTACATGTCGGACATGGTGGCCTGCTGCTGAGCCTGCCTCGTAGCAAACGAGTCCATACGGGTCTGATAGAAGTCCAACCTAGCGTCGAGGGCGTCATAACGAGCCTGCCCAGCTGCAAACCCGGCGTCCATACTGACCCGCATCTCCTGCATCATCTGCAGCATCTGAGTCATCTCCTGCCCCTGAGGTGCCACAGCAGGAGGTGCCCCAGCAGGAGGTGGAACTACTGGAGGAGGGGGTGACTGCTCCGGTGGTACAACAAGGATCAGGCCGCCGTGATCAGGCTGCGGGCGAAGTACAGCACGGGGAGCCCCACGACGTAAGGCGCTACGCCGCTCAGCATAAGTCGGGATACGGTAGCAACGGCCAGGCGCTAGGTCGTACGGGTCTGTCTCCGGTGTAGTGCGAATCCCCTGCGCCGCGCACAACCCACAGATGAGGTGAACATGGGTAATCACCCTACTCCCTCGTCCTCTTCGCATACCCCGCAAGTTGTCCTCGATGCAAGCCCCTACATTCACCCTACCGTCTCGCGCGATGAAGCAAATGGTCTCGTAGACGTGATCCAGGACAATGTGGCTCCGGGACATCGGCCGGACGCGCCCGAACCACAGCTGAGCAAGCTCTCGCCAAGGGGAGTCCATCGACGTCAAACGAAGCTCATGACTGTGCTCGAACTGAGGAGGCACTATGGTGCATAAGGTGTTCCACGCAGGAGCAAGAACACGTCCCTCAGGCTGGGGCCGGAATACGCCATCGTCGGGTAAGCCAAAATAGACATTGATCGCCCGAGCACTGAAGTCGAGATAGCGACCACGGACCTATACCCGGGATAGATCGTCACCCTCCCCGAGACCGCCAATGTTGGCAATAACCTCCATAGCCAAATAACCGGAGGCGACGCCCTCGGGGTGACGTGCCAGACCAGTCCACTGCAAATACTCCAAGACTGCACTGACCCTGTCATCGCCCATATGAAGAGAATATATGCCTCTCTCAGGGACGTAAGCCCTGTTTCGACGAAGCTCGTCCAAATAAAAGTCCTGGGCAGCCTTCGTCCTAAACCGGAACCTGTCGTGCCGGTGAGGACGCACCTCGTCCGGAAGACCCCTGAGTCGCGGACCCCGCTGCTCCTCGTCCTCCTCTGACTCGCTCTCGTCGAAATCAGGCATCGCCGGAGCGGCATGACTGGGGCCAGCCTCATCAGCAACACGTCTCCTAGTCCTCGGAGGACACATGAGAGACGCCAAAACGACCCACAAAAAGAGCAACATCCTGCAAGTTACCAAATACCAATTATAAGACTAAGTCCCACACAAAAGTCAAGCGAAAACACGTAAAGGGCATCAATATACGCTTCTAACGCGAATGTACCGTAAGAACAACAAATCCTACCGTTTACTAGGACCAACCAGGAGGTAATCTAGACAAAGGATATTCTCAAACTAGTGCCTAAACCCTTTGTGGCATTTCGTCGAACACGTTATGTGCGCAATAAACCAAAACCTAAGTTACTAACAACACACGGAAATTGCCCACCGAATGAAACAATCATTCTATTGACAACACAGCGCGTCCTACCGCACCAAACAACAGGGGAACGAACCAATAACCATACCCCAATAACACCCAAACATCATAGCCTTTCTAAGGATTCGAATTCAACAAGAATTTGCCAAAAACATAAACACATTATAACATAAACATAGGCAAGGCAACAAGAGTAACGATAATTGCCACATACACTTGCTAATTTGCACAAATCAAGCCTAAAGGTCATAAACCCCCAATTTTTGTACACAAACCCTAATTTCCTAAATCTCTACACAAATCAAGTCATTCAAAACATAAAAGTTGAAATTAGTAAGTGGGTTTAGTAGAATCGTACCTAGATGGGTGAAATTGAAGTCGAAATCAAGCAAATAGGAAGGTGACTCGCCGGATTTAGAGAGAATTGGGGGTGTGTTCTCAAATGGAAAATGGGGGAAGTGGCTCGCGCGGAGCGCGAGCCCTATTTTCTCGAACAGAGGGAGCCGCGCGGCCACCGCGCGGGACCCGGATGGAGTTTTATTTTTCTTGTTCTGCTCAATCTCTTTTGCTAAACGCTCCTCACTGAACCCGGGCATACATTGACAGAGAAATACGACGACATGGAGCATCACCTGGCATTATTCCGGGCAAGGACAGCGGAATTGCCTCACGTCCTCCTTTCGCAGGACTACAGGAAACCCCCGGGACGTAAATACCTAGGGACCATAAGAAATTCCGTAGGGAATGGAGAACCGCGTGTTAACTACCGTCCCCACCACCGTTTGCTCGTAACCATAACGTGTTCCACGACCCCCAACTAAAGAAGTATGTGCCGACACGTCGCATGTACTCCAACCGGACGTAATCGAATTGGATGATGACTTGACCTATGAAGAAACCCCGGTGCAAATACTCGACTGCAAGGAAAGGGTGACAGGGAATAAAACTGTAAAGATGGTCAAGGTCCTGTGGTCCAACCACGAGACGGAAACGGCGACCTGGGAATTGGAAGCCGATATGAGGCAACGTTACCCTACCCTCTTCCAAGACGACCCGACCACAGTTATGGGGACATAACTGTATTCTTAAGGGGGGGAGGATGTAACACCCGAGGAAAAACAAATTCAAATTGTTTTGAACTACGTCATGACTTGATCCCTTCACAGGGTACGTAGGCAGCTTAGAACTAATTTCTAAGTTCAGTCACGAAATAAATCACAAAATACATCACGAATTAGATCACAAGGACGGTAGGAGGAGTTGGAACCAATTTAGACTAGGCTAATTAGGACACGGAAATGTTGCGAGCGATAAGCCGGACTCGTAACAAGTTTAAGGAGAAGATTCCGAAACGGAGACGACCCAGGGAATCGAGCTAACACGTAGAAAACCGATAGGGGAAAACGAGGGAAGACCCGACGGAACACGCGGACCGCCGAACCGGCCGGTCCGGCCGGCCCGCGCCCTCCGCGCGCCGCCGCGCGGCCACCGCGCGGGCAAAGGCGTCGCGACCCCAGGCTGGTCGCGCGTGCTCCGCGCGGACAAAAGCCTAGGTGCGCGCCACCAGCGCGCCAGAGGTGCTGAAAATGTAAACTTTCCTTCCATGGCGATTTTCTTGCCAAGAACCACACCCCTAACCATGGCAATCGAATCTCAGCCTTGGGGAAGGCTTAAGAATACCCTAGGGGCGCCCCAAACCCTAGGTTTTCAGTAAACATTCAGCCTCCACCCTCAATTCCCTCTCCAAGTTCGAAACTCCTTCGACACCACTTTCCGGCGACGACGGGACGACCGGGACAAGCCCCTGCCCTCTAGACTCTTGGTAAGCTATTGTACAAAGTTTCAATTCGTCCATAGATCTCAGAAACTCATATTCTAACCCTTTTTCCTTACTACGATTTCCCGTCGGAAAACGAACAAAAAGCGATCGGAGAAGTTGGCCGTTCGTCGTGACCCTAGGACGTCCGGAAACCCAATCCAGCGACCCTATCATCATTCTAGGTAAGTTAAAACCTTACTCACAAATTTTCGTGGTTGTTTGTTGTTTAAATCTCGAGATATAGGCTTGTAACAAAAATCGGTTTTCAAAAACCCTATTTTCGTCCAATTTTAAAGACTCGCCTAAAACTCGACCTTCGGGAATTCAAACCGAAAACATTTCAACATAAAAGTTGTTCCTAACACCTTTATCTATCTTGTGTCCAAATTTCAGCCGTTGACATTGAGTTTTGCTATCCCAAATCCCGCCGTAAACTTTCTGTATCGAACCGAATGTTTTAAAACTGTGACAGATTTCTTCATTCAACTTGGTGCATGTTTTTCACCCATTTTTCGAATGATTTAACTTTGCATTCCTAAACAAAAGTTGTAGATAATTGTGTCTAGATTATGCATATAAAATTTCACGGATTTTGATATTCATTTGATATGTCAAACGGCCGAGTTTTTAAAACTGCTTTAAAATCGTTTTGAGGGCCGCGAGTATGCAGTAAGTTGCACTCGATTTTTGAGTACCAAGAATTCATTATTTCCAAATTCTTAAAACATGAAAGTGGTTCCTTAACGTGTTGTGTAGTTACTGTAAAAATTTTGCGTCGATTGGTTTTGAAATGAATTTTTAATCAGCGTTGCACGAACCTGTGACGAAAACAGTTTTTAAGACAAATTATTCTTTGCAATGAACTCGAATTTCGACTCACTTCGGAACCTTATTTCCAAAAACTTAAAACATGAAAGTTGTTCGTGTGTGTGTTTTTGAATTACTGTAAAAATTTCGGAATTTTTGGAGAAAAGACGAATTTTTAATTAAGAAAGGCGTAACCTGCCTCGAATAGGATTTTTTCGAACTTGAGAAAACTCGAACTATGAAAACGCGATATCGATCATTTGATAACTTTGAAATACGAACTTTCGAAAAATCCCGTTCACTAGGCTGAGCCGATCTTCATACTATCATTATCTTTGAGACTGCCTCGTTAGTGGTCTCCTTACTATCTGAGATTGCCTCGTTAGTGATCTCGCGCGCTGTATTTGTGGATCGCCTCGTTAGTGGTCCTACTATCTTTTTGGATCGCCTCGTTAGTGGTCCTACTATCTTTGAGACTGCCTCGTTAGTGGTCTCCCATTGTTTGGACTGCCTCGTTAGTGGTCCTATGTTGAGATTGCCTCGTTAGTGATCTCCCGGTATGGTGTCCTCTTCTTAGTCGACGGGATGAAAAGTAAAAGACTTGTGTGAGTGTTTCATTATGCTTAAATCGCATTTATCATGTCTTTAATTATGTATTTAAAGTTTATGCATCTTAATTTATGCTTTAAATTACGCTTTTAAGATTAAGCCCTTTTATCATGTTTTTCCGCTGCTAATAAATTATGTATTTTTAAATTCTCGTACGGTAAGCGAAATCTTTAGTTTAAACACTTGTAACCCCCTTTTATTTGTTAGTTAGGGATTAACTTACTCAGTATATTTTTATACTGACAACCGTTGTCATTTTCCTTTTTTTTTTACAGAGTATGTCGAGTGACGCATTGCATATGCACTTGAGGGGAATCATAACGGACATTTTAAATTCTGCATCGTACTGTTTTTACCGGGTCTGTTAAACCCGAGGATGTGGCCATGTTGGCCGTGATCTACTTTTCGCTGCACTTACTCTATTTATTTTTCGCGCATGATGATTACTACTATCGTATTAAGTATTATAAATTTCCGGACTAAATCTTGAAATGTTTTTAAATCTCTTACATACCCACTAGCCTTGCATTTCCTTAGCGAGCTCGGGAAGCCGTGTCTTGCTAGGGAGATGCGGCGGTGACATCCCGGCCTGGGTTATCAAATCCGGGGTGTTACACTTACGCAGTACCGTTTGTACTGATAAATTGTTGTTTTCTATATTTTTTCGCAGAGTAAGTCATGGCCTACGGGATGGGATTTTTCGAAGAAAGGACTTGTCGCATTTATTTTACATTAAATTTCTCGTATTGGACTTGGAACATTGAACTTTGGTTTTGGCCGTCTGTTTGGCCCTATTTTGCTTCCGCACTGCTATTATTTATTCTATGCATGTGACACTCTGAATTGATTTTACTTCGGGCATATTTGAATGGATTTTAAACTGTTTGGAAATTTGGTATAACTTAGCCTTAGCATCTTTCTAAATAAGCTCGACTTGGTTCGTGTCTTGTTTAGAAAGGTGTGGCGGTAATGCCCTGGCCTGGGTGATCAAATCCGGGGTGTTACACAGCCGGGATAGACAGTTCAATCTTGACAGACATCAATGTTCAATACTTAATATAGTATCATTTATTACATCTGTCTGCCAAACTGAAGGTCCCCGGCAACGGCGCCATGAAACTTTTCATAATTTCATGTCATGAAGTTCCTTGCCATGAAACTTTTGACAAGTTCCCACTATATGAGTATTTTCTGAAAAATCATAATCCTGGTTTTCAATTTTATTTAATGAAACCAATTTATGGAGATGGAGTTGGGATTAGGGATATATTTATAGGTTGTCACGTTTTTATTACTCGTGTTAAGAAACTGTGCCCCCGAAAGCGCACGGTGTCAAAAATTGCAGTAATTCATAGTAAGACCGGATCGTTCACTGGAGGATGTGCGATAGAAGCAGGGCCCACGTCGTTTACTAAGATTTTCCCCTCGGTTACTCGATTCAAGTTTTGCAATGATTTCTAACAACTACTTGACAATAATTTAAACTAGACTATGGAAGCAATTAAAGATTATTCTAGAAAGCATGGTAAATTTAGTCTAAAAAGCGATTGAATTCTATTCTAAGAAAACAATAAGAATTATGCTAAGAAAGCAGGTAAAATTATTCTACGAAAGCGGATTTAAAATATGACAGAAGGGACAGGGAGAAAATAATAATGATTGGACAAGGTTCAGATGAAACACAATTAAACTTCCATTTTAATACACAGATCTTTGTTTGGGATAATCCTTTCAGTTAGCTAACTCTCATGCTTCCTATACCATGTTCCCTTTAACAGACAGGTACTTACAGCAAGGATTTACATGCCTTAAGACCTCAACTTCTAAGATACCACAGATTAATAACTGCCCCTGCCGAGGTATGTTATTCCTCCATGGTGGATAAGCAACACCTAACATATCATTAGTTGATATGCCAAGTACTCCTATCACCCCCCTTGTCACACCCAAAGTTTAAATCTAATCCCGAACTAATCCATAACTCTTAAACCTTACAACCGGCGGCCAACCTCTAATTCTTCCGAGTGACCTCTATGAAAGCATTTTAAAGAAAGCGATAAAGAAAGCAATAAAGAAAGCATCTAAAACCTATCACTCGGAAGTCTTAAAAGATCATCACATTCCGTTAGTATAAAAGAGCCCCTAGTCTTGGTGACCAGATGCAGATTTAGAACTTCCCAAATATCAGTAAGCCACAGGGCTTATAACATTCGGTTAGTTACGAAATACAAACATGAGTGGAACAAACCTATGAAGATCTATTCCGAATGTACTCACTCGAGACTCAATTTTAGGCTTTGGCGGGAGAAGATAGTAGTTGAAAGAATACTCAACCCTACCTTAGAAATTAACCAAGGCCTATATGTTGTTCCTCTAATATTAATTATCACATCTTATCCGAATCCAAGTGGACACTGATTTGATGCAACACTTAATAAAAGATTTCCAACACAGAGTAATTTTGAGAAACAAATAGATATTTGAAAATCATTCCCTAAACAGGTACTAAACTCTCAATTAAAACACAGATCCTTTCAGTCTAGGTGAGACCTAATCGCTGACTCTGCTTCTAAGTTCTCACAATCAACCCCAGTAGGATATGAATTAGTCATAACTGTCGAATTTATCCCTTACTCATATCCGGATTTTATAACGTGATTTTTGGTGAAAATTTATTATGCAACATCTGATTAAGATCAAGACTTCTATGTCCAAGGAGAAGGATCTCCAAAATATTATAGACCACAATATCTACATAATAATATCATGCATACATGTATATGAGCAGTAAAATAAATATACCCCAAAATATATAGTGGGGTTAGACAGAATTTGGTACACAAAGATGGATTAGCCTGAGATAAGAAGAATCTGGCTAAAAAGAGTGCCATAAATAATTGGGGTTATCTGGACTGCAAACATCTGCTATCCAGTTCCCACTTATTCCAGATGGAACGATTTTTAGACAGTAGAATGCCTTAAATGACAGTTGCCGCTGTCATTTTAGATTTCATCATCTGTGAATTTGGATGAAAACCCACATGTTCTATTACTGTAATAATTATTAGATAACATTGACATATATTATCTATCATTAATACAACTCTAGATTCAGGTTTGAAATTAAGGTAAAGAAAAGAAAATTGTATCCGAATAGGAGTCAGCTGAGCAGCTGTTATAATCCCGGATGGATGAACCGCCAAGGCTTCCACCGACCACTATCCGAACCATGCAAAATAACAACTAGTAATTGATACTCAGAATACGAGCTAGTTATCCGTGTGGGAATACCCGCCAACATTAGTCTGATATATTTCTTACTAGTTGTTCATACACACAATGAAAGAGAAAATAGATAAAATTAAGAAAATGTTTTTGGTATTGTGTGAGTGTTAATCACACAATAAATAGACACTAATGAGTTGAGATGTGTAATGGATAAAATTAGGTGTGATGGGCCTAAGCCCAATACACCCATGCAACTTACACAACTCAAGTAATAAAATATTTTTGGAGTTTTGAAAGTAGAAGGAAGAAAGCAATTCGGTCTATTGGGCAAAATGCAAATTAGGCCGAATTGAGGATGCATGAGGTATGAAGTAACACCGTGCCCAATTAATCCTTGTAAAGGCATGAAGCATCCTCTAATTCGAATTATCAGAGCAATTCGGTCTAAACCGAATTGGACAATTCGAATTGATGAAGTCATTACCTTATTGAGAATCTAAGGCAACAATAAGCTAACATAAAGAAAATAATATAGCACCGAATAACATAGGAATAAATTCTAACAAGCCTAAAATCATCTAAAACCTAAGAACACTCATTTGAATCACTAAGGTGTAAGAACAAGCCAAAAACCCACTAAACATGCATTTATTGAGAATGTAAGTCAACTAGAACATAATAAATGTAACCTAGTTGAAACAAACAAACATTCTACCATTTATTGCTAAGGAAAGCATTAAATAAGTGCCAAACACTTGAAATGAAAACCCATCTCTGGATTCTTTCTTGTATTGACACTTGAAAGTAACAAATAACCCTAAAACCATCATTAGCTTGACGGTAGGGTTCATTATAACTACAAAGCATTTAAAGTTTATGGAAATGGCTACACTAAAGGTAGTGACAAGCTTCTATGAAAAATAAACTAAACTCAAAGCAATAAAACTACACTACAAGCTTGAAAATAAACTAACTAAACTAAACTACCTACCTAACCCTTAAGGGGTGGAGAACACCTTCTATTCCTTCTTTTTGTCTCCCAGCAAAATGTCCAAGTGTATGTTCTGTCTGGAATTTTTTCTTGTGTTGAGGAAAGTCAGCTTTTATACTTCTTCTCAGAACCCTAGGCCCATCAGGGCCCATCCACAGTGCCATGCATTTCTCACGTGCTCAAAGCTGCAATTTCGAATGTGGTTCGGTCTCCTCAAGTAGTTCGGTTTAGACCGAATTGGTGACATGAGGTCTTTCTCCTTGATCTTGAGCATGAAATGTGGTGATTCGGTCTATGGGTAGACCGAATTGGCCTTGTCGAATTGATGATGGCTCCTGTTTGGCTTCCTTGCTTTGAGGCAATTCGGTCTATGCTATCAATTCGGTTTAGACCGAATTTGCATAGATCGAATTCCTTCTCTTCTGTTCTGCTCAGGGTCTTCTTCTTTCCAAAGTGCAATTCGGTCTAGGGGTCAATTCGGTATAGACCGAATTGCCACAGACCGAATTGGCTGCTCTTTTCTTCTTCAACACTTCTCTTCAGTAATTCGGTCTAATGAGCAATTCGGTTTAGGCCGAATTGCGTATAGACCGAATTGATCTTCAACACTTAACCAAAATTTCAGTTTGTGAGATTTTCATTCTTTTTCCCATCTTTTTTATTTTTGTGGGCTATTTTATTCTTTTGCCCATCTTTTCATTCTTTTTTTCTTTTCTTTTTCCTTTTTTCATGTTTTTGGATTTTTCTAACACAAATGCAATCAAAATTGCATATTTTTGTGTCTTCATTACCAGCTTATTATTCTTACAATCTTGCATCAATCTGTCAAATTCAACTGCTTTCTCATTAAAATGAGATGGGAATACGATCAAAATGTCCGTCTCAGACACGGAAATGGATTGGAAATAATGGACAATTTTGGCCATTATCAGTAGGCAACTTAGAAATTTCAATTCTAAGTACAGTCATTAAATAAGAAATAAAAATGACATGATATGATACAAGAAATAAAAACCAAATTTACATTAGTTCCTAGCTCACGAGAAGCTAACACACAACTTCGAGGACGAAGTTGATTCCTAAGGGGGAGAGGATGTAACACCCGAGAAATTTAATTCACGTTCAAAGAAATGGAATTAATTTCTCAAAATTAAGGAAGACGTTTATCCTTGAGGAGGGTAAATGGAAATACCCCAACAATAAAGTTGAATCAAAGAGTTAAGTGAGGGCGCAACTTCGGGGACGAAGTTGATTCTTAAGGGGGGTAGACTGTAATACCCGGGATTTTTATAGCGCTCAACAAATAAAATAAATTTATTTCCGAGAAGGAAATTATTTATCACAATAAATTATTGCTCGGCAATGAAACGCCGATAAATTAAAAAATTCAAAATGGAATAAAAAAAGGGAAAGGAAGCCCGAAGACATTCCATGAATCGAGTCAAAAGAATTGGAATTAAATTCAAGAAAGAAAAGAATTTTAATTCCAAGAACCCGCGAAGTCGGAAACGATTTAAATAAATAAATTATTACACGGGAGTTAAAAGACGACGAATTAGAAGACGAAGAATCCAAACGCGACAGACTCAAGATTTTGAATACGGGATTAATTCGAGACGGGATAAATTTAAGATAAGAATTTTTTTTTTGAGAAAGAGTAATATTATTCCTTCAATAAACCAGACCCAAAACTGTCTTACAAATGGCGGTGTAGCACAATCTCACTATCTCACTACAACACTCCATCGATGAAATAATAGAACACAACAGAAAGAAAGCCTGCACAGGGAAAAGAAGGCTCAAGCCCATCTGGAACAAAAGGCAATGTACATATGCCAACCGCAGCCTCCTGCATTTGTGGATATAGTATCGTCCGTCCTTAGTCAGTAGCTCCTCAAAACAATCCCCAGAAACTCCTAGCAGCATCGGCATCGTGAAACCCGTCCAAAAGCAGCATCGAGGTTACCGTTGGCAGCTATCACCACTTGCGCCACCTCATCGTCGGACTTTTCAATGCTCAAAATTCAAGTTTCCATTGTAGGTGCTCCCTTCCAGAATTTCGCAGGTTGGGTAGGCAATAGAGATTCTTTTAATGTGATGCAATGTGAACAAGATACACCCTATAATCATGCTTCGACATCCCGTCACCCCTACAAACATGTTCAATCCAATGTATCGGAACCAGTCAAAGGGCATACTAGGATGAAAGGACCATAGCAAGGATAAGGAGAGGGTGAAAAATGAGATATGAGATATTGGCAGTATTGAGGTTATGAGGGGGAATCTGTCAAAAAAATGGGCACTGGGGAAAAGCAAGGAAGTATGTATAAGGGTGAAACAAGCAAGAGATTATCCAACCCAATCTCCAACAACAAAAAACCACAGAGTCCTAACCCCACTCAAAAACACTATCAAGAGACACGAGGTTAACAGAAAGAGCCCCTCCCTCATGAATTACTCCATCACACGATAGGGGCCTTGGAGTCTAAAATAATCAAAGCTATACAATCTTCATTATGTTCATTCTTTTCTTCCTTTTTCATCTTCTATTTCTCTTTCTTTTTTTTTCTTCTCTCTCTTTTTTTCAAAGAATAAATAACATTATTTTTCACTTTTTTCATTCTACTGATTTTACTATAGCATAACATCCAAACTTGTCACCTTTCATAGCGCGACAGAACTACCCAGTAATAGTTAAAAGCTCTCCCCCTCCTACCCAAACAACCCTCCAATATCTATAGAGTTTCCAGCAACGCTTTATTAACATCAATTGACTATCTCAACAACGGAGAATAAAGAAAAATGAAGCAGAACCATGTGAACTGGAACACTAAACCAGGGGGCAAGGGAAGAAGAAATTCAGGATGGCTCAGACCAGACTCAAAACGGGGGAAGAGAAGCTTGAGAGGAGATTGGCAAAGAAAATCCTAGAGCCCTAATCGTGGTCAATACATTCTCATGAAATCATGTGTAGGTGCAGAATGGATGTTTAAGCATATTATAGAACATCTGCATGGACATCACATATGCTTGAATCAAATAGAGCTTACTGGACAGGTCTCACCGAATCCTCTTGACCTTAGACAGTGAATGTGATTTGCAAGAGCAGGTTTCAATCCTCCCACGTGTTCGAGAGCTCGTCATGTGAGGTATTCAGGATTCTTGAATGGGAAGCATTTCGTAGAGCAGTAGTTGAGAAGTCAGGAACATTCCATGTCGCTAAAGATCCATAATCCAAAACAGTTGATATTACGACCCACCATCCACAGCAGCCACGTCATTACAATGCACTCTTCACATCCTCCACGGCAACCATCAAGAGCACCGACCAATTCAAGGGACGCCAGTCAGCAGTACCAACCTGTCAAAACATATAGAAAGAAAAGAAATGAGGCGTTAAGACTGCATTTGGATCCTGGTTCATCTCCCTCCATTGTCTCCATATGTATTCTGTACATGTAATACCCGTAAATTTTAGAATATAAAAATAGGAATTAATCCAATAGGAAAGAAAGTTTTGTTTCCGAGAGCCCGTAAAATCGGAAATGCACGGAAGTCAAAAGACGACGATTTAGAACCCGACGAACCCGAACACGTGAAATCGAATCGAGTCGGAATAAATTTATGATGAGAAGCACAATCCGAAAACGACCCGGAAAATCGAGCGCGAAAACGTGGAAGGATAGAAGTCCGAAAGAGGGGAGAAAAAGACCCGACGGATCGGATCGCACGGACCCGCCCGGACCGCAGTCCAGGCGGGGACCGCACGCTGGCCGGGCGGGGTTTGGCCAAAAGGCGCGCCAACCCCTCGTGGCTCCCCAAAATTGGGCAAGTTGCGCGTTTTCGGCGATTTCTTGCCATAATTCGACCCCCCGACTTTGGAAAGTGGATTTTGGACGGGGGAAGGTGAATTAGGTCGAGGGAGGGTTGGTTTCCACTCCATTTGTCAGCCTCCATTCACCCTAGAGCTCTCCCAAACTCTCTCCAAAGCCAAAACACCTTCCGACGACTTTCCGATCACTTCCCGGCGACGAAAACCGACGGAGGAGGCGTGGAATACAAGATCCTTAGTGTTCTAAACTGTGGTAGGTCGTTCATAGGTTTCCATTTAAGTTTTTGAACCCGAAAACTCGATCTAACATTGGATTTCTTCTTCCGATTCGAAATCGTGGCCAAAGTCGGAAGCTTGACGTTGAGGAGATCCATTCGTAGCAAATTTGGACGAGCCCAGCGACTCTAGGATGACCAAAACACCCTATCACTGTAAGTTTAGCCTTCCATATCAATACGGGTGGTTTAGGGGCGTCCGGTATAGTCGTAATGCAACGAAACGTAAAAACCGAAATCAAAAACCCCAATACGCGCAGTTGTTGAAATCTGTCTAAAACTCATATTTCGAGGATTCAATCCGGAAACGCAAAACAAGACTTTTAATCCTAACACATAAATCTAGGTTGTCTAAAAATTTCAGACATTTTCGTTAACGTTTGCTATTTTAAATCGCATCGAAAAAAAACTATTTTGACAAAACGTGTTTGAAATCTGCCTATGAACATGTCCGAATTAGTGAGTCTGTTTCTATATTTTGTAGTCTGATTTAATCTTTGCAATCTAAATGAAAGTTGTAGATAATCATGTCTAGTATACGTGGTTAAAATTTCAGAATTTTTGGAGTCAGTTTGATATGTCAAAAAGCCAATTTTCCGAACTGTGACAAATCTGCTTCGGGACAGTAAACTGTTTCCGCATTAAACTCGATTTTTGTCATGTTTCCTCAACTTATTTCGAGAAAGTTAAAACACGAAAGTTGTTCATTAGGGTGTTTTGCATAGACTGTGAAATTTTCAGATTTTTCGGACTTAAACCGAATTTTTAAATTGAAAAGGCGCAAACTGTGACGCCAAGTTACTTTTAAATCGAAGGATTTTGAAATTTCGAAACGAACGATCAAAGATTTGAAATACGATACATCTATACTTTTGAAAAAACCCGATACATTAAATCTAAACGATACATGAGATACTTTGGTGGAGGGTGAGTGCTCTGCAGGGTGCCCCTCTACCCTTTCTCTTCGTGCCTATAATGGACGAGAGAATTAGATGAGATATTACGCCAATCGGCGGGAGATACATGGCCTACTCTCTCGGGTTGTCCGTATGGATTTCCCGAGGCTCCGGAGTGGTACTGGGTATGGCAGATACGGCTGCGGCCGCCGGATCACCGGCTAAACGAGATACTTACGAAACGGCTGCGGCCGCCGGATCACCGGCTATACAAAACACTGAGAAATGGTTACGTAACGGGAAATAAAAGATTTGATATTTTTAAGTAGTTATTTATTTATGCATGTCTTTAAATTATGCATTTAAATTATGTCTTTAAATTTCATATCATGAACTAAATTGTTATTGTGGATTAAATACATGTTCAAGTACACAATTAAAATATTATGTCCTTTAAATTTTGTGAATGCATGTTAGGAGTGAAATTTTAATTATCTAATTAAATTCCTTTATTGCTATGTTAGGATCGACTTACTCAGTATTTTATATACTGATAAAATTGTTGTTTTCTCTTTTCTTTTCAGAGTATGGAGATAATGCATGAGCATATGCATTGGGGGATGGAAAAACTTTAACATTGTTTTTATTGCTTTCATGATACTTGCATAACGGGCATGTAAATCCCGAGTTTTGGCCATGTCGGCCCACTTTACATTTTTCCGCTGTGATATATTATTACTACTACTATATGTGTGGATGATACTTATTATTATTTTTAAATAGATTCCGGACTTGTTTTTAAACCTTTTTGCAATACCTATAGCCTTGCATCTCTTTGGCAAGCTCGGAGAATCCGTGTCTTGCTAGAGAGATGTGGCGGTGACATCCCGGCCTGGGTTATCAAATCCGGGGTGTTACAAGTTGGTATCAGAGCTCGGAATATTTTAAAGCTACTATTATTATTTTAAAATATTTTGAACTAAGTATTATTTTTAAATTTATTATTATCATTATTAGTTTTAAGACTACTAGTATTATTATTTTAGCCCAAAATTTGAGCCAAAAAGTTTTCTATCCATTTAGTATAACATTTTTAGCCCAAAGGGGGTTAAATTATTTGGACCCAATAAATATTTATTTTAAGCCCAACCATTTCGGCCCAAATACCCATGTTTTTATTCTTAAGTCCAAATTGTTATTTTTGGCCAATATAGAGGCCCAATTGTTTTTTTTAAAAAGCCCATGATTAATTTTAAATTTAAAAGACATTAAATTAATTTCGGGGGATTGCATGTGCATATTCATGTAGATTTAAATTCCTGCATATCTTGACTTTTATTCGAAACATGTCCTGACTCTAACCTCCCTGTTGACATTAGATGGCCGAACCCAACACGAACATGGTCAACTTGATGATGAAATTGGCTAACGCGTACTTAGAGTCCCAACAACATATCAACTATTTTAAGACTCGAGTAGGACAACTAGAGGGCCAAGTGGCCCATCTGGGGCATCTTAGGGAGACCGATCATCATAACATAACCCAGCTGCAAAATCAAGTCACGCAGCTCCAAGCCCAAGTGGCCCAACTCCAAGACAAGGGTGATGACTTGGAGGAACAAATAGGGAACGTGGCCTGGGAGTTGACTACCTTAGCCAACGAGATTGACGGAGGGGTCCTTCAGAACCCGGGACCTCACCCTAATGCTGCAGCACCGATTGACATACCCAGCGACGGAGACGATCCCATCGAGGATGCACCTACCCATCCTCTCTAGACTTGGGGCCCCATACTGATGCACCACTATCTATGTTCCCTTTTTCCCAAACTATTACCAGCACTACTATTTCTTTCGCTGTTACGAATGCTTGTAATCGACTGAAAAATTTTCTCTTGAGTAATAAATCTACAAGCATTTATTTTATACAAGTATATTTAAAGTATTCATTACATTTTAATTAAATTATTTCCTTCAAATACCTTGTTAAAACCCGAACAGAAAACGGGAACAAGTAATATAATAATTAATGACGCTATAGATAACACTAAACAAAAATACAAGTATTAATAATAACATAAGTATGCTGAAACTTTTGACAATTTCCGTCCCACGGAGCGATTTTTCTTAAAAATATACCAGGTTAGATTTATTACATGAAAAGAGTTATGATTCAAGGGAAAGGGTTTATGGGGATATCAGCAAGATTATTGAGTCTTTTTATTACTCAGTTTATGGTTGCATTAATTACTCACCTGGCGCTGTGGTCCTCTCTGTCATGAAATGTTTGACAAATCTCATGGCATAACCGGGATAGGTGGACCTTCAGCCTGTCACACTGAGGATCCCCGCAAGTATGCCATGATGCTTCTCATCAATTCTCTGCCATGAGACGTTCCTGCCACGAAATGTTTGGCAAGTTCCTCACTACATGAGTATTTTCTCCGAAAAATCATTGTCCTGGTTTAAGTTTTATAATGAAACCAATTTATGATGGCGGGGTTGTGATTAAGGGATATATTTATAAGTAGTCATATTTTTATTGCTCGTGTTTAAGAAAACTGTGCCCCACGAAAGCGACACGTGTCAAAAATTGCAGTAATTTATAGTAAGACCTGGATCGTTCACTGGAGGATGTGCGATAGAAGCAGGTCCCACGTCCTTTTACTAGATTTTCCATTCGTATTGCTCAATAGTTTGAAAGGTGATTAATAACTACTGACAAGAATGTAAATTAGATCTAGAAAGCAATTAAATTAATCTATAAAGCAAATAAATCTATTTTAGAAAGCGGATAAGAATTATTCTAAGAACCAGTATACATAATCGAAAGCAGGAAAAGGAGCATTGTGCCAACCGTGAAGTTGAGTCACAATGGGGACAGAAAGGACAGGAAGAAAAGAATGAAGATTGGATAAGAGCGAGATACAGCAATATTAAACTTCCATTTTTATACGCAGATCTTTGTTTGGGATATTTCTTTCAGATAGCTAATTCTCATGCTCTCAATAAGGCTTTCCCTTTAACAGACAGGTACTTGCAATATGAGTTTACATGTTCCTAAGACCGCAAATTCTAAGATACCACAGATTCGTAACTGCCCTGGCCTGGGTATGTTGCTTCATCTGTGGTGGATAAGCAACACCCGACACATCATTTATTGAAATGCCAAGTACCACTATCATTCTCCCATGTCACACACCCAAAGATTTGAATCAAGCCCTAAACTATCCCTTAACTGTCAATCCTAGTAGCAGTTACACAACTCTCAATACAACCGAGTGACCTCTAACGAAAGCGGTTAAAAGAAAGCGGTAAAGAAAGCATTTAAAATCCTATCACTCGGAGGTTTTGAAAATCTGACCCTGGTAGTAAAAGACAGCTCCCCATCAGAATGATGGAGTATGGATCAAGAATTCCCGGCTATCAGTGAACCAATAGTGTGTTCACTTCCTTCCGGGTGGTTATGAGATACAAACTAATGAAACGAACTAACAAATTAGTTCGTTCCGGATGCACTCACTCAGGACTCAAAAGTAGGCTTTGGCAGAAGAAGATAGCAGTTGGAAGAAAACTCAACCCTATCTTGGAAAATAACCAAGGCCTGGATGATGTTCCTCTAGAGATTATTTTACTACACTGTATTTGAATCCAAGTGGGACCCCATCTTGGTGTAGCACTTAATCTTACATTTCCATCAACACAATTTGGAAAATAATGGGATTTGAAATCATTCCCTGTCAGGTACTATGACTCTCAGTTAAAACACAGACCCTTTCAGTCTAAACGAGACCTAATCGCTGAATCTGCTTCTCAATTCCCAAATTATAACCCTTGATAGAATTATGAATTAGTCATATCTGAAGAATTTATCCCTTACTCAGATCCGGATTTTATAAAGAGGTTTTTGTTTGGAATTTTATAAAGCAATATCTGTTTAAGATCTAGACTTCTAGTGTCCAAGGGAAGATCCCAAAATAATTACAGACCACAACAGTACATAATATTATCATGCATAAGGGATATATGGAAGGTGTAAAATTAATTGACCCAAAATATAAAAGCGGGTCTAGACAGAAGGTGAAACACAGAATGGAATGGTCAAGGGTACCAAAGTAATGGCAGAATAATCGGGTGGACTGTAAACATCTACTGTCCAATTTCCCAATCACTCGGATGGAGCGAATTTAGACAGCTGAGACTCTATAATGGGTGGTGTCCAACACCAGTTGGCCTCCACTGTCTGTGAATTCGGATAAAAACCGTACATACTTCCTTTCTATAGGATGATCATCATTTGGCATTGACTGATGCCAACTGATTCCCATTACAGATTGGGAATTGGGTTTGGAAATTAAGATAACAAAAATAAAACTGTATCTGGATGGGAGTCAGTTGAGGCAGCTATTATAACCCCGGATGGGCGAACCGCCAAGGCTTCCACTGACAGCCATTCAGACCATGGCAAAATAACGATTAGTAACTAATACCCAGAATACGAGCTAGTTATCCATGAGGGAGTACCCGCACAACATTATTCTGATGTATTCTTTACTAATGGTTTCCACACAATACACAAGGACAAAATAAATAAGAAGCAAAAGAAGATCCATTGTATGAGAGACATTGGTTTCTCATGCAGGGTTGTGGGTTGGGCCCACAATTGATGTCTTAAATAATCCTTCATACCATAGATTAATTACAGTCCAGATTATCTGTTTAAGCCGTTCAGGATTTTGTTTATAAAAAATATTTTAATGGCAATTGAACAAAGTCCTTTAATCATGATGTATCATTGAAGTTTGATTATTGCTAATCCAATCTTTAATCATTGATGAGTCAAGGGTTCAATCATTAAGTGATGCAAATGGAGAATCAAAATTTGGGCAGCATAACACCCTACATTGCAATTCCAGAATGTTACATCGAACCCGTGGGGCTATGATGTGAGTGTTGCAACATAAAATAGAGAGAGAATGAAATTTGTTAAGATTAAAGAGAGGGGGAGGAATCTTGTCGCTATATCATAAATGTTGGTCGCGGACCGAGATCCGCGACATGGACATCCCGACAAGTCTTTAGAATTTTTGGCAGCATAACGCTCTTTGTCGCTATGCAATGGTTTTGTCGCGAACTGGCTCCGCGACAAGGGTGACATCGCGACAAAGTGTTTTAATAAAATTCTAAGGCATTTGAACCTTTGTCGCTATGCGTGGAGATTTTGTCGCGGAACGTGGTTCCGCGACAAGGTGTTCCGCGACAAAGTGTTCAAAGGCTAAGAAACATGGCATAATTTTTCTGTCTCGGAATGGGATTTTTGTCGCGGAACGTGGCTCCGCGACAGGATGATTCCGCGACAAGAAGCCATGAAGACAAAATGCAAGAGTTTGGCTCCTTTGTCGCTATGCATGGACAGTTTTGTCGCGGAACGTGGCTCCGCGACAAGGTATTCCGCGACAAAGGGTTTTAAATTATAGAGACAAGTGTCTTGAAACACCTTGGTCCGCGGAACTGCCACTCTGTCGCGGAACGTGGTTCCGCGCCAGAAGGCGGTTGGCGCCCAAGGTGGTTCAGGACAAAAGTCAGAAAAAAGCAGAAATGAACAGTGGCATGCAAACAGCGTGATCTCACCCTATTTCAGATCAAAAAGCTATTCTAAGCTAAAAATAAGCAAGAAACATTCAAAATAAGGAAGAGACATGCTTAAACAAAAATAACAAGACTGAGGCAGGATCTTAAAATAAAGCAAGAATCCTAATCTAGGGTTTGATCACACATCCACACAACATTATCCATAATATGCTAACAGTGAACACGAAAATAACAAAAAGGGGTCAAATAACCCCAAAATGAAAAAGAAAGCATAAATCCATGGGTGTGAGACCCATTTCATGATTTTGGACACAAATGATGAATGTTTTCCCATATTATTGAAGAGGTGTTGTTAATACCCATGATTTGGGTATTACAAACCCTAAAACAAGAGTTTAGAAACAAAACATAGTATAAAAATGGCTATCTAAGCACTGTGAACAGTAAAACACTAATCTAAACTAAACTAAGTGCAAAAATTAAATAATACATAAAAATAAACCTAACTACTCTACCTAAGAGAGAACTCCTAAGCTTGCCTTCAAGAACTTCTAAAATTCAAACTTCCAACTGTCCAACCCTTAGCTCATGGGAGACACCTCTATATTTATAGAAGTGTAACCCTAAGCCCATGGGGCCTTGATTCTAGCCCATTGTGTCTTAAGACATCACACACATCACAGCTTTGTCTCGGAACATCAAGTTGGTCGCGGGAACACACTGCATGTGGCAAGCTACTCGACTGGGTCTTGTGTCTCCATTTGTGCATCTTGGTCGCCGGAATGGACCTTTTTCGCGGAGTCATGCTATCTGCGACAAGGGTCCATCGCTTGCCCAGGGGCTTGGCTGTGTCTCCTCTTCATTTGGGGCCAGTTGTCGCGGAGTATGCCATTGTTGTCGCGGAACACTGCATCGCGCCAAGGGCTTCCGCGACAAAGGTCTTCCTGGGCCTGCTGGGATTGGGCCAGATGGGCCGAAAAAATTCTTTTGTGGGCTTTTTCTATCTTTTTCCCATCTTTTTGTTTCCTTTTCTTTTTCTCATGTTTTTGGATTTTTCTAACATAAATATGTAATAAAATTACATATTTATTCCTTTTTCATGACCAGCTTATTATTTTTACAATTATGCATAAATCAGTCCCAATTCGACTGCTTTCTTACTTAATGTAAGACCGTATGTGCGATCAAATGCCCGTTTAAGACACGGAAATGGATTGAAAATAATGGTCATTTTTGGCCATTATCAACATCCTCACATTTAATACTGATCGTCCCCGAGCAGTCAGAGTCAATGTTCCTAGGAACACGGACTCTACATATTCAATTCATTTTCGTGGCTTCATAAATCACATCCTTTTTGAATTGGGATAAGACAATCAAACTACTACAAGTGTTGAATTCCCTTGATTGCAGTGTTTAATGAAATGATACTTGCTCACTATATCAGGCCTACAAATCAAACATTATTATTAATCCTTCATGAATATCGTGTTTGAAAGATGCAAAGATTAAAAATTAGAATTAAGGTATGACACGAACATGTGTAATGAGAAAAGGCCTCACTTATAAGAGAATCGGAAAATTCACTCACTCTCAATTGGGGTTTAATTATGAACGCTCAAAATCAAATTTAATTAAATTATCCCATAAGCTTGCAATCAGACCAACTCGCCACCGGTTCATTTCTTCAAATCGAGATCACGAGGTCTTATTTAAGGGTTATAACGGGGCATACGGTTGTAACATTAGGGAGGAAAGGGAAATTGTTGGGCTAAGAAGTGGCAAGAATTAATTCCATCATAGCTTGGCATTTTTATTTAAAATTTATGATCATCATTGTTTCTTTCTTTTGCTTTTCTCTTTTCATATTGCATTGACATTAGACTATTGTCTAATTGCTTTGTCATTCGCAACTTATGTGTTGTTGACTGGAATTCAACATCTCTCTTTCTTTTTTTTTTTTTTTTTTTTTTTTTTTGAATCGGTTTACAGAATACCGATTTATAGTTTTTATTGATGATCACAAACTTAATGCCTTTGATAGAATTCATTCCTGCACACTTGGGTTTGAATTTCTTGGTCTTTTTGTAAGGCTAGGAATAATATAGAGGGTTTCAAAGAAAAATTAGGCTTAAAGGCTCAACTTGGTTAATCCTAAAGGGAAAATATTTTTGGGTTTGGATTTCAAACGAAGGCCAAAAATTTGGGTTTTTCTAAGTGCCTCGATCATATGCTCGATTTTTGGAATAGGGCATGGTCTTGAATCGGTCCCCAATCGCAAGTTCTAGTTTCCTTTAATCAAAATGATTTTCACACATCAAGAGAAAAGAATGAGTAAAAATGACTCATGGCTCAAATCTCACATGGAATGGTTGATTCATGTCATACAATATTCGCAAATTCAATCTAAGCTTAATTCTAACAATTTATTCAATCGAAATCTCTAACATGCAGATTTATTACCCAATAAGCTGATCGCATCATTAAATTTTTATAGCTCAAAACCTCAGGAATTCATTTCATGCATGTTCTCAATTATATTATCCCAATTTAAAAGTTTGAAAATTTAATCACAAGCCTAAATTCAACCTGTGAATTTAGAGCAAGTTTATGCATATTTTTGCTGGTTGTTTAATTGAAAGCAGTAAAGAAGCACTGCTGACATACTGAGTATGTCAACAGCATATTTTTGGTCTGACAGTCACTTATTCATCTCGGACTGTGCAGACATCTTTTAAAAGGAAAGCAGTAAAGAATTGTTCAGTGGTCTCAAAAGTTGAGTTCCGATTTTAGGGAAAGCAATTAAATACATCCGAGGCAAGGGATTCTCGTGCAGTTAATACAAACCTGCACACACAAAAGGAGGAAATCCCTTGCAAATACTACTACTAGACTGGAAATAAAATAAAGCAGGGTAAATTCGGATTCATGCTTCTTCCTTTCTTTCAGAACA